>VOQZ01001496.1:0-27133 GCA_008079305.1 Phytophthora palmivora
GGTGGTGTAGCGGGATCAGCAAAATCTGCGAGATCGCTAGATCCAACTTCCCACCAATGCCCGGACACCGACTAACGAAGGGGTCCTCCGATGATCCGTGATCTGCTGAACTTGCTCACCTTGTGTACCCGTCGGTTGGGCTGGATCTTCCTCTCTTGGTGACTGCTAAGTTGCTCGATCGGTGTGTTGAACGTCTTGGCGTGACGTTGGGGTCGTAGAGTGGCGTGGAAGTCTTCACACCACTCGCCAGTAGTAGATCCGGAGTCCAAGCGATTAGATCAAGCTTGGATCCGGCGGCCTAGATCTGGATCCGGCCTTGTAGTAATTCCTTTGTGTTGATTTCCCTTTACGCGGGGTCCTTTGATTGCTTGGCGCTTCCTATAGCGCGATCTTGATCGTTGAGAAACCGAAGATCTACCGGCTAAGCAATTAATACCGGGATCTTGGATCTGCACTTAGGGTAAGATACTAGGAGGTTGGATCTAGCCAATATATTATCTAGATATTATCAACCACCCTAGATCTATACACCTAAATCGCTATTAATACCGTAGGGCCAATGTAGTTCCCGTTTCCAGGCGCGTAGCGAAGCACTTGTGTCGTACGATGCAAATTCGGTTCTGATTTAATGTTAAGACCTATCCCATCCTGTATCCTATCCTTAACGACACATCGACTGATTACGCTATCCTGATCCTTGTCCTTTCTTGTCCTCACCATCCTGGCAGTCGACATCTTTGCAGATCACCTTGGATCTGAACCATAAACATTAGATCACTAGTCGCAATGTTGTGATCTGGCCTTCTCTTCTCTCCAATATCGTAATCATCCACCGTAATGTCCAGATCACACGTCTCCCGAGTCAGATCATGCCTTAATAAAGCTAGATCACGCTGATCCAATCTCAGATCGGCTAGATCTCCTTGATCTTGTTGATCTAGGGTTTCCATGCATGATCCGGTGACAATACTTCGTGATAATCATAATTATAACATATCCGAGCTTATTCCATGCCGTTAATCCCCCAATCATCGTTCATCTTTGCCATAATATCCCTAGATCCCGGATCACTCGGATCCGCCTATGGATCTAGGTTCATGAGCCTTGATCCAGTTCCCCGAATAGACCCGCATATGTGAACCGATCTGGTCTTCACGGATATAGATTATAGCCTAGATCTGGACATCTAGGCTTAGATCACCATTTCCACAGTGTATATAGACATACTGTTGCACCCATATTACAATCACGCAAGTCCCATCATCCATATCCATACGAGATCTTCCCAGCTCTTCGGATCTGGGTACATGTATAGATCGTATGTCAATACATCTATCACGTCCCACCCAAGGGTCACTAATCTCCATCAATCTTATCCATCAACTGGATCCACCACCGGATCCACCCACATCAGCTCGTCATCTACTCCAATCACATCACGTCAGGTCCGATCACGTCCAAATCGGATCTTTCCTGGATACTCCAATGCCAAATCTTTCAAATCCACTTCACCACAGCCGCCTCCTGGTCGTCAGTTGTAGTTGCACAACAACTTCACTGCGTCCATTCTTCAAATCACCGCCAAGCCAAGTCTCTTCACTCTTCAGTCAACTATGTCAGATCACGGCCACGATGGATCACAACATGGATCTGGCCGCCACGATCCTCCTTCCCTCGATCCGAGATCAGGGGCCCACTGGGGGTTCACCTGAAGATCTGCGTCGATCTGTGGTCGCCTTGCGTCGTCGAGTGTTGCGTTTGAGCGACGATCTACGGCTGGCCACCCGCCGGGCCGATGAGGCCGTGGATCGAAATCGTGAGCATGTTTGCTCTCTCGAGTCGCTCGAGATGATGTGCGCTACCCAAGGTCGGGAGATCGGGCATTATCGGGCTGAAGTTCATCGCCTCCGAGAGGAGCGTGATGCCCTCCAATCCTCCCTGGAATCCGATCGCATTATCGGTTGGAGCCGCCTCAGCCTGCACCGAGATCTCGGCCCTGGAAGCCCAGATCGCCGATCTCAACCGAGATCTCGATCGTCGGTCCGACGAGATCCACCAACTGGAAGCCACATCGATGATCTGGCCAAGATCGAGGCGTCTGGAGTCCACAATCCGTCATCTCACGTCCGAGATGACACAAGCCGGCGGAGAGATCTTGGATCTCCAGCAGATCAATCACGATCTGGATCGGAGCCGGGAGGATGCGAATCTGCATTGTCGCGACCGAGGAGAGTTTGCGCCGGACTCGATCTGAGCTGGATCGGGTCGAGGCAGAGCTGCTCTTATCTCGCTCCGATCGCGCGGATCGCGGATCTTCGGGTCCTGATCCGCAGTCCCCACAGGCGAATCTTCCATCGGGGGCCCACCCAAGCCGATCTTGACCAGATCACCCGAGAGCGCGACTCTCTACAAGATCAGATCCGTGCGCGGGATGCCGAGATCCTATCAGCGCAGCGGACTTGGGGTTATTACAGTCGGATCTGGCAGCCCATCGGGCCAGATCGGCTTCAGATATGACCCAGCTGCGGACGCTGGAGGGTGATTTGACGCGCGCGCCATGATGTCGAAGTGGCCAGAAGGCCTATGCCGATCGGGAACGTACCATCACTGAGAATCAGGCTCAGATCCGTACGCTTTCTCGAGATCTGGGCAAAGTGGTCCGTGAACGGGATGCCCTCCGTCACGAATACACTGCTGCCTTCCAACGCCTCACATCCATCTCGGCCACAATCGGGGCGCCTCCTCCTCAGACCCAATTGCGTCTGGATCCTGGATCCGACACGGATCAGCCGCGGGAGGGATCCCACGCTCTCCTTCCGCGGAGACTTCGGGCAGTGAGGATCAGGGTGCTGATGCCTCCAAATCAAAGCGATCTCGCAGCAGATCCAACTCGCCTTCCCCTTCGCGGCCTCAGAAGAAGCGATCCGTTCCTCTCGAGGCGGAGGATGAGTCCATGGATGAAGAGGACGAATCGAGTTTGATCTGGGTGGAGGATCTACCGGAGGAAGATCGCCTTCCCCAGATCAAGCCTCAACTCCGCCCTCCAAAGGTGCTGGACCTAGTCGAATCAGGCGAGGTGATCGAGGTTGGATCTGGATCCGATGAGGCAGAGGAGGATGAGGAGGAGGAGGACGCGGAAGTGGCCGATGACCTCTATGAGGCTCAAACTTTGATGGCCATTTCCCAGTCCCGATCTGAGGCTCGCCGTCGAGATCATGCGTCTCCCCAACGCCGATCTGCAGCCGGATCCGGCGGATCTCCAGGTGGATCCGATGATTCGAACTCTGATGCTGGATCCGGAGACCAGGGCAACGGATCCGGCCCCACAGGCGGATCTGGTCCGGCCAATCCGCCCCCTGGACGTCGGCCTCCTCGGATCACCTTCGTCCCTCAGGTTCCATTCCCTGAGGGTCGGTGTATCCCCGGTCGGCGGATTGTCCGAGTCATGGCTGCCGCCGACATAGATCCGTGGATCGAGTCCGGTTGGCAAATCAAACCTTGATCGCCATGACCGTGAACTTCCTGTTCCCGATCTTACCATTTCGGCCCGACTGGATCTTCCCTCACCGGCCGACGATCTTCACCTCTCCGACTGCTCCTGCGTTCTGTGGTCATCTGATCACGGAGGCCAATGTTAAGGCCTTGCAAGCGGCGGAGCCATGGCGGGTGATCCGAAACACCCTGCCCCCGATCTCTTTCGAGGCCGATGTTGGTGGTCGACTCGGGATCTTCCTCGACAGTACCGTGATTTGAAGCTTCCGAGCTGATCGCGTACTGGGAGTCGACACATAAATTCCCGATCACCGCGCTGCTATGATCGCACAGTCGCCATGGCTGGGATCCTTCGCCAAGCAGCGCAATAACCGCAGATCACACGCGGAAATCGATGGAAGCGCATGTTGCTCACGTTGATCCAGGCTATGATCGAGGGGTGGTGTGATCTGGATCTACTCTTGGATCCATTCTTCCTCCACTTCCCAAAGCGGACTGATGAGGTGGCTTGGTATCCCGGGATCGAGGCCAGACGTGCTAATCTGGCCGATCCTCAGCTTAATCGCCGGGAACCCGCCGATCTGCTGGAGGCGTTAGCCGAGGCCGACACAGCAGATCCCTGGCGCAACCACTATCGGGATCACACTGCGGATCACCCTGCGCGCCATCTCCCTCGCCTGGATCGTAAGTTCTTCGGTCTTCAAGTGGCACAACCACCGACCAGTAGCTAGATCGTAGTGATTAGCTCTTCGTGCGTGATCTATATCTTTTCATAACATCCTTCAATATATGTCCGATGATCTTGACTTGTTTGCTTCCCATTCACCTTGATCCGCCTTCATAGAGTCATGACCGACCCTGATCCACTAGGATCTCTGGATCTCGAGACTTGATCTTTCATTTATCGCATTCCACATGTATATATGCATACCCCTTCCACCGATCTACATCCTTCATGTAGATCCTTCAACCGATTTCACCACGACAACAACCAGCTTGTTGTCGTTGATTGCGACCTCACGATTCCTCGTGAGATTGCATCACACCGAATCGATTATGATTCGTGCGATCTCGCAGAAACTCATGCAGCAGAGCGCCACAGTTGAGATCTGCTTCATCCACCCAAGTTGGATCATCATATCCTCGCCATGTACGAGGAATTCTCGGTAGATCCGTCCATATCTCGTTCTTCTCCCTGATCTCATATCTGTGATCTTTCCACTTCATACTCATCGGGATCGCGATCTTGGATCCAGCTATCCCCTGGTAATAGATCTTCATCAAAATCCAGACGATCTTGACTCTCCACATTGAGTCGCATTAGTGGTCGATCTGGATATTCTTTCAGAGCTTCAACTTGTTCACGTGTACATAGGGAAAATATGATATCCGGATCCGGCGATCTCCAATTTCACCGCATGTTCTCCAACTTTCTCACAATCCGGAATGGTCCATGCCACAAGTGTGCCAACTTCTTAGCATCCCTCTTTACGCGATCGAGTATAACCACACTCGAGATCCGACCTCGATCTGATGCGGGCGGATCTCCTTGTGTAGATCCGCTCGATCTGAGATCGCCTCTCGCAGTCGTTGATTAACCTGTTCCCGAACCTGTTGATAATACCGCTGGATCTGATACCTCCATCGCCGCGGATCCCGATCATGTCTTCGCGTACTCCCACCGGGATCACCGCTTCCAATGTGGATCTAGGATCCCACCCATGTACCATATAAAAGGTGTTTCTCCTCGGATCCGATCATGCGCGGTGTTGATCGCGAAGGTAATCCTCTCGGCATACTCGTCCCAATCTCGTTGATCCAGATCCTGCACATACATCTTAATCGCCCGAGTTGTAGTTTGGACCATGCGCTCTGCAGATCCGTTAGCTTGGGGCCGATATGCCATCGTGGCACGTTGACGTTGACCCAAGATCTTATTAAACGCTCGGAAAAAATCGGACATAAATCCTGGTTCACGATCATGCCTAATCGCTTCGCTGGCCCCAAATCGTCGGAAGACACATTCTCGTATGATTCGGCGACAGTCTGAGCAGTCCTTGATGAGCTGGCTTTCGCGATCACATATCCAGTGAATAGATCTTCAAAGATCAATAATTCTGTATTCCCTTTGTGCGATCTGGGTAACGACGGGATGTGATCCATAGCTATGATCTGGAAAGGATACGTTGCCTGAAGGTTACCTGGCGACTCTCCTTGGATCCGAGGTTTACTTTTGCCGGTCTCACAATCCACACACTCACCCACGTATCTTTGGACACTCTTATACAGACCTCTCCAATGGAAGTGATCCCGGATCCGCTGATAAGTTCGGCCGATCCCTTGATGTCCACCTTCTAGGCTCACATGGTAGTGATGTAGTATGTCCTGATATAGAGTTTCCGGGATCACTAGTCGCATCAGCTTATCTCGATCTGCATCCGTCGGTCTCGTGGAGGGACAGTAGAACAGTAGATCATGGTGATCCAAATCATAATCGGCTGCTAGATTAGCATATGATTTGGCTTCTTGCTGAGTCAGATCTTGTAGATCTCCATTCAGATACTTCTTCAATCCCGAGATCCACGCCTCCTCGTCTTGGGCTTGTCGGATCCGATCGATCCTGAGATCTCGAACTATTTCCTCCCGTAATGATCGCGGATCCGAAATCGTCCGCGTCGTAGATCGCAAGCCTGATCGAGTCACTACCGCCGTGATCTGGGCTGCTTGATCCGTCCTCTTGACTACCAATACCTCATCCAATCGGTTCAACGTGATCAGATCCTGCTTATCCTCATCCGACTCGATCTTCACTCCACCTTGTCGCTGTAGCGCTGCACTAGCCAAACTGTCCGCACTGCCGTTCCAATCTCGTTTCACATGCACAAGTTCGTGATCTGGCCAGTCCCTCAGACGATCTAAAGCCCTTTGCTTGAGTAAGGTCAGACCGGGTGCCTTACACTCGATCTCACCCCTGACTTGTCGGATCACCAGATTAGAGTCGCCGCAGAACACCACTCGTTTGTGATCCACTGTACTCAACAGATCCAGACATAGTAACACCCATGATATTCAGCTTCATTGACGGTAAGATCTTCCGCATAGGCCGATCTGGCCTGGATCACCGTCCATTCAGGCAACTTCCACAAGATCGCACTGTATGCGCCACCTCCACGCTTCACGCGGGCTGATCCATCGAAACTGACAACATACAGCTCCTCATCCGCTTGGATCACAGGGATCGGAGCTTGGATCTTCCGTCGTGGCTCTTTCTTGGGCGAGATCTGGATCAACGCTTCATCCACCATGGATCTGGGCGTGATACTAGCCGCAATCACCCCTAGGATCTCTTCTTCTCCTTTAACGCACTTCACAATCTCTAATGTCCACGGTGATAGCAGTGACGCCCATTGGCCTAATCGCCCTTGTAATCCGGTCGATCTAAATAACCAGGCCAACGTGGAGTATCTAGTCAGCACCCGGATCCGGCGTCCCACCAGCATGTTATATCCGAGATCCAGGATCCGTAGCAGCGCCAACACCTCCTTCTCCACTGGGCTGTAATTCAACTCGTTCGACTTCAACGTTCGGCTCACGAAGGTGACCGGATAGTAGATCTGGTCATACTCTTGCACGAGGGCTGCCGAGATCGCCCAATCACTTGCATATACGATCACCACCGCCTCTCGACCCGGATCAAAATGACGTAGGATCGGAGTAGACGCGATCTTCGATTTGAGTGTCTCGAAGGCCCGATGAGCACGAATCCATCGTGGATCAGCCTGGTCTCCATCTAGACTTCCTGGATCCGACGGTTCCGCAGGCTTTAATGCCAGATCTGATCCTAGATCTTCCTTCAGATCCAGTTGATCCAACTCCTTATATTCCATACTTCGCTTGATCTGGATCCGCACATCATCCTTGGACATCGCGCGAAATCGACCTCTCTCAATTCGTACAGCACGGCCGCGTAGATAGCATAGTCTTCGATAAATCGACTGTAATAATTCAAGCTGCCCAGAAAAGATTGCATCGATCTCAGCGATCCAGGAAATGCTAGATCCGTTAATGCCTCTAGATCCTTGGGATTCGCCTCCAGTCCATCTTTCGAAACGCGATGGCCCAGATATTCCACTTTATTCATACCCCAGAAACTCTTCACCACACTGATCGACAGATTCCACTTATCGCACGCCTCCAGTAGGGCGTCCACTCGATCACATAGCTGATCCCAACTATCCGCTGGTATAAGGATGTCATCGATATACGATCTGCGTCCGATCACTGATGGCTTATCCGGATCATCGGCTTCTCCCACTTCAAACACATCTGTAGATCTTGGATCCGATCCGGGAGGAGGGATCCGAGTGAATCCATATAGGGCGTTGTCGATCAGACGTTGGTAGATCTGCGGTGCATTCTTCAAGCCGAACGGCATACGATTCCATTCGAATAGCCCAAATGGGGTAATGAAAGCCGAGATCGCTCGAGCTCGATCTGTCATAGTCACCACCCAGAATCCACTGGCCATATCCAAGGAGCAATACCACAGGACTTTATCCAGATCTTCTAGAAGATCGTTGATCAGGGGCATAGGGTAGACCATCAGTTGAGTAAGACTATTGACCAGACGGTAATCAATACACAGCCTGATATCTACCCCATTCTTCTTCACGATCACCACGATCGGTGAGGCCCAGGGTGATCTGGAATAGCTGATCATCTTAGCTGATAATAATCCCTTGATCAGCTCTGATAACTTCTCGCGGAATCGAGGTGCGATCTTCCTCACTCGTTGGGCGATTGGCTTAGCATCTCCCACATCGATATCACACACCACACCCCTTGCGGCCGGTGGTAGAGCATTTCCCTTTCCGATGAGAAGATGTCGATATTTCCAGATCCTCTGACGTAATCGTTCGATCTCCGCCGTAGTCTGGATCCCCGGATCTCCAACTTGGATATCCTCAATCTTCACCTCATCCGTGGTGGGGTTGATCTCTGGGAGGATCGCCATCTCTTGATCTACATCCTCCGCATACAGATCATTACCTTCATGGTAATGTACCTCCGGATCCGGCTCCGGATCGGGGGAATTGTTCCGATCCTCTGGGACGCCTCCTGTATCGGGGTAGATAACTGTCCGGGTGGATCTCTTTCAGCTGATCCTCCAGTCACTGGATCCAAATCATCCGCCTTTACCTGATCCATATTTTGGTTTATCACCTCGGTCTCTACTGGTTGGATCAGAGTTGATCCTGCGGATCTATTCCCGCTGATGTTTGATCTTCGCTCGTCAACACTGGTTTTACCTGTATCTGCGAGATCTCGGGTCGTTTCAGGATACCACGAGGTGCTGGGTAGGAGGGTCGATCTACCATCGGCTCTGTTGATTCCACCAAGATCTCATCATGCTCGGATCTTCCTTCCACCGTGGCTTCCAGAGCCAGATTTTGCCATTCCATATACCGACGTGACCCCACCGAGACAAATCCTGGCATTCGGGGAATGTGATCACCCGATAGCCAGATCCCAACTCTCACATCTTCTTGCAATATGATCGCCTTATCGCTCACGTTGGTGATCTGCAGATACCGTCTCTTCCCGAGGCCTTTTACCACCGTGGGTACCCAACGATCTCCCCGGTGACCCGGAACTTCTCGTGATCTGACATCCGGAGATGTAACCGAAGTTCCACTGATTGTCCGATCTCGATCTGGATATGTTCTCCTACAGTTACCAGCCTGGCCTTGTCGCTGTAAAGCTGCCGACGCCCACTAAGCTGGATCCGCACCTCATCAGGTAAACTTATGGATCCATAGGCCAGATCCAATCGGATCCCCGCCGGTACCATGAAATCCATACCCAGGATGGCATCTTGACCTGCCAGATCTCCAACCCAAATATCGAAAAAGTAAACCAGCGATCCAGCCATAGCGATCTTGATCCGGGTTCTTCCTTCTGTCCTGTAAACACTTTCGCCAATCCCAACGCAATCTTGGATCTGGCTCGTATCGACATAGCACCCAACCTTACGAGCAAAGGCCGTATCCACTATGGATACTTCGGCACCTGTATCTAAGCGTAAGATCCCTCTCTCATTGTTGATCTTACCAGCGATCTTGGCTTGTCGGAACCATTTTCCCGGGGCATAGTGTTTCCAATATCCCCGAGATTCTCCTGGCAGGAGATCCATAACCTCGGATCTTCGGATCTCCTTGATCTGTCTTGGCTTTTGAATCACTGGTATATCCTCCTGATCTGTGGGCTGGAACCACAGATCTGGATCCCGTTGCTTCCAATAACCCCTTATCTCCCCTGGGTGGAGATCCACCATCATGGTCACTTCGGATCTGGAGTAATCGTCCGCCTGGCGGACACTTGAGATTGCGACAGCACGGTTTCCATTCAGATCACATGTATTATCGCGTAGATCTGGGATCCTATTACCCTAATCTACCGATCTCTTGTTCACAAATGCATAGATGCAATATCTAGAGCGCTCGGCTCGTACCGGATTCCAACCCGGCGAGCGTCCTAGTTTAACATCTTCTCTGCAGATTCCGGAAGCATACCTGCATGTTTGGCTGGGTTGAACCATTGGCGGATCTGGTTGTAGAACTCTTCCATAGGACATTTTCCCATATCATGTAATTCCCCGCACCCTCGGCACACAAAGAGGCAGTGATCCGCCGGATGTCCTCGCTTGCCACACTTATGACAAGTAAGGCGTCTCCAGCATCCTAGATCTGAATGCTTCTTGGATCCCCAATGCGAGCAACGGTTCCGATCGGATCCGCCACTCTGGATCCGGGATCTATGATCCGGTGGGGTTTGATCTGTCGACTTGTGGGTGATTGGTACTTGCTCGACCTTCTCCATACCAGATTCCACTTTTGAAGTGACATCCTGCTCAGCTGCCAGGTAGATCCGCCGATGATTGTCTCCATCCGAGTCAGATCCATCCGATCCGTCGGATCCGGACTCAGATTCAGACTCCATGGTCCGGATCTGCACCGCGCGGACATGCTTTGTCGTAGCTGCAGGTGCTGGATTAGTTGCCTTCTGCCGGTACTTGCTAGATCCGAACGCGGCTTTCTTCTGTCTGCTCTTTGCACGTTCACGGGCTCGTAGCACTTCTTCGAGATCATCCGCGTCGGATAGTCGTAGCAGAGTCAGCCTGTCAGCTAGATCTTGATCTTCCAAAGTTTCGATATAGTGATCCACATGTTCGCGTCGATCTTTCGCATTACCATCCTTGATCTTCAACTTTGCGCGTAATCCGGCGACATTCAGGCGGTAAAGATAATCGAGGGGAGATTCTTCTGGTCGACGTCGAGCGTGATAGTATTGTCTAGCCACTGATACCCCCAATCCGCAGTACTGGATTTGGAAAGCTCGAAGCAGATCCGACCATTTATTACGGGTGGATCTGCTTAGTTGCCGATACCAATTCTTGGCGGATCCAGCCAATAGATCCGCAAAGGTCAAACATTTTTCTTCATCGGAGGCTTGATCTCGCATGAACGCCGATTTCACTTTGCCAATCCACGCTCTGGCTCGATCTTCGTCTTGATCCTTCCCCGTGAACTCCTTGAGATCTGAGATCGCAGAGATCCGGACTCTCTGGATCATGGTTGATCCGGCTGATCCGGTCGTAGCGGTCGCGACCGTCGCTCGAGCAGCCGTGGGGAAGTCGATATCGTCTGGATCATACTCCCATCGAGATGTGCTACGTTCAGATCTCACAGATTCCATGTCTACATCTTGTGATCCTGGATCCTGTATCTTCGTCGCTCCTTGATCCATGATCGGCCCTCGCTGTTCCGCCAGGAATCTACTCATGGCTGCTTCGAAATACTTCTGTAAGGTGCCTGATGAGGCATCTGACGTCGTGGCTGCTGTGATCTGGTCTTCGGAGGTCGGGATCGTCCTTGAGCGGCCTGATCTCGGCTGATTCCGACGTTGGATCTTGGATAGTACCGGAGGGTCCCAGAGACATTCGCTTTGGTTCCGATGAGAGATCTGATTCGTCCTCGGCAGCCGAGGCGTAATGTGATGAGGACGTTTGGCGATCCGTAATACTTGCCGGAGGTGATGGCACTGGATCTGTGATCTGGGGGATCTCGCCGACGAGGATCTTGAGCTTGGAGAATAGATCCTTGGTGGCAGTCTGGATAACCTTGAGATCTAGATCAAAGACATCATCCGCATCGAAAGCTCCCGTGGTCATTCCTGCTTCCTTCAACAGTCGTAATAAATCCTTGACTGCTTCTAATTTGTTGGCAGTCTTGGTCGGAGCTGATACGGGTTCTCTTGGATCTCCGACCTGCTTCAGCCTCAGGATCCGCATCACGGGATCTCGATCCAGGAACTCGCGAAGTTCTTTGTGGTAGAATAGATTCTCCAGATCTTCGTCTGACCAGCCTTGTCCCGATCTGGATCTAGGTTTAGATCCGATCTGATCTTCGTCGTCAATCTCTGGAGCCTTCATCTTCTTCCGCGTTAGCTTCTTCTTCGGCTTCTTCTTATCGGATCTAGGACTGGAAGATCCCTGGATGGATATGGTGAAGGCTCGACTGGAGATCCGACCAATCTGTACGGTTCCACTTTCGCCTTCCCTTGTTTTGTTGACGGATCTCGACTTACGTCGAGATCCGTCGGGGTCCCGTGGGGACCTGTGGAGGTAGAGGTTTTTCTTCTAGATCTGGATCTGGATCCAGATCACCCTCTCTTCCGTCAGCAGAGTTCCTCCTAGCGCTCTGCTGATCCGCGGATCTTGATTCATTCAGCGGCATCATCGTCGATCCGAGGTCCGATGACGCTTGTTCCCCTTGTTCAACCTTCACTTGAACATCTTCTTGAGACTCACGGTGAAATCCCGAGTCACCAACAGATCCGGGCACGCGCACCATTGTGGTGTAGCGGGATCAGCAAAATCTGCGAGATCGCTAGATCCAACTTCCCACCAATGCCCGGACACCGACTAACGAAGGGGGTCCTCCGATGATCCGTGATCTGCTGAACTTGCTCACCTTGTGTACCCGTCGGTTGGGCTGGATCTTCCTCTCTTGGTGACTGCTAAGTTGCTCGATCGGTGCTGGTTGAACGTCTTGGCGTGACGTTGGGGTCGTAGAGTGGCGTGGAAGTCTTCACACCACTCGCCAGTAGTAGATCCGGAGTCCAAGCGATTAGATCGAGCTTGGATCCGGCGGCCTAGATCTGGATCCGGCCTTGTAGTAATTCCTTTGTATTGATTTCCCTTTACGCGGGGTCCTTTGATTGCTTGGCGCTTCCTATAGCGCAATCTTGATCGTTGAGAAACCGAAGATCTACCGGCTAAGCAATTAATACCGGGATCTTGGATCTGCACTTAGGGTAAGATACTAGGGGTTGGATCTAGCCAATATATTATCTAGATATTATCAACCACCCTAGATCTATACACCTAAATCGCTATTAATACCGTAGGGCCAATGTAGTTCCCGTTTCCAGGCGCGTAGCGAAGCACTTGTGTCGTACGATGCAAATTCGGTTCTGATTTAATGTTAAGACCTATCCCATCCTGTATCCTATCCTTAACGACACATCGACTGATTACGCTATCCTGATCCTTGCCCTTTCTTGTCCTCACCATCCTGGCAGTCGACATCTTTGCAGATCACCTTGGATCTGAACCATAAACATTAGATCACTAGTCGCAATGTTGTGATCTGGCCTTCTCTTATCTCCAATATCGTAGTCATCCACCGTAATGTCCAGATCACACGTCTCCCGAGTCAGATCATGCCTTAATAAAGCTAGATCACACTGATCCAATCTCAGATCGGCTAGATCTCCTTGATCTTGTTGATCTAGGGTTTCCATGCATGATCCGGTGACCATACTTCGTGATAATCATAATTATAACATATCCGAGCTTATTCCATGCCGTTAATCCCCCAATCATCGTTCATCTTTGCCATAATATTCCTAGATCCCGGATCCCTCGGATCCGCCTATGGATCTAGGTTCATGAGCCTTGATCCAAGTTCCCTGCATGGACCCGCAGATGGGAACCGATCTGATCTTCGCGGATATAGATTATAGCCTAGATCTGGACATCTAGGCTTAGATCTCCGATTTCCACAGTGTATATAGACATACTGTTACACCCATATTACAATCACGCCGGTCCCACATCATCCATATCCATAGGAAATCATCCCAACCCTTCGGATCTGGGTGTATGTATAGATCGTATGTCAATACATCTATCACGTCCCACCCAAGGTGTCACTAATCTCCATCAATCTTATCCATCAACTGAATCCACCACCGGATCCACCCACATCAGCTCGTCATCTACTCCAATCACATCACGTCAGGTCCGATCACGTCCAAATCGGATCTTTCCTGGATACTCCAATGCCAAATCTTTCAAATCCACTTCACCACATTACCAACGGCGTATCTGACTTCGTGGTTGCAGCTCCCTGTTGTGTGAGCTGATCAACAGCATTAGGAGGGATGCGAATCCTAACTTTGAGTGTAGATCCACGATTATCGGCCCTCTTCAAGGCCCCCCACCTCAGACACAAATTCTTCTCACTTTTTGGCCAAATTCCATCACAGATACAGCTAGCAAAACTATATACAGAGACAAACAATTTCTTTTTGCCCGTGAAAAGTTTTGAAGCGCGGATAATTTTGAAAAGCTGGATTTGAAAAGCTTGCTCATTAGTATTGGTGTCAGGGAGTTCTGGTCGATTGTGATCAAACATAAAAAGCTTTTGCCGCGTTGGCTTTGCCGCTGAATCGATTTTGGTTGGAGACTTGACATTAGTATCAATCGTGCTAATAATTCTGGTTTGCTCGTCATAGTCCAAGACTCCATCATTAGTCACTTTCACCTTCTCGTCAGTGATGGTCTTCACTTTTTTTGCGATAGTTGTGTAGCTACGCTGACGGAGTTTAAAACTACTGTTGGTGTTTGTGTCGACTGCAATGTTGAACATGATTGTGGTCACAAGTACGCAAGTAGACCAAATACAGTTCTCGCGTGCTTGCTCTTTCCGCACTTGGCGGAGGAGCTCGTACTCCTCAAGTGAAAACCCGACCGATGACTCCGAATCTTGCGGCTCTAAGTGGAGCAAAGACATAATATGTGAGCGTGAAAGTCGGCAGTTCTTCATACCAGTGGAATTTAGGAGAAATAGTTCACGAATATTTGCCCAATGACGTCGTGGGCGGGCAAGTGTTGCTTCGACATTTTCAGGCATAATACTAGCATTCTCGAACACGCTTAGCCACTGCGAAAAACGAAAATCTAATGACGAATCTGAGCGATATTGAGGAGGTAATAGTGGGTATGAAAGAATGTGATTGACAAATGCAAGCTGTGGAGAATCGTAGAGAGCACCTTGCGTCGACATTGCAGCCTGTGCTAATGACACAAAGTCGAAGTCTCCAAAGGAAACATTCCTCCCAAATTTTGCTCCTATCCGGAGGTTGTGCTGAACTATGTAGACATCCAGAATTCTCATACCGACTTCAACAGATAGAGCACGGTTCAAAAGTCTTTTTAGCCCGGAATGAAAACCTTCAAGCTGGCTCGTTGCCACTATTCGAGTCGTAATATGTGCTTCTGCGTAGTCATTATCCTCCACAAACAAATCTCCGTTGCGAATTTGCGTTGCATTGCTTTCAATGCACCCGTTCCATAATGTCTCCGAACAAGAAAGTTCACTGGGCATAACTAGACTAGTAACGCGGCGGAACGCGGTCTCCATTTCTGCTGGTTTGCGTAGTTTCCGATCTACAGTGTAAATGGCATTTTTCAACTCCTTTGAAATCCACTTCTTCTTGCTTTTGTCTGCTAGCTTCTCTTTGACGCGCATTAGCACATGAAATGGATCCTGTTTCACGTGGACTTCGCCGTTAAATGTCTTTTTCACCATCCCACGTACGCCATTTGCATTATCACTCACTAAGTAAACACATCCATCTTCATAAGGTTTCAACAATGGCTTTACAGCCATTAGCAGCGCAGTGGTCTCCTCATTATTCTCAGATTTGGTCAGACGACGACCAACAATCTGACCTATCTCGTTCTGTACTAGGAGAAGCAACTTTGCATCTGAGATGCTTGAACACTGTCCAGATCCATCCCAAACTTTTAATTTCTTGCAAAACTTGGCCGAGTGATCGATGCGAAGTACTTTTCGAACTGACATTTTCTGCATTAATAACTCACACAGAGACCCATACATTGACGTACTGTCCATCCACACCGCAGTGAGTACCTTGCTATCAACAACAGAATGTAGCGCACTGTAGTCCGAAACATTCGGGAATGTCGGCGCCACGTAGTTTAAGTTAGACATTCTTAGTCGACGAACACGATCCGCAAACAATGTATACAGCTTGTAGTAGTGACATGATGCTATTTCCGATTTTCGAGCGACAGGTGGATATTACGTTATGATGTGATTGGTTATAATATGGGCTATGAGAAAGGGGAGCTTGGGACACGGCTGCACCCGTGCGACATCTGTGGAAGATTTTAGACGAACCTTCGCCTGACTGTAAAGGGGCCCAATGGACCAGAAGTGTACTTTAGAGTGTGCACAACTCTGAAGATCAAATGCACTCTGTCTGGTCACCGGACTTTCCCCGACGATGAGTGCCTAATTCCTGGCGGAAAGTCTCTCAGAAGAACGTATCTCTGAAGAGACCTCATCCCGTTACCGTCCAGCGCGACGATGATGGTTCAAGGATCTATACTACTTACCCGCAGAGACCAAGTATCGCGCGCCGGACGCCGCGCACCCGCGCAACCCTCAAGAACTTCGTGTACGTTGAAGCATTGGTGCTCCGTACTATGATATTCCGTTCAAGACTTTGGTATTCCACACTATATGACCAAGACTCTGAAAACCAAAGTGACTTCAGACTCTGAAAACCCGGATACCAGACTCGGAAATCAACGAAGATTCAAGACCATACTGAAACCAAGTGAACCCACATTCAGGTCACGCAATCAAGTGATGACAGACCTGCACATCCCCAGTGATGACGTCTCTACCCATCAGCTCATCGGGATCTGCTACACCGACCATACTGAAACCAAGTTTAAGTCACGCAATCAAGTGATGACGGACCTGCACATCCCCCAAGATGACGTCTCTACCTGTCCACTCATCAAGATCGGCTATACTGACTGTATACTGAGACCAAGTCAAGATGCCTGCTACATACAAGAACCAAGTGTACCTGAGATTTGAAGACTGAATGCATGAAGAACGCCAAGGACGACAAGAAGAAGAGAGTTACCAGAGATATATGAGAGTTATGAGAAAGATAAAAACGATAAACAGAGTTCAATTTGCTTGCTACTGCACAAGTCCGCTTGAGAGGTATCTAAGCCACTGCGTCGAGGACGTACGCCGTGTGATCTCCACTAAATTAAGTCCCCTTAGGTGGAGATCAGGTAACGTAGAGACCTGAGAGGACCCGCCTATTCCATATCCTAGTTGGGTCGTTTGGCTTGTCTCTAGCGGTAGCCCATTTCATATTGCTCGTTTGGACAGGCTCTGGAAACTAGACAGTCGTTTCCAGGGTGCAAGGTAGACTGTCATATATAGCTGATTGTATTGGTTTATATTTCCCTCTATATTAGAGGGTGGTGCGCGAACGTGACAGGGATACCAGACAGACCAGGTGTCTGGTAACGAATCCCTAGTTGACCTGGAGTATTAGCCCACCGTTCAAGGGCTCAGAAAGAATAAGAACGGCTGCATATTTGTATATTCCTGAACTCTGTATATTTGTTGGTTTATCTCTGAAAGTCAAGTATCTCGGTTCTGGATTTGTGATATTCAGACACCGGTGTCAGACTTTCTCTCTGGTATTAACCTCTTTCCGACCACCAATTTTCTGGTAACCTACTTGGTTGCCGGAAACTCCGACTCCCGAACGCTCCTGGAAGGACTTCCTGAACTCCGACACCAGACTCCAAGGGAACACAATTTCTCTCCACTTTGAACTCTAGACTCCGGCGAGGGTCATATTCCAAGACAACGAACCCACAGGGATACAACAAGGTAACACACGCCCACCTACGTTGTACGACTCTGAAATCCTTTCAGTAGTCGTATAACCGGGTTCACTATACGCCACCTGCTCCGCGATCAAAGTTTCACCGACTTCGCGACAACTGGTGCGCGTGCCCGGATCTTGGTATCGTGATATCACCGGATTTGAGAGTGCAAGAAGAGAAAGTTTCCTGTCAAGCGTCTATATTCAAGATGGCTACATCAGGATCTACGAGAGGAGGACGCCGTGGTCGCGGTCGCGGTGCCCTGACACGTCAGTCCAAGCGTCTCCAAGGATTGCCGCCTGAAGAGCAACCAGACTTGGATGCTATCCAGAAGGCGGCCCGCGAGAAGAGGAAGGCTGCGCGAGAGAAGAAGGCAGCCGAGAGTGCGAACGTCCCAGAACCGGCGGTCGAAGACCAGCCTGCTGCGGAACCAGAAGCTAAGGAGGCACCCGCTGTCTCTGGTGAACAAGGTTCTGAGGAAGGCTCGTCAGAAGTCGAAGCTTCTGGTGACGAGGTGACCACTGCCCGCGAGGGTGGTGATGAGGCGTCTGAGGGAGGCGCCGATATGGTTGAGTCCCCGGAAGTGGTCGATCTGCGTTCAGAGTCGACGACCTCCGGACAGTCCGTGGAAGAGGTAAAGCCAGAGCCCGGACTCGCTGAAGATCGTGTTCCACAGTCTCCGAAGTCTGAAGGTGCACCAATGTCGGATGACACGCTGATCAAGTCCGAAGATTCTCTGAAGACACCGTCTGATGAGTCTGGGAGGGCCGATTCGCTTGATGGAGAACGAGCTTTAAAGTATGTTCGTCGTGAGCTCCGCCGCTGGAGAGACATGGATGCCGGTAGAGTCGTCCCGCCAGGCGTCGAGTATGTATGGCCGACGTTGAAGCCCAGCGTAGACGTCTTCCAGAAAGCCGCTGCAGCAACCGGCGACTATATCAAGTGGCGGCGCTCCTCTGTATTCCCTGAAGACATGTGGATTTCGGAATTTCACGTGAGACGTCATGGTTTTGGTCGGATTCAAGACCTTTCCTACGTTGAGATTCCGATGAGCACGCTGACGGCACCAGAGTGTGTGGCTGTTCTCCAGACAATGCTGTACGAGGCGGGTTTTGAATTCCAGAACTTGCTCCCGACGTGGTCCCAGACCCAGGCGTCAGCTATCTTCGAGTCTCAAGTACGCAGTGTGGCGACCGAACTTCAGAGCCGTCTTGCCATGGAACTGGTTGAGTGGGCCACTGTGACTGCCAGGTTACAGGTTATCCGACTCTCAGAGGGCATGAAACAAGAAGACACAACAAGTCGAGAAGGAACCGATAGTGTATTACCTGACAAGGATGCTGACCTGCAAGGACGACGGCTGATCACGCGCCTCCGGGTGACTGGACTCCGAGTGACGCATAGTTCCAATGGTTCCAGCAGTGATGAGCCGCCGCAATCCAAGCGCTTACAGCAGGGACCGCCGCGCCCACAAGTCCCGTCAACACCGTCAGCCTTGTCGACACCGTCGCTGTCTTCATTGCCACAGTACGAGAGTCATTCTGACAACACGCGACCAGAGTCTGGAACTCCCATGTCTGAAGATCGTAACAGCTCTCGGACTCGAATGACGGATGTGCCGGTTCCCAGTGTCATCGGGACCTCTGATGATCAGTCGTCTGGAGTTCAGACCTCGCGTGGAAGCTCCACGGACTCGTCCTTGATGTCTCTGAGTCGAGGGGCGGCATCACACATGCCGCTGTCCGCAGAGGGTCTGGCGTTGATTGCCCAAGGCGCTGACGTCGGAGGAATGGTCTCCGGAGGAGGTATGGGAATCCAAGTGACTCGAACGTTGTTTCCTGTGAAGTCGGAACCTGAAGACATCGACATGCTGGAAGAGGAAGCTGAGGTGTCAGATGTAAAGTCTGGAAACCAGGCGTTTGTCCATGAGCCTTCACAAGGTTTCAGACAACCAACGCCAGAGGTTCCACCTTCATCTGTTTCCAGCCGAAGTGCAAGTCATCGAAGCCACCGCCAGAGTGTGAAGAGTGAAGACCTTCGGAGAACGCCGTCTCGACGCTTGAGTTCCATCGCGTCGAGTCGCACGAAGCCTGAAGCTCGAAGCTCTCAGAGATCAGGGCCTGCCCAGATCGAACTGAACGTCATGAGGCAACAGCAGGAGTGGCAGAGCCGGATGGAGCAAGCGCAGATGGAGTTCTTGGCCCGAGAACGCTTGGAGTCCATGGAACGTGACCGCCGTCGGGAACAACGCGACTTGGAAGCAAGACGCGAGATCCAGACGCTCACCGACCGCTTGTTGGAGTCTGAAAACGCGAGACTGGAGGCGGAAAGACGTGCTGAAGATGCTGAAGAACGGAGGAGTTTGGTATCGGAGAATAAACCCAGAAGCCACGGCGTGACAGAGCTGGAGACTCTGAGATCGAACCTCTGGAAGTCTGAAAGCCAACGTTTGGAATCGGAGTTTGCCGATCGCTGGCAACAGCGAGAAGCCGAGGCCGAAGCCCAACGTGCGCGCGCGACAGACGAGATGAAGCAAGACTGGATTTCCCAAATGGAGACCTTGCAACAGCGGATGAAGGATATGGAAGCTGAGTACGACAGGGAGAAAGAGAGTTCTCAGAACATGCAACGCTTCCAAGCCGGTCAGTTGAGAAACCTTCGAGCAACATTGTCCCAAGTTCAAGAGGCACGAAGGGTCGGTCACCCTGATTCAGCAACTGCAACCCCGGTGTTAAACACTGAGGACCCTGAAGTTGCAACTAAGTATCCCGTAATCGGATCAGAAATCAGAAGTGGGGTTAGGGTTGAACCCATGTCGCACCCACCGGCTCTCAAGGCGGCTCCTCGAGAAGTTGCTACCTTCCAGCAAACTGCCCCTGCGCGAAGCTCGGTGACGAAGCGAGTGAAGGCCGAGAGGAATGGCGTCGCCGCTACGACCACTACAGCAACCCAAGTGACTCGAGTAGCCTCGGTGACGGAAGCCAAGGGGGACGCCAGGCGTACATCGACTCCACGACGAGATCCACCGCGGAAATCAGACGCTAGACGGTCTGATGGAGACCGAGAGGCACCCCGCCGAGAGAAGCGCCGTGGTGAAGCACCAGACCCTGGTGGAGACTCTGAGGACTCGAGCTCAGAATCCGAAAGCTCGTCTTCGGACGACTCTGAGCTTGGTGAAGTGATGAACCTGACAGCAGCGACGCAAGCCCAAGCTGGAACTACACTTCTGACGTTGAGGCCGTTCATGAACTCCAACAACCTCGGAGAGTTCGATCCTAGAGCCACACTCAGGGAACGCATCCACTGGTGGGAGCGATTCACGAATATGGCGTCTCAAGGAGGGTGGTCGACCAAGACACGCATTCAGGAGCTCAAGTTGAAGCTTCCGGTATCTGCGCGTGACTGGTTTAACCAGCTCCCCAAGAGTGTGTCCCGTGACTGGAAGGAGTTGTCGTCAGAGTTCAAGAAGCGTTATTGTAAGGCGCGGTCATCGTATTCAGAGAGGTATTTCACAATGGCTATGAAGGACTCTGAGACACCGCTCGAATTCTTCTATCGACTCAACTCCGCCGCTGGGAAGGCCGACATTGACTTCAGAAAATCGTCCAAGCGTCTCGAGAAGCATGTGCTCCGTTTTATCACAAAGCTCAAGGATGCACGCCTGAAAACTTCGCTACAAGGTCAGAGATTCCGACGTATTTCAGACTTGGAGTACGCCTTACAACAGGATGAAGATGTCTGGCGAACAGGTGACCAAGATATGACCACCACCAAGCCTCGAGACTTCCGAGCAGACAATATTCCACGAGGACCGTTCAAGCCCAAGCGCATGAACCGGACTTATATCGTGAGAGACCCGGACTCTGAAGATTCTGATGATGATGATACTGCAAACTATAAGGGATCGTTAAAATCCGATCAGGATGCCAGAGACCAAGCCGGTGATTCTCGACTTCAGAGTGTGACTTCAGAGCCTACCCGTGATGGAGATACTACACAGACTTCTTCGAGTGCCTCGACAGTTCGCCGAGCACTGACTGGACGCAGACCCTGACAAATGAGGTGTACCGAGTAATGGGAGACATGGGATGGCGCCCACCGCCCCATTCCCCGTCTGGATCGTCGGGTCAAGGTTTTCACCAGAGACGTCCTGAAAATGGCGGTTATTGGAATAAGTTTTGCGAGAAATGTCAACGCTCAGGACACTCAGAAGAAGACTGCTGGAGGGATATCACGTGTGACCGGTGCCAGGAAAAGGGGCATCCAAGCCGAATGTGTCGAGCATCTCCCTGTGAGTGTGTGGAAAATTACATCCCGGAAAACCCTGTGAAGATTTGAAGACTCTGGAAGCACTCAAGCAACTCGCCCGTCAAGGCGCACTGAAGGACATGCCAAACCACCTGAGAGAAAGACTTCTGGGTGATGAGGCAGACTCTGGGAAGCCGTTAAACTAATACGCCCGTCGGATGGGGATCCGAAACGCGTCGGGCAAGGCAATACCCCAGAGTTATGTGTTCTAGTGTGTGTAGGACCGGAGCTGAGAAAGGTTCAAGATAAACACCAACAATGCATGACCGCTTTAACCCAGGAATCAGCTGTGCCTTTCGGAAACCCAGGAAATAAGTTACCTGAGATCTCTGAAAACACCGACCCGATGCCTGATGACACAGTGTCATTCAGACTGAAGGATGGCGAATGCTACGGCTGGTGGGAGGATAATTACCCAGATCGTTCCAAGCGAGATGTGGTGATGGTACATGGTGCTGTGAATGATCGTCGGACTAAGATTCTCCTGGATACCGGTGCAACTATAAACATTCTGAGTTATGACTTTGCGCGTAAGCTCGGACTCAGACTCAAGTCGCACAAGCAAACTAAGGTGTCAGGGATGGGTGGTGTTCCGACGTACATTGGCGCCAGCGCTGAGATCAAGTTGACACTTGGGCCAAGAGTGGTGTACATTGTGGATGTTTGGGTCGCGAATATTGGTGAAGGAATTGATGTGCTTTTAGGAATGGGCTTTATGTTTGCCGCTGGAGTGAGGATCAGTACCCGCGAAGGTCTGGTGTCGTTACCAGACGAAGTCGTGGTGATGATGTGTAACTGGGAACCTGGTGACCACATTGGTCGTAGCAGGTTTGTCAGACCAAGCGAAGCTGTTCTTCTGAGTCCTGGTGAGGAGTTTATTGTTAGGATTGATTACGGTCCGACGAATCCGCAACGGGAAGTCGTGTGGGCTGGACGTGGCGATCGTTGGGTCACACAGTTGATCTATGCTGCACGCTCATGGCCTGTGGCAGTTCGCGTGGTGAATATTTCCGATAAGAACACCTGGGTTAATGAGCTCTGTGATGTCGCGAGGATCGTGGAATATGGTTTCTTCCCGAGACATGGGCGTTTCGTACGTCCAGGTTCCGCTGCATATCGTGATTGGGAGGTATTGATCCTGGAAAGCACTCCGTCACCAGAAACGAAGAAGCGCATGGAACGAGAAGCAAAACTGGAAGCTCTGATACCGCAACCCCCTTGTGTGGAGCGTCCAGATTATCCATGGCCGACTAAGATACTGCGACGTCCAAGGTTGGACAACGCTAGAGTGCAGTTTGTGAAATCAGACCCGACTCCCGTCACGAAGCGAGTGCGTTTTGCCCTAGATGCATCCACTCAGACAGATGATTTCTGCTGTAGTGGAGTGGCGGATAGTTGGGATGCAAGTGTGGATACCAGAGATTCTGACTTGCCCTCTGAAAGTGTCTCTCTTAATGACTCTGGCAACGATCACATCAGTTCTGATGATGGCTCCTCGGACTCGGAACCAGAGTCTCAGTTACCTGCAGATAATATGGACCTAATGGACGAGTCTTGGGACATCCCTATTTCAGGAATGCCAGGAACACCAGTGGAAAAATTACGAGTGGAGTATGAGCAGTGTATGCGAGTCTCGGATGAAGAGTTGGATCTGGAACCAGGTGTTTATATGCGGGAAGGCACGGAGCTCCTTGCCCAGTTGCGCGATCAACTGGTCATGTTACCAGAGATTGAGGAATTGACACCGGAGTGCGATATCGATAGTGCTGATGTTGGAGAACCAGGAAAGACAACACCAGAGATGGAGAAGAAACTCCGTGACATTCTGAAATACCACAGAAAGATCTTCCTAGGAGACGGTAATGCAGCGCCCGCACCGGCAAGGGGCGTGGTCTGTGATCTAGATGTAGGAGACGCCAAACCGGTGGCCCAACGTCCAAGGTCCGTTGCTCCTCACCTCATGCTGAAAGTATATGAGCTTCTCAAGAAACTTCTGGAAACTGGTCTGATCGAGTACTCCAACTCGCCGTGGGCATCCCTATTGTCATCGTTTTGAAGAAGAACGGTGTTGATATACGAATGTGTATCGACTATCGGATTGTGAATGGCTTCATCCAGCTATCACATTACCCGTTACCACTCATCGATGACCTCCTGATTGGGTTCGAGGCCGCGATGTGGTTCATGAGTCTGGATATGGCTAGCGGTTTCTGGGCGATCAGGATGACGGAGCGTGCACGATTGATATCCGCATTTATTTGCCCATTTGGACACTTCCAGTGGGTGAGAATGCCTTTCGGCCTGAAGAACGCGCCTCTTGTCTATCAAGCTATGCTGGATAATTGCCTGTGGGGATTTGTGAGACTGTCACCAGAGGAAGAGGCTGAAGTTGACGCAGATGTTTTGGAATTCTTGCAGCTGAAGCCTCAAGACTCTGAGAACCAACCCCCAGACTTTGAAGACCATGCGCTGAAATCAGAGATGTCGGCTCTCACAAGTCAGATGACCGTTTTCCAGAGGAACATTCCGGTTCCAATGTATATGGGTCCAGTCCTGGGGAGAAGTTCGTACATCGATGACATTGCACACGGGGCGCCGACTTGGGACCAACTCTGTGACGATTTAAACGCTCTGCTTTTCAGACTTCGCTACTGGAACATCTCTGTGAGTTTGCCCAAGAGCGAATTGGGAAGTTATCGATCCCGTATCTCTCCCATGAAATCAGCGCCGAAGGTCTGAGAGCGACACCAAGATCGCCAAAGGAGTCGAAGATCTGCCATTCCCGTCCACGCTAAAGGGGTTCAGAGTTTCATGGGAAGTCTCAATTACTACAACAAGTTTATTGAAGATTTACCGGTTATTGCTGCCACCTTGTACGAGTTGACGGATGAACAGATCCGCTCTGGGAAGGATCTGACTTGTGCCAAAGAGCATTTGAGCTCCTGAAACGCAAGATAGTTTCCACCCCACTTCTCAGGCACCCGGACCGAACCAGACCCTTTGTTATCATTCCACATGCGAACCCTTGGGCTGCCTCGGCAGTTTTAGGCCAGGAGTACGATGGAGTAACCCATCCAGTCCGGTTTACGGGCCGTGTTCTGAATGACGCTGAACTCAGGTATCATATTGCCGAAAAGGAGGTGATTGCGATTCTCAGAGTCTTGGAAAATTTCAGAGCGCTAGTGGAGTCAAGTCCAGTGATTGTGGTGTATACCAGATACTCTGTGCTGAAGTGGTTGCTGACGTCGAATTCCACCGATGGCAGAAACGTTAAGTGGGGTCTGAAGTTGTCACACTGGAACTTGGAAATTCGCCGGATCCAGCGCGATGAAGATGGACTTCCAGCCATACTCGGCGCAGGCATCACACCCCGAGAACATTTAGACGAGGTCTCTGAAAACCTGATTCCAGCCAAGGGGCGAGTCAAACCGCCAGCCCCTGTCAGCGTGGAAATGCTGGAAGCAGATTATCAGGGTCATGTCCTGAGTTTCGATGGTGCAGCAAAGACGTCTACTCGTCTGGGAAGTTGTGGATGTATACTCTGGAAACTCCCTGGGTGGAATGTTTTGGAAGCCCGAGGATTTCCCTGAAGGACGTCACTGTGAATGACTCGGAGTATTGTGGTCTGAATTACGGCCTGAAGATGGCATTGGAACATGGAATACATGAGCTAGTGGTTGTTGGAGACTCACGTATCGCAATACAACAGGCTCAGGGGCTGATTAACTGCAACCAACCTAATTTGCAGCGCAGGTTGGCAGAGTTTGAATCTCTGAAGACCGAGTTCCTGACCCTGAAACTAGTGCATGTGAAACGTGAGTTCAACCAAGCGGCAGATACTTAACTTCGAAGACTCTGGCACTTGGGGAAGCTTGGCAGGTACAAGACGCTGACGAGCTCACTCATCTACGACTAGTGTCTAAAGTCCAAGAGAAACTAATGAAGCCCTGCCCAGCTCCAAAAGCACAAGTTCAGGAGTCTGAAGTCGTGACGGTGAAGACCACGGTGTGACACCAGAGTCTGACGGAATCCCTGGCCCAGAATCCGCACCTTTACCACGATCAGCTAAAGTGTTGATCGCTGTGACCCGTGCCCAAGCCCCGAATAACATTGATCCGTCTGAGGATGACGATGAGCGTGAACCCCTGGGGCCTTTGGAGTTCCAGGCAGAACGTTGGCGGCGAATCAAGGCACATCAGAGCCACGACCCGTATTTGGTTGAGCTCATGAAGTTTCTGAAAGGTGATGTGGGAGACCTACCACGGCCCCGAGTCAGGGAACTAGCAAGGGTAGCTGAGGACTTCATCTTGGATTCCAGAGACGTGCTGTACCGTTTAAGTCGTGCTACCCGAGAGCGGCCTCGGGACAACGTCGATGAACTCAGACTGTTGTCCCCAGAGATTTACACTCAGACTTGCTACATTATGCCCACGAAGACTATCAAGGTGGGCATCAGGGAATCAAGAGGACGTTCGAGAAATTGAGTTCAGAGTTCTACTGGTTGGGTATGTATGCCGATGTGGAGAGATTCGTGAAGGAGTGTGTGGACTGCGCTTAGCGGCAAGGGGCGACCTCCAAATCCTGGACCGTCACCTGGGAATATTGAACCCAGCAGACCGTTTGAGGTTGTGTCATGGACTTGTGACGCACTATGCCGAAGTCAGCACGCGCAACACCTTCCTTTTGCTCTTCAAGACATGTTTTCAGGGTATGTGATGTGTAAGCCGATGAGTATCACCACGGCTCAAGACGTGGCGGAAGCCTATGAAGAACGTGTTTCAGAAACTTCGGAGCCAGTTCTCTGATTCGTCATGACCAGGACCCCCGTTTTATGAGTGAGGTGTTCAAGTGTTTCAGGGAACTCCTGGGTAGCAGACAACGAGCTACACTAGGATACCGACCACAAGCTAACGGCCACAGGAACGGTCGGTGCAAACTGTGGTGCGCGCGATCAAGGCATATATCTCTGAAGCTGATCAAAGTGATTGGGATGATCATGCCGAGCGTTGTGTTCGCCCTGAACACGTCGTTTGATGCCACCCGTCTGGAACGCCCTTTTATTTGGTACATGGGTGGGATGCTCGTGGGAACTGTGTCCGCCATGCTAGACCAAGCCGTCGACGACTCAGGAACGAACCGCATATGAATGGAGAAGGAAGATGCAACGAGACTACAGTTATGCTGTGGCATGTGCCAAAGATCTCCAGAAGAAAGCGAAACGCGACCGGTCTGAAGAACAAACCAGGAAGTGGAACG
>VOQZ01001497.1:0-210733 GCA_008079305.1 Phytophthora palmivora
CGCTCCTCGATTCCGCGAGAAGTTATCAGAGCTGATCAAGGGTTATTATCAGCTAAATGATCGGCTATTCCAGATCACCCTGGGCCTCACCGATCGTGGTGATCGTGAAGAAGAATGGGGTAGATATCAGGCTGTGTATTGATTACCGTCTGGTCAATAGTCTTACTCAACTGATGGTCTACCCTATGCCCCTGATCAACGATTCTAGAATCTGGATAAAGTTCTGTGGTATTGCTCCTTGGATATGGCCAGTGGATTCTGGGTGGTGACTATGACAGATCGAGCACGAGCGATCTCGGCTTTCATTACCCCATTTGGGCTATTCGAATGGAATCGTATGCCGTTGGCTTGAAGAATGCACCGCAGATCTACCAACGTCTGATCGACAACGCCCTATATGGATTTACTCGGATCCCTCCTCCCGGATCGGATCCAAGATCCACAGATGTGTTTGAAGTGGGAGAAGCCGATGATCCGGATAAGCCATCAGTGATCGGACGTAGATCGTATATCGATGATATCCTTATACCAGCGGATAGTTGGGATCAGTTATGTAATCGAGTGGACGCCCTACTGGAGGCGTGCGATAAGTGGAATCTGTCGATCAGTGTGGTGAAGAGTTTCTGGGGTATGAATAACGTGGAATATCTGGGCCATCGCGTTTCGAAAGATGGACTGGAGGCGAATCCTAAGGATCTAGAGGCATTAACGGATCTAGCATTTCCTGGATCGCTGAGATCGATGCAATCTTTTCTGGGCAGCTTGAACTATTACAGTCGATTTATCGAAGACTATGCTATCTACGCGGCCGTGCTGTACGAATTGAGAGAGGTCGATTTCGCTGCGATGTCCAAGGATGAGGTGCGGATCCAGATCAAGCGAAGTATGGAATATAAGGAGTTGGATCTACGGGATCTGAAGGAAGATCTAGGATCAGATCTGGCATTAAAGCCTGCGGAACCGTCGGATCCAGGAAGTCTAGATGGAGACCAGGCTGATCCACGATGGATTCGTGCTCATCGGGCCTTCGAGACACTCAAATCGAAGATCGCGTCTACTCCGATCCTACGTCATTTCGATCCGGGTCGAGAGGCGGTGGTGATCGTATATGCAAGTGATTGGGCGATCTCGGCAGCCCTCGTGCAAGAGTATGACCAGATCTACTATCCGGTCACCTTCGTGAGCCGAACGTTGAAGTCGAACGAGTTGAATTATAGCCCAGTGGAGAAGGAGGTGTTGGCGCTGCTACGGATCCTGGATCTCGGATATAACATGCTGGTGGGACGCCGGATCCGGGTGCTGACTAGATACTCCACGTTGGCCTGGTTATTTAGATCGACCGGATTACAAGGGCGATTAGGCCAATGGGCGTCACTGCTATCACCGTGGACATTAGAGATTGTGAAGTGTGTCAAAGGAGAAGAAGAGATCCTAGGGGTGATTGCGGCTAGTATCACGCCCAGATCCATGGTGGATGAAGCGTTGATCCAGATCTCGCCCAAGAAAGAGCCACGACGGAAGATCCAAGCTCCGATCCCTGTGATCCAAGCGGATGAGGAGCTGTATGTTGTCAGTTTCGATGGATCAGCCCGCGTGAAGCGTGGAGGTGGCGCATACAGTGCGATCTTGTGGAAGTTGCCTGAATGGACGGTGATCCAGGCCAGATCGGCCTATGCGGAAGATCTTACCGTCAATGAAGCTGAATATCATGGGTTGTTACTATGTCTGGATCTGTTGAGTACAGTGGATCACAAACGAGTGGTGTTCTGCGGCGACTCTAATCTGGTGATCCGACAAGTCAGGGGTGAGATCGAGTGTAAGGCACCCGGTCTGACCTTACTCAAGCAAAGGGCTTTAGATCGTCTAAGGGACTGGCCAGATCACGAACTTGTGCATGTGAAACGAGATTGGAACGGCAGTGCGGACAGTTTGGCTAGTGCAGCGCTACAGCGACAAGGTGGAGTGAAGATCGAGTCGGATGAGGATAAGCAGGATCTGATCACGTTGAACCGATTGGATGAGGTATTGGTAGTCAAGAGGACGGATCAAGCAGCCCAGATCACGGCGGTAGTGACTCGATCGGGCTTGCGATCGACGACGCGGACGATTTCGGATCCGCGATCATTACGGGAGGAGATAGTTCGAGATCTCAGGATCGATCGGATCCGACAAGCCCAAGACGAGGAGGCGTGGATCTCGGGATTGAAGAAGTATCTGAATGGAGATCTGCAAGACCTGACCCAGCAAGAAGCCAAATCCTATGCTAATCTAGCAGCCGATTATGATTTGGATCACCATGATCTACTGTTCTACTGTCCCTCCACGAGACCGATGGATGCAGATCGAGATAAGCTGATGCGACTAGTGATCCCGGAAACTCTGTATCAGGACATACTACATCACTACCATGTGAGCCTAGAAGGTGGACATCAAGGGATCGGCCGAACTTATCAGCGGATCCGGGATCACTTCCATTGGAGAGGTCTGTATAAGAGTGTCCAAAGATACGTGGGTGAGTGTGTGGATTGTGAGACCGGCAAAAGTAAACCTCGGATCCAAGGAGAGTCGCCAGGTAACCTTCAGGCAACATATCCTTTCCAGATCATAGCCATGGATCACATCCCGTCGCTACCCAGATCGCACAAAGGGAATACAGAATTATTGATCTTTGAAGATCTATTTACTGGATATGTGATCGCGAAAGCCAGCTCGTCAAGGACTGCTCAGACTGTCGCCGAATCATACGAAGAATGTGTCTTCCGACGATTTGGGGCCAGCGAAGCGATTAGGCATGATCGTGAACCAGGATTTATGTCCGATTTTTTCCGAGCGTTTAATAAGATCTTGGGTCAGCGTCAACGGGCCACGATGGCATACCGGCCCCAAGCTAACGGATCTGCAGAGCGCATGGTCCAAACTACAACTCGGGCGATTAAGATGTATGTGCAGGATCTGGATCAACGAGATTGGGACGAGTATGCCGAGAGGATTACCTTCGCGATCAACACCGCGCATGATCGGATCCGAGGAGAAACACCTTTCTATATGGTACATGGGTGGGATCCTAGATCCACCTTGGAAGCGGTGATCCCGGTGGGAAGTACGCGAAGACATGATCGGGATCCACGACGGTGGAGATATCAGATCCAGCGGTATTATCAACAGGTTCGAGAACAGGTTAATCAACGACTGCGAGAGGCGATCTCAGATCGAGCGGATCTACACAACCAGGAGATCCGCCCGCATCAGATCGAGGTCGGATCTCGAGTGTGGTTATATCTCGATCGCGTGAAAGAGGGATATGCTAAGAAGTTGGCACACTTGTGGCATGGACCATTCCGGATTATAGAGAAAGTTGGAGAACATGCGGTGAAATTGGAGATTGCCGGATCCGGATATCATATTTTCCCTATGGTACACGTGAACAAGTTGAAGCTAGTGAAAGAATATCCAGATCGACCACTAATGCGACTCAATGTGGGAAGTCAAGATCGTCTGGATTTTGATGAAGATCTATTACCGGGGGATAGCTGGATCCAAGATCGCGATCCCGATGAGTATGAAGTGGAGAAGATCACTGATATGCGATCTGGACGAAGGACTCGATATGGGCGGATCTACCGTGAATTCCTTGTGTATTGGCGAGGATACGAGGATCCAACTTGGGTGGATGAAGCAGATCTCAACTGTGGCGCTCTGCTGCATGAGTTCCTGCGAGATCGCACGAATCACAATCGATTCGGTGTGATGCAATCTCACGAGGAATCGTGAGGCCGCAATCCACGACAACGAGCTGGTTGTTGTCGTGGTGAAATCGGTTGAAGGATCTACATGAAGGATGTAGATCGGAGGAAGGGCATGCATATATACATGTGAAAGGCGACGATAATGGAAGATCAAGTCCCGGGATCCAGAGATCCTAGCGGATCGAGGTAGATCACGATTCTATGAGAATGGATCGAGGCAAACGGGAAGTATACAAGTCAAGATCATCGAACATATATTGAAAGAAGTTATGGAGGGAGACAAATCACTTAAGAGAGCTAGTCACGATCTAGCTACTGGCCGGTGGTTGCGCTACTTGGAGACCGAAGAACTTACGATCCAGACGAGGAAGATGGCGCGATGGGTGATCCGCAGTATGATCACGATAATGGTTGCGCCAAGGATCCGCCGTGTCGGCCTCCGCTAACGCCTCCAGCAGATCGGTGGGCTCCCGACGATTAAGCTGCGGATCGGCCAGATTAGCACGTCTGGCTTCGATCCCGGGATACCAGGCCACTTCGTCAGTCCGCTTGGGGAAGTGGAGGAAGAATGGATCTAGGAGTAGATCCAGATCACACCACCCCTCGATCATGGCCTGGATCAGCGTGAGCAGCATACGCTTCCACCGATTGCCGGCGTGGGATCTCCGATTGTTACGCTGTTTGGCGAAAGATCCCAGCCACGGCGACTGTGTGATCATGGCCGCGGTGATCGGGAACTTGTGGGTCGATTCCCAGTACGCGATCAGCTCCGAAGCCTCGAAATCACGGTACTGTCGGATGAAGATCCCAAGTCGGCCACCAACATCGGCCTCGAAGGAGATTGGAGGCAAGGTGTTCCGGATCACCTGCCAGGGCTCCGCCGCTTGTAGTGCTTTCACGTTGGCTTCTGTGATCAAATGACCACAGAAAGCTGGGGCCGTCGGGGATGTGTAGATCGTCGGCCGATGGGGGAAGATCCAGTCAGGCCGGAAAGGTAAGATCGGGAACAGGAAGTTCACAGTCATGGCGATCAAGGTTTGATTTGCCAACCGGGACTCAATCCATGGATCTATGTCGGCGGCGGCCATGACTCGGACAATCCGCCGACCGGGAATACAACGACCCTCAGGAAATGGAGCCTGAGGGACGAAGGTGATCCGGGGAGGCTGACGTCCAGGGGGCGGGTTGGCGGGGCCAGATCCGCCCGTAGGACCAGGCCCATTGCTCTGATCTCCAGATCCCGCATCGGAGCCCGATCCATCGGATCCACCAGGAGATCCGCCGGATCCGGCTGCTGATCGGCGTTGGGGAGACGCATGATCTCGACGACGAGCCTCGGATCGGGATTGGGAAATGGCCATCAATGTTTGGGCCTCGTAGAGGTCATCGGCCACTTCCGCGTTCTCCTCCTCCTCCTCCTCCTCCTCATCGGATCCGGATCCGACTTCAATCACCTCGCCGGATGATTGACTAGGTCCACCATCTTTGGAGGGGGGAGTCGAGGCTTGATCTGGGGGAGGCGATCCTTCTCCGGCAGATCCTCCACCCAGATCAAACTCGGATTCGTCCTCTTCATCCATGGACTCATCCTCCGCCTCGAGAGGAACGGATCGCTTCTTCTGAGGCCGTGAAGGGGAAGGCGAGCTAGATCTGCTACGAGATCGCTTGGATTTGGAGGCGTCGACGTCCTGATCCTCGCTGCCGGAAGTCTCCGCAGAGGGAGAGCGTGGGATCCCTCCCGCGGGTTGATCCGTGTCGGATCCAGGATCCAGACGCAATTGGGTCTGAGGAGGAGGCGCCCCGATGGTGGCCGAGATGGACGAGAGGCGTTGGAAGGCGGCCGTGTATTCATGACGGAGAGCATCACGTTCACGGACCACTTTGCCTAGATCTCGGGAAAGCGTACGGATCTGAGCCTGATTCTCAGTGATAGTACGCTCCCGATCTGCATAGGCCTTCTGGGCTACCTCGACATCATGACGCGCTCGGGTCAGATCACCCTCCAGCGTCTGCAGCCGGGTCGTATCTGAAGCCGATCTAGCCCGATGGGCTGCCAGATCCGACTGTAATAACCCCATAGTCCGCTGCGCTGACAAGATCTCAGCATCTCGCGCACGGATCTGAGCTTGCAAAGCGTCGCGCTCCCGAGCAATCTGGTCGAGATCGGCTTGGGTAGGCCCCGTGGGCAAGAGATCTGTCTGCCGAGACTGGGGATCAGAACCCGAAGATCCGCGATCAGTGCCATCGGATCGAGACAGAAGTAGCTCTGCTTCAACCCGATCCAGTTCAGATCGGGTCCTGCGTAGACTTTCCTCCGTCGCAGATAAGGTGGATTCGGCATCCTCCCGCTCTCGATCCAGATCGCGGTTGGCTTGTTGGAGATCCAGAATCTCCCCACCTGCCTGTGTCATCTCTGAGGCGAGATGGTGGATGGTAGACTCCAGACTGCCACGATCTCGAGCCAGATCGTCGATGTGAGCCTCTAGGTGGCGGATCTCATCCATCCGTCGATCGAGATCATGATTGAGGTCGGCGATCTGGGCTTCCAAGGCCGAGATCTCGGGCGCCGCGGATGATGGCTCCATGCGGACAACGCGATCAGACTCCAGCGAAGCTTGAAGGTTGTCACGCTCCTCTCGGAGGCGACTCACCTCGGTCCGATAGTGCCCGATCTCTCGGCCTTGATTGGCACACATCATCTCGAGAGACTCGAGGGAGCAGATATGCTCACGGTTTAGATCCGTGGCTTCATCCGCTCGACGAGTGGCCTGCCGGAGCTCGTTGCTTAAGTACAACACTCGACGGCGTAGGGTGGCGATGGATCGACTGTGATCCTCGGCCGGGTCTCCGGTTAGGCCGCCGATCTCCGATCGGGGCGAAGGGGGATCCTGGTGACCAGATCCGTGCTGTGATCCGTCGTGATCATGATCCGACATTACGAGCGGAGTTGAAGAAGTGGAGAAGCTTGAGTTGGACGAGGTGATTTGAAGAATGGACGCAGTGAAGTTGTTATGCAACTACAACTGACGACCAGGAGGCGGCTGTGGTGAAGTGGATTTGAAAGATTTGGCATTGGAATATCCAGGAAAGATCCGATTCGGACGTGATCGGACCTGACGTGATGTGATTGGAGTAGATGACGAGCTGATGTGGGTGGATCCGGTGGTGGATCCAGTTGATGGATAAGATTGATGGAGATTAGTGACACCTTGAGCGGGATGTGATAGATGGATTGACATACGATCTATACATGTATCCAGATCCGAAGAGCGGGGAAGATCTCGTATGGATATGGATGATGTGGGACCGGCGTGATTGTACTATGGGTGCAACAGTATGTCTATATACACTGTGGAAACTGGTGATCTAAGCCTAGATGTCCAGATCTAGGCTATAATCTATATCCGTAAAGACCAGATCGGTTCACATATGTGGGTCTATTCGGGGAATGTGGATCAAGGCTCATGAACCTAGATCCATAAGCGGATCCGAGTGATCCGGGATCTAGGGATATTATGGCAAAGATGAACGATGATTGGGGGATTAACGGCATGGAATAAGCTCGGATATGTTATAATTATGATTATCACGAAGTATTGTCACCGGATCATGCATGGAAACCCTAGATCAACAAGATCAAGGAGATCTAGCCGATCTGAGATTGGATCAGCGTGATCTAGCTTTATTAAGGCATGATCTGACTCGGGAGACGTGTGATCTGGACATTACGGTGGATGATTACGATATTGGAGAGAAGAGAAGGCCAGATCACGATATTGCGACTAGTGATCTAATGTTTATGGTTCAGATCCAGGGTGATCTGCAAAGATGTCGACTGCCAGGATGGTGAAGACAAGAAAGGACAAGGATCAGGATAGCGTAATCAGTCGATGTGTCGTTAAGGATAGGATACAGGATGGGATAGGTCTTAACATTAAATCAGAACCGAATTTGCATCGTACGACACAAGTGCTTCGCTACGCGCCTGGAAACGGGAACTACATTGGCCCTACGGTATTAATAGCGATTTAGGTGTATAGATCTAGGGTGGTTGATAATATCTAGATAATATATTGGCTAGATCCAACCTCCTAGTATCTTACCCTAAGTGCAGATCCAAGATCCCGGTATTAATTGCTTAGCCGGTAGATCTTCGGTTTCTCAACGATCAAGATCGCGCTATAGGAAGCGCCAAGCAATCAAAGGACCCCGTATAAAGGGAAATCAACAAGAAAGGAATTACTACAAGGCCGGATCCAGATCTAGGCCTCCGGATCCAAGCTTGATCTAATCGCTCGGACTCCGGATCTACTACTGGCGAGTGGTGTGAAGACTCCCACGCTACTCTACGACCCCAACGTCACGCCAAGACGTTCAACTAACACCGATCGAGCAACTTAGCAGTCACCGAGAGAGGAAGATCCAGCCCAACCGACGGGTACACAAGGTGAGCAAGTTCAGCAGATCACGGATCATCGGAGGACCCCTTCGTTAGTCGGTGTCCGGGCATTGGTGGGAAGTTGGATCTAGCGATCTCGCAGATTTTGCTGATCCCGCTACACCACAGAATCGAGGGGCGATCTTCCTCACTCGTTGGGCGATTGGCTTAGCGTCTCCCACATCGATATCGCACACCACACCCCTTGCGGCCGGTGGTAGAGCATTTCCCTTTCCGATGAGAAGATGTCGATATTTCCAGATCCTCTGACGTAATCGTTCGATCTCCGCCGTAGTCTGGATCCCTGGATCTCCAACTTGGATATCCTCAATCTTCACCTCATCCGTGGTGGGGTTGATCTCTGGAAGGATCGCCATCTCTTGATCTACATCTTCCGCATACAGATCATTACCTTCATCGTAATGTACTTCCGGATCCGGCTCTTGATCTGGGGAATTTTTTCGATCCTCTGGGAGCGCCTCCTGTATCGGGATAGATAACTGTTCGGGTGGATCTCTTTCAGCTGATCCTCCAGTCACTGGATCCAAATCATCCGCCTTTACCTGATCCATATTTTGGTTTATCACCTCGGTCTCTACTGGTTGGATCGGAGTTCGATCCTGCGGATCTATTCCTGCTGATGTTTGATCTTCGGTCGTCAACACTGGTTTTACCTGTATCTGCGAGATCTCGGGTCGTTTCAGGATACCACGAGGTAATGGGTAGGAGGGTCGATCCACCATCGGCTCTGCGGATTCCATCAAGATCTCATCATGCTCGGATCTTCCTTCCACCGTAGCTTCCAGAGCCAGATTTTGCCATTCCATATACCGACGTGACCCCACCGAGACAAATCCTGGCATCCGGGGAATGTGATCACCCGATAGCCAGATCCCAACTCTCACATCTTCTTGCAATATGATCGCCTTATCGCTCACGTTGGTGATCTGCAGATACCGTCTCTTCCCGAGGCCTTTTACCACCGTGGGTACCCAACGATCTCCCCGGGTGACCCAGAACTTTTCGTGATCTGACATCCGGAGATGTAACCGAAGTTCCACTGATTGTCCGATCTCGATCTGGATATGTTCTCCTACCGTTACCAGCCTGGCCTTGTCGCTGTAAAGCTGCCGACGCCCACTAAGCTGGATCCGCACCTCATCAGGTAAACTTATAGATCCATAGGCCAGATCCAATCGGATCCCCGCCGGTACCATGAAATCCATACCCAGGATGGCATCTTGACCTGCCAGATCTCCAACCCAAATATCGAAAAAGTAGACCAGCGATCCAGCCATAGTGATCTTAATCCGGGTTCTTCCTTCTGGCCTGTAAACACTTTCGCCAATCCCAACGCAATCTTGGATCTGGCTCGTATCGATATAGCACCCAACCTTACGAGCAAAGGCCGTATCCACTATGGATACTTCGGCGCCTGTATCTAAGAGCAGGATCCCTCTCTCATTGTTGATCTTACCAGTGATCTTGGCTTGTCGGAACCATTTTCCCGGGGCATAGTGTTTCCAATATCCCCGAGATTCTCCTGGCAAGAGATCCATAACTTCGGATCTTCGGATCTCCTTGATCTGACTTGGCTTTTGAATCACTGGTATATCCTCCTGATCTGTGGGCTTAAACCACAGATCTGGATCCTGTTGCTTCCAATAACCCCTTATCTCTCCTGGGTGTAGATCCACCATCATGGTCACTTCGGATCTGGAGTAATCGTCCGCCTGGCGGACACTTGAGATTGCGACAGCACGGTTTCCATTCAGATCACATGTATTATCGCGTAGATCTGGGATCCTATTACCCTGATCTACCGATCTCTTGTTCACAAATGCATAGATGCAATATCTAGAGCGCTCGGCTCGTACCGGATTCCAACCCGGCGAGCGTCCTAGTTTAACATCTTCTCTGCAGATTCCGGAAGCATACCTGCATGTTTGGCTGGGTTGAACCATTGGCGGATCTGGTTGTAGAACTCTTCCATAGGACATTTTCCCATATCATGTAATTCCCCGCACCCCCGGCACACAAAGAGGCAGTGATCCGCCGGATGTCCTCGCTTGCCACACTTATGACAAGTAAGGCGTCTCCAGCATCCTAGATCTGAATGCTTCCTGGATCCACAATGCGAGCAACGGTTCCGATCGGATCCGCTGCTCTGGATCCGAGATCTATGATCCGGTGGGGTTTGATCTGTCGACTTGTGGGTGATTGGTACTTGCTCGACCTTCTCCATACCAGATTCCACTTTTGGAGTGACATCCTGCTCAGCTGCCAGGTAGATCCGCCGATGATTGTCTCCATCCGAGTCAGATCCATCCGATCCGTCGGATCCGGACTCAGATTCGGATTCCATGGTCCGGATCTGCACCGCGCGGACATGTTTTGTCGTAGCTGCAGGTGCTGGATTAGTTGCCTTCTGCCGGTACTTGCTAGATCCGAACGCGGCTTTCTTCTGTCTGCTCTTTGCACGTTCACGGGCTCGTAGCACTTCTTCGAGATCATCCGCATCGGATAGTCGTAGCAGAGTCAGCCTGTCAGCTAGATCTTGATCTTCCAAAGTTTCGATATAGTGATCCACATGTTCGCGTCGATCTTTCGCATTACCATCCTTGATCTTCAACTTTGCGCGTAATCCGGCGACATTCAGACGGTAAAGATAATCGAGGGGAGATTCTTCTGGTCGACGTCGAGCGTGATAGTATTGTCTAGCCACTGATACCCCCAATCCGCAGTACTGGATTTGGAAAGCTCTAAGCAGATCCGACCATTTATTACGGGTGGATCTGCTTAGTTGCCGATACCAATTCTTGGCGGATCCAGCCAATAGATCCGCAAAGGTCAAACATTTTTCTTCATCGGAGGCTTGATCTCGCATGAACGCCGATTTCACTTTGCCAATCCACGCTCTGGCTCGATCTTCGTCTTGATCCTTCCCCGTGAACTCCTTGAGATCTGAGATCGCAGAGATCCGGACTCTCTGGATCATGGTTGATCCGGCTGATCCGGTCGTAGCGGTCGCGACCGTCGCTCGAGCAGCCGTGGGGAAGTCGATATCGTCTGGATCATACTCCCATCGAGATGTGCTACGCTCAGATCTCACAGATTCCATATCTACATCTTGTGATCCTGGATCCTGAATCTTCGTCGCTCCTTGATCCATGACCGGCCCTCGCTGTTCCGCCAGGAATCTACTCATGGCTGCTTCGAAATACTTCTGTAAGGTGCCTGATGAGGCATCGGACGTCGTGGCCGCTGTGATCTGGTCTTCGGAGGTCGGGATCGTCCTTGAGCGGCCGGATCTCGGCTGATTCCGACGTTGGATCTTGGATCTCGCCTCCAGCATTGAAGTACCGGAGGGTCCCAGAGACATTCGCTTTGGTTCCGATGAGAGATCTGATTCGTCCTCGGCAGCCGAGGCGTAATGTGATGAGGACGTTTGGCGATCCGTAATACTTGCCGGAGGTGATGGCACTGGATCTGTGATCTGGGGGATCTCGCCGACGAGGATCTTGAGCTTGGAGAATAGATCCTTGGTGGCAGTCTGGATCACCTTGAGATCTAGATCAAAGACATCATCCGCATCGAAAGCTCCCGTGGTCATTCCTGCTTCCTTCAACAGTCGTAATAAATCCTTGACTGCTTCTAATTTGTTGGCAGTCTTGATCGGAGCTGATACGGGTTCTCTTGGATCTCCGACCTGCTTCAGCCTCAGGATCCGCATCACAGGATCTCGATCCAGGAACTCACGAAGTTCTTTGTGGTAAAATAGATTCTCCAGATCTTCGTCTGACCAGCCTTGTCCTGATCTGGATCTAGGTTTAGATCCGATCGGATCTTCGTCGTCAATCTCCGGAGCCTTCATCTTCTTCCGCGTTAGCTTCTTTTTGGGTTTCTTCTTATCGGATCTGGAGATTGGAGGATCCTTGGGTGAATATGATGGAGGTTCGACCGGAGATCCGACCAATCTGTACGGTTCCACTTTCGCCTTCCCTTGTTTTGTTGACGGATCTCGACTTACGTTGAGATCCGTCGGGGTCCCCGTGGGGACCTGTGGAGGTAGAGGTTTTTCTTCTAGATCTGGATCTGGATCCAGATCGCCCTCTCTTCCGTCAGCAGAGTTCCTCCTAGCGCTCTGCTGATCCGCGGATCTTGATTCATTCAGCGGCATCATCGTCGATCCGAGGTCCGATGACGCTTGTTCCCCTTGTTCAACCTTCACTTGAACATCTTCTTGAGACTCACGGTGAAATCCCGAGTCACCAACAGATCCGGGCACGCGCACCATTGTGGTGTAGCGGGATCAGCAAAATCTGCGAGATCGCTAGATCCAACTTCCCACCAATGCCCGGACACCGACTAACGAAGGGGGTCCTCCGATGATCCGTGATCTGCTGAACTTGCTCACCTTGTGTACCCGTCGGTTGGGCTGGATCTTCCTCTCTTGGTGACTGCTAAGTTGTTCGATCGGTGTTGGTTGAACGTCTTGGCGTGACGTTGGGGTCGTAGAGTGGCGTGGAAGTCTTCACACCACTCGCCAGTAGTAGATCCGGAGTCCAAGCGATTAGATCGAGCTTAGATCCGGCGGCCTAGATCTGGATCCGGCCTTGTAGTAATTCCTTTAGTGTTGATTTCCCTTTACGCGGGGTCCTTTGATTGCTTGGCGCTTCCTATAGCGCGATCTTGATCGTTGAGAAACCGAAGATCTACCGGCTAAGCAATTAATACCGGGATCTTGGATCTGCACTTAGGGTAAGATACTAGGAGGTTGGATCTAGCCAATATATTATCTAGATATTATCAACCACCCTAGATCTATACACCTAAATCGCTATTAATACCGTAGGGCCAATGTAGTTCCCGTTTCCAGGCGCGTAGCGAAGCACTTGTGTCGTACGATGCAAATTCGGTTCTGATTTAATGTTAAGACCTATCCCATCCTGTATCCTATCCTTAACGACACATCGACTGATTACGCTATCCTGATTCTTGTCCTTTCTTGTCTTCACCATCCTGGCAGTCGACATCTTTGCAGATCACCCTGGATCTGAACCATAAACATTAGATCACTAGTCGCAATGTTGTGATCTGGCCTTCTCTTCTCTCCAATATCGTAATCATCCACCGTAGTGTCCAGATCACACGTCTCCCGAGTCAGATCATGCCTTAATAAAGCTAGATCACGCCGATCCAATCTCAGGTCAGCTAGATCTCCTTGATCTTGTCGATCTAGGGTTTCCATGCATGATCCGATGACAATACTTCGTGATAATCATAATTATAACATATCCGAGCTTATTCCATGCCGTTAATCCCCCAATCATCGTTCATCTTTGCCATAATATCCCTAGATCCCGGATCACTCGGATCCGCCGATGGATCTAGGTTCATGAGCCTTGATCCAAGTTCCCTGCATGGACCTGCATATACGAACCGATCTGGTCTTCACGGGTATGGATTACACCCTAGATCTGGACATCTAGGCTTAGATCACCAGTTCCCACAGTATATATAGACGTACTGTTGCACCCGTATTACAATCACGCCAGTCCCACATCATCCATATCCATACGAGATCTTCCCAGCTCTTCGGATCTGGATACATGTATAGATCGTATGTCAATACATCTATCACGTCCCACTCAAGGTGTCACTAATCTCCATCAATCTTATCCATCAACCGGATCCACAACCAGATCCACCCACATCAGCTCGTCATCTACTCCAATCACATCACGTCAGGTCCGATCACGTCCAAATCGGATCTTTCCTGGATATTCCAATGCCAAATCCTTCAAATCCACTTCACCACAGTTGCGCCGCTGTCGACCGCCCACATCCCGGACACATTCTTGCCCGTCGAAATTCCACACTCCAGGGAAACTGCAAACGCCACTCGATCGTAGTCGTAGTCGTAGTCATAGCCGTCACTGCCGTTTCTCCATTGGATGTTGTTGGCCCCGCGTCCACGGCCATTGTTGTTGCCGCCGCGTCTTGGGCCCCGATTCTCATCCTTCTGCTTGGTCCAGCACTTGTCAATCACGTGCCCCAATTTCCCACAGTACGTGCATTGACGAGATTCGCGGTCGGTGTTGAACGCCTTGGCCGCGTTCTCCATCTTCACCGTCGCCGTCTTCTCGCCTTGCCTCTTGATGTGCTCGTTCGTGAGCACCTTCACAACGTCTTGCGATCGCAGCTCTGCGTTGCTCATCTCCAAGTTCAGCACGACGTTCTCGTAGCTCTTGGGGAGACTGCGCAGCAAACAGATCGCCACGTCCTCGTCCTCCATCTTGGCGCCGATGCTGCTGAGCTTGGCGCTGATGTTGAGAACTTCATTGCAATGATGAAGCACATTGCCGCCTTCCGCCATCTCCATGCTGAAGAGCTGTCGCTTCAGGTAGATGCGACCAGCCTTCTGCGATCCTCCGTACAGCGTCCTCAGGCGCGACCACGCTACCCACGCTTCCTCGCAGTTGTCCACCACGTGATGGTAGTCCGCGTCCATGTGGAGCAGCATCAGTCCGAACGCGATGTTGCTCGACTTGACGTAGTCATCCTTGGCCCGAGTGTCCGCGAAGGTCGGAGTCGTCTCACGGTTCACGACATGCCACACCGACTTGGTCAGGAACACGCCACGCATGTAGCGGTTCCACGTCGCGTAGTTGCCGCCGTTGAACTTGTCGATGGAGACCTTGGTGGAGACGTCTTGGGCAGAGGACATGGTGCTTGGGCTCATAACCTGATAAAGGGTATGGATCTTGGACGAAGAGAAGGGAAGGGAGAGTCACCACTCGGAGCTTGACCGGAGCGAGGACGGTAGACCACTTGAGCGGAAGAAGGAAGATTCGAAAGTGATTGATTGAGGTCTTTAGCTCGCAAGACTACTTGCTATCTCTAAACCTACTGGATACACACTACTTGATTCTTTTCTGGATACTGAGTTACTACAGCCAAACAGAGAGCGCCACGTCGCTTCCCCATCTTGTACCTACAATCTTGTACCTACATGTAGCGTAATCGACGGTGGCGTAATCACTGATGGCGTAATCAACGTGGGGTCACATTGGACCGGTTCGGGTTAACCGGTTCACGGTCAATAACCGTTATCAAACCGGTTACCCTCAATATCCCGTAATCAGCTTCACGTAATCACGGGAATGCTTGCGGTGCCACTGAGTGAAGGTCGTACCGGTATCTACCGGTACACCGCGGCAGGTCGAGGCGCCTTCTTGACAACACTCCCACTCGACTCGGCCGTAATGGCGCCTTGGATCCCGAGCTTGCTCCGAAGGATATCGAACTGCACGGCAGTGATCGGCTTGGACATCAAGTCCGCCAGCATGTCCTTTGTCGAGCAGTACTCCAACACCACTTGGCCGTCTTCAACCTTCTCGCGCACGAAGTGGTAGCGAATGTCGATGTGCTTGGTGCGCTTGTGGAACTCCGGGTTCTTAGCCAACGCGATGGAGCCTTGGTTGTCCTCGTAGATCTTGACTGCTGACTTGTCCTTCATTTCGCCGATCTCGCACAGGAACGCCTTGAGCCAAATTGCCTCCTGTGTCGCTTCCGTCAACGCCATGTACTCTGCCTCCGTCGATGATAGCGCCACTGTCCGCTGCTTCTTGCTTCTCCAGCTGATGCATCCGCCGTTCATCATGAACGCGTAGCCGCTTGTACTCCGTCGAGACTCGATGTCGCCGGCCCAATCTGCATCCGAATAACCTTGGAGTCCGTCCTCGCTGCTCGCTTGAAACTCAATGCCGTGAGTCTTCGTACCTTGGATGTAGCGAAACACCCTCTTGAGCGCTTGCCAGTGTGTCGGACACGGGTCCGCGGCAAACTGGCTGAGAACTCCCACTGCGGCTGCAAGGTCTGGTCGAGTCCCCACCATGAGGTACATCAAGCAGCCGACTGCATTTCGGTACGGTACCTTCGCCATGGTCTCCTCGTGCTTGCAACCTCCTTCGCACATGGCCTTGGTCAGCTTGAGTCCTGGGTCTTGTGGTGTCTTGACAGGGTTGCTCTTCTCCATGCTGAACTTCTCCAGGATGTCCTTCGCAAACTTGGTCTGCCGCACCGACACCTTTCCAGCTGTAAGATCTTGATCAATTTCCATGCCGAGGAAGTACTTGAGCTGACCCATGTCCGTCATCTCGAATCGCTTGCTTAGTGCTTCCTTGGTCGACTTGAGCAGCTCGTCGTTGTTGCTGGCGAGGATCAAGTCGTCCACGTATAGTGCCACGAAGATCATGTCTTGGTCGTCCGCTTGACGTAGATGCAGCGATCCGCTTCGCACTTCGTGAACCCCAGCTCCAGCATGAACTTGTCGATGGTCTGGTTCCACATCCGCGGTGACTGCTTGAGACCATACAGCGAACGCTTGAGCTTGCACACGAAATCTGGGTGCACCTCGTCAATAAAGCCGTCCGGCTGCACCATGTAGATGTCTTCGTCCAACCACCCGTTCAGGAACGCCGTCTTGACATCCATCTGGTGCACCGTGAGGTTGTACTTGGCTGCCAGGCTGAGCAGGATCCTGATTGACGTGAACTTGGCCACCGGCGCGAAGGTCTCTTCATAGTCGATGCCGTACTTCTGCAAAAATCCCTTGGCCACCAGTCGCGCCTTGAACCGCTCGATCTCTCCAGCCTGGTTTTCCTTGATCCGAAACACCCATCTGCAGCTGATCGCCTTGCGTCCCTTGGGCAACGGCACCAACACCCACGTCTCATTCTTGCGAAGAGAGTTGATTTCCGAATCGCACGCTTCCTTCCACTTGGCCGCGTTGCTGGATTCCATCGCCGACGTGAACGTAGTCGGCATTTCTCCCACTGAATCCACAACGAAGGCCGCGTCGAAGCCTTCTTCTTTCGCGATGGCTGACAGCTCATCCAGCGTTTGTGGCCGACTATGCCGCTTGGACCTTGGGATCTCCACCGCTTCCTCTAAAGACCGGGTCCGCTGGTGTCGCTTGCTGCCAGGCTCAACGTATTCATCCTGCGCAGCTTCTTCTTCCTTGCTTTCTTCTGGTTCAGACGATTCTTCTTGGTCTGTGGCATCTTCATCACGAAGGTCCACGACCACGTCTTCACCAGAGTTGCGCCTCCCACCGTCGAAGATGTCTTCCATGAACTGCGCATCGCGGCTCACTAGCACACGACCGCTCTTGATCTCTTCAAACCGATACGCTTTCTCGTGCTCCGAGTACCCGAGAAGCCGACAACGCACTGACCGAGCGTCGAACTTAGTGCGTTTCTCCTTCGGGACCGTCACATACGCATGGCAACCGAACACCTTAAGGTTGGATAGTAGCGGTTTCTTGCTAGTCCAAACTTGGTGCGGAGACTTGCCGTGGCTGGTGGCGCGTGTCGGACATCGATTCCGAAGAAACGTCGCTGTCATCACCGCTTCACCCCAATATGACTTGGACAGTCCGGCATGCTCCAACATGCAGCGCGCACATTCCACCAACGTCCGGTTCATCCGTTCCGCCACTCCATTCAGTTGAGGCGTATACGGAGGTGTGAACTTCTGCACAATCCCACGCTCTCTGCAGAACTTGGCCATCTCACGAGACTTGTACTCGCCACCATTGTCACTGCGAAGTTGCTTCACGCGGAGGGTTCTTACGCGACCACCTGTCTGAGTTTCGGCGAACGCCACGAACTCAGCAAATTTGGCGGCCACCTCCGACTTGTTCCGCAGCAAGTATACCACACAGAAGTGCGAGTACTCATCAATGAACGTGACAAAGTACTTCTTGCCACTGAACGTCGACGTTTTCATGGGACCGCAGACATCACTGTGGATGACTTCCAACAGTTTCTTGGCGTGGTTCGGCGACTTGGGCATGTAACTCACCCGTGTTTGCTTGCCAAGTGCACACCCATCACACAACTCCCACTGCTTCACAGTTGTCATGTTGAGGCCAACTCCATAACCCTTCTTGACGATGGCGTCTAGACCGCCATGGCCAATGTGACCAAGTCGAAGGTGCCAGAGGTACGACGTGGTGTCCCCTTTGCGATCCTTCGAACTCGACACATTGGCCTCGTCAGGCATGATCGGAGTCATGCACAGCTTGAACAGTCCCTTGCCTTCACGCGCTCCGAGCTGCCACTTGATCTTCTTCGTCTCGGCGAAGCACCCGTCGCGCTCGAACGTCACGGGCCCAACATCCTTGGTGAATCGCCCGACCGAAAACAGGTTGCGCGACAACTTGGGAATGTGCCACACCTTCGTGAGCACACCCTTCTTGATCCCGCGTGGAGTCTTCATCGACATGACAATGTCGCCACTGCCGACCGCTTGAACCACTCCGTCGTCCGCGAGATGCACGTCCACCGGAGTCATCTTCTTGTAGTTCTTCATGTACTCTTTCGAGTACGTCATGTGCTGCGTCGCACCCGAGTCGACCAGCCAAACTTCACTCGACTTGGAGGTCCCACCACCAACCGAGAATAGGTAGTCGCCGCAGTCTTCATCTTCATCCGCGACGTTCGCTCGTTGCGGCCTCTGCCGCTCCGCGTTCTCTCGAATCCGTACAGGACACTTGGCGATCCAATGTCCTTGTTCGCCACAGTAGTGGCAGGCACTAGTCTTCTACACCTGCCGTCCCTTGCTCTTCCCGTTGCCACTCGTCATGAACGCTTGACCGTGCGCGGTTCCTTCAGTACCGCCACCTTGTTCCTTGCGCTTCAAGTCTTCATGCAGCAGTCGAGACGTCACGAGTTCCCATGTCAGCGAGTCGGCTCTCGACTCCAACGCCGTGATGAGGAACTGGTACGACTCACTCAGACTTGCCAGAAGCGTGATCACCAAGTCGTCCTCGCTGACCGGAGCACCCACCGCGTCGAGCTGTTCCGCCAGCGTCTTGACCTTGTTAATGTGCTCCAGCACATCATCACCTTCGCCCATCATCGTCGTGAAGAAACGTCGACGAAGGAAGAGCTTGTTGGCCAAACTCTTCTTCTCGAAGTGTCCTTCCATTCTTGACCATGCATCATACGCATCCTTGGCCGACCGAACCAGCGGCAACTGCGAATCCTCCATCGCGAGACAGATGATCGCCAGCGCCTTGCGAGACTTCCTCTTGAACGTCGATTGGTCCAGCGCAGTGGTGCAGTGCTCCAGCTTGATATCTCCACTTGTCACTTCCCACAGGTCGCGCTCCTCGAGCACCACGCGCATCTTGAACTTCCACGTGTGGAAGTTAGTTCCATCGAACTTGTTGATGCGGGAGGTCGTCGTCGAGGCAGTATCCATGGCGAACGCGTAGTCGGAGTCTTGGGCAGGGAGTACGGGGCTTGGGCTCATAACCAAAAGTCAAGGTCGTTTGAGCAGTAGATGATAAAATGCAAAGTGATTGATTTAGGTCCTTAGTTCGCAAACTACCTGCTACCTCTAAGCCTACTGGATGTCCTACCTAGATACACACTACTGGATTCCTAACTGGATACTGAGCTACCCCAGCCAATCAGCGACTGCCACGGCGACGCCCATCTTGTACCCACAATCTTGTACCCATGCACGACCGTAGCGTAAACACTTGTCCCGTAATCAGCTTCACGTAATCACGGGAATGCTTGTGGTGCCACTGAGTGAAGGTCGTACCGGTATCTACCGGTACACCGCGGCAGGTCGAGGCGCCTTCTTGACAACATGAAGAACAAGATCGTGACTGCACCGATCTTACTACACTTCGATGTAGATCGGCAGCCGGTGGTGGTAGTATACGCCAGCAAGTGGGCGATCTCAGCTGCCCTGATGCAAGAGCACGATGGAGTGTATAAGCCAGTGACTTTCACTAGTCGCACGCTCAAGCCGAACGAGATCAACTATGGTATGGTCGACAAAGAAGTGTTGGCTCTGCTCAGGATACTAGACATCTGCTATACTCAACTCGTGACAAGATCGATCAAAGTATTGACGCGCCACTCTACATTGGCGTGGTTACTTCACTCATCCGGGTTGCAAGGAAGGTTAGGGCGATGGGCTGCACTTCTATCAAGTTGGACTCTCGAGATCGTGAAATGTGCCAAAGGGGAGGACGAGATCTTAGGTGTGATCACAGCAAGTATTACGCCCCGCAAGGAAGTAGACTCGATCTAGATTTCGATCGCTCCCAAGAAACAACCGCGACAAGTGATCTCGATGCCACCTCCAACAGTGGAGCCAGACGAGAGATTACTAGTTGTTAGCTTTGATGGATCAGCGCGTGTGAAACGAAGTGGCGGGGCGTACAGTGGAATTGTGTGGAGTTTACCAGATTGGACAGTGATCTCAGCAGCATCGAAGTACAAGCTCGATCTTACGGTAAATGAGGCTGAGTACCATGGTCTGCTTCTGTGCCTCGATCTTCTGTCAGATATGGACAGGGGACGCCCGATTATCTGTGGAGATTCTAATCTTGTGATCAGAATGAAGGGTGAGATCGAATGCAAAGCCCCGGGGTTAACGTTGTTACGACAGCAGGCACAGGAACGTCTCCGATCTTGGCCCAACCATGAGTTCTTGCATATGAAGCGAGATTGGAATCAAAGTGCAGACAGTTTGGCGAGTGCCGCATTACGTCGCGAAAATGGAGTTGTGATTGTCACGGAGGAGGAGCGACAAGATCTTGTGACTCTCAATAGATTGGATGAGTTGCTAATAGCCAAGAAGGATGGAGCAACAGTCAAGATCGCTGCTGTCACAAGATCACGTAAAAAATGTAGTCCTCAGGTGTTACAAGAAGGGATTGTGCAAAGAATGAGGATGGAACGTATTAACCGAGCTCAAGATGAGGAGAAATGGATCGTCGATCTTAAAGCCTACCTGCGAGGGGACGTGCAAGATCTTACCTCGACCGAAGCAAAAGACTGTTCTAAAATCGCAGATCGCTATGAGACGGATGAGTCAGGATTATTGTTCTATTTTCCACCGACCAAGCAGTCCGACGAAGATCGCGATCTTATGGCCAAGCTCGTGGTGCCCGAAACATTGCAAGGCGATCTTATGCATCTCTATCATTCGAGTTTGGAAGGTGGTCACCAAGGTATTGGACGAACGTACCATAAGATCAGAGCTCACTTTCACTGGCGTGGATTATATCAGAGTGTGCAACGCTACGTGGGTCAGTGCATAGACTGCGAGACAGGAAAAGGACGACCCACGATCCATGGAGAATCGCCTGGCAATTTGCAAGCTACATATCCGTTCCAGATTATCGGCATGGATCATATACCGTCGTTACCAAGATCGTATAAAGGAACCACCGAGTTGCTGATCTGGATCGATCTATTCACTGGATATGTGATCGCGAAAGCCAGTGCATCAAGAACAGCTCAGACTGTCGCTGAGAACTACGAGGAATGTGTTTTCCGCCGGTTCGGTGCTAGCGAGGCTATCCGACATGATCGAGAACCCGGTTTTATGTCTGACTTCTTCAGATCGTTCAACAAGATCGTGGGACAGAAACAGCGACCAACAATGGCATACTGCCCACAAGCAAACGGTACAACCGAAAGGATGGTGGGAACATTGACACGTGCAGTCAGATGTATGTGGAGGATATCGATCAGCGAGATTGGGATGAATATGCAGAGCGCCTCACCTTCGCACTTAATACTGCCCAAGATCGCATCCGATAGATTACGTGGAAGGTATTGGGGGATTCCTCCTGGATGTGATTGGCGTGTGGCGATTTACATTTTACACCGTGTTTGGAGAAGAGTTGTCAGTGGACGCGTGCATTGTATCGGGTTGCGTTGATGATTTCCTACTTGGTGTGGACTTTATGAAGACTAGAGGGGCTACAAAGGACTTTGAGAGTAACGAGGTGAGATACAAAGAAGGTAAATGGACAGTAGTAATTCCGTTCAGGACGTATGATGGCAAAGGAGAAGCCAAGATTGCAGCCGTACGGATGGTGAAAATGGCAGCATTGGAGGGCAACCCAGTCACACCAGTCGAAGTGTCCGTGGCAGCAAAAGATGGAGAACGTGGGGTGTTCTTGCCCACGAAGCGGACGGGTGCGGTATTATTGGCAGCCACCGTGACGACGGCACACAACGGACGTGCATGGGTTTCAGCGATCAACTTAAGTAGTGGTGCAGTGAAATTACCAAACAAGAAAGAGCTTGGAACGTGGATCGCGATTGACGAAGACATGCAGATGCTTTCACTAAGTGGTGAATTAAAGACGGATGTGGCGAAGTGGGTGAACACTTTACCGCCCAAAGTATAGCGCGCCCGAAAAGTGGGGGTGGTCCTTAGAAAAGAACCGACTTTTCGGGTAGTACAGGTCCTGTGTGGTATAGCGATTTCAGGATCTTGCCTAGTTTAGGCTTAAGGCAGGATCTTGTGGTACCAGCCAGGTCGGACCATCCAGTATATAAGCCACCAACTAGGTCCCGCTAAAGTCCGAGTCTGGAGGGTCGCCGACGGAAGATCGCATGGTCAACGACTGGTCGGAGATTTGACTTGTTTTCATTATAGGAGAAGCCGTCGCATCCCATTTACATTGCATATTAGTATAGAAAACTCAGGAAGGGCCAAGAGCCCAACGAAGCAAACAGAAAATAACAGAGTGGAATATTCGAAGTCTAACACAAGCGGTGAGGCGACCCTTCAAGGTTAGTCGTCCCGTGGACCAGATTATGGCCACCACCGGAACTAAGCGACTGGAGTGACAGCACTAGTTCCGGGTGGTTAGTCCAAGAGCGTGTAGTAAGTGGTTCCTGGACATTCCGGCTTTGCGGCCGAGGACTCGCCGAAGGTCGGCGAGCAGGGGCTTTGTACCTAGACGGTGCGGTCTGCAAGCGTTACCCCTAGTCGACGTTCCCTACGCGGCGACGCCCCGTATCGTCCATCCTCTGGTGTGAGGGTACGGTTTAAGGAGAGAGAAGGAAGAGAGAGAGAAGGAAGAGAGAGAAGAGGAGTGAGCGATCAAGAGATCAAGAGGAGCGTGTTGTCTGCTCGTGACACGTATCTAGGGAGGTGGTTCAACTTGCTGGAGTCTAAGGAGCCACTACACCGCTGTAAACGGACTGGGCGATCTTCGGATTCGCCCTTCAAGCCTATCTCGTCGACCTAGTCGTCGAAGGAGGTGCTGTGGGGGTGTACAGTGGGAAGCTAACGAGTTTTACCGTGTGCAATACCACACCTGGATCAAGTGCTAGACTCGATCCAGGTTGGCGCGTGACCTTGTGCAATCCCTATCGGTGTCGATTAATTCTGCGGACCGGGTTTCACCGGGTATTTGTATTCCTAAGATAGACACACAGAAAATGTAAGAACTTCCAGGTTGTTCGTGTCCCGGGGGTCCTGAATGTGGGTTGAGAGATCACGAGTAAAGACCTTCTTCCCAAAAGATAACCTAAAATAATGCAGAGGTTGAATATACAATATGCAGCCTGTCAGTTAGTTAGCACGCCCGAATACAGGTAAATTTCGGGATGCCCTACGCGCACCACCCTCGAAATACTTGAGGGAAACAATAGTATGTCTTTCCTAAACACACAGTAATCAACAGTCAATTCCTAGTGGTGATCACTACCAAACCTCCTAAGATCGCAGGGAAAATGAATATGAAATGCAAGGGGCACTCGGAGTGTCCACTAGCAACTTAGCAAATAAAATAACTGGATCACTCCGAGTGTTCAAGCCCATTGGTCCCCAAGTTAATTCGACTTGAACGTGTTGAGAGTTATCACGCGGTTAGCGCAGCCTTGGTCGTCCTCACTCTGGGGCCCTCCTAATTTGAGCGGTCCTCCAGGTAGTCCTTCCTCGACGAGATGTATAGGGTAACACGGCGACCTCCCTTGGTCGCCTGTGTTCCGAGGGACGCTTGTACTTCACAACGCAGATCAAACTCGAAGACACTTGTGTGCTTCACGACACAAATCAAACTCGAAAACACTTGTGTTCCACGATACAAATCAAACTCTGTTTAAAATTATCTTCTACCTCTTTGGCATTCTAAATTCTTCTTCAATCTTGGTAGTCTTGGTACTTCTTTGGCGGTCTTCCTTTACTTCGTGAGGTCACACTCGGGTAGACTTGGTCTCATTATACTTGGAATGTCACGTCGAACTTGGATCTGCATACACTCATCAGCGATGTCTCGGCTCTTCTGAGATCGGCAGCACTGGTCTTGTTCTTGCACGGTGTAATCATCTGATTGCGATACTCTTGGGTCGTACTGTCTTGACTCCGCTTGAATGTCAGTAAAGTGACTTCCGGACTGAACTCATCTTCAGCAACTTGAGCTTCGGTCTCGTTCTTGGACAGTCACTTGGTCATTCAGGATGTATTGTCATTCGGGATGTACATTCGAGGTACACGGCATAACTTCGGATGGAGTCTTCATATCCGGTAGGCGATCGAACTTTCAGGATGAGGGAGACAGTCTTGGGGTTTACATGTATAGGTAGGGTCGTAATTGTGGAAACCTTGGAGTTCCAGGGTGTTTTGGGTGATGTTCGGCTCCGTCAAGGTAGGCTGCTCCTCGGGATACGTTCTCCCAGGGCATTTGCTTCATTCTCGTGGATACCTGCCGTCAAGGAGTCGGCGGTCGGACTGAGCGTCGGTATTGCTTCCTGAATGTGGTACCCATTCAGGGCGTACGCTTCCAACCTGTGAGCCTCTCCGTAACCGAACATCTACATTCCCAAAGTCCAAACCATCAATTCGCCCAGGAGTCCCACTCAATACCCATCTCGAAAACCATCATCTCTTGTCCGAATCAGTGTGCACGGGTTGTCCCGGCTGGGCAGCTGCGGGTGTGCCTAGAAATTCAGAGGCACATCGTCACACGGAGAAGGTGCACGCCTGGCTACAGAAACTCGGTGATTGTGAGACTCCACTGGATGACGAAGATGAAGTATGCATTGGTGTTGATGAACCTGATGGACGTGAATTGGTGTTGAAATTGTTACGTTCGTATCGCTCATTGACTACGAATACAAGTTCATGTCCTCCTGCCACTACTCTCAGCGTACAACTTCATATCTATACTGGTGATGCTGGACCAATCATGGTGAAGAGACGTCGGCAAGCACAAATGGAGGACGTGATCGTGGACGGCAACGTGGATAAGATGCTCGATGCTGGCGTCATAGAAGAGAGTAACGGAGCCTGGGGGTTCCCAGTGGTCCTCGTGCGCAAGAGAGAGGTGAAGTAAGGTTTTGCGTTGACTACAGGGCACTGAACAAAATCACGAAAAAAGATGTTTACCCCCTGCCTAGGATCGATGAGACGTTGGAAGCGCTAGGTGGAGCACTATTATTTACCACATTTGATCTACGAGCAGGATACTGGCAGATTAAAGTAGCTCCATAAGACCGTGATAAGACTGAGATTTCTACCAAGAGGGGTTTATACCGGTTCGTCCGCATGCCTTTCGGCTTAACGAACGCTCCAGCAACATTTCAAAGATTTATGAACGGGGTTTTACGTGGACTAACCTGGACGACATGTCTGGTATACCTGGACGACATAGTCATTTTTACAATAGGCGGAATTGAGCGACACATAGTGGAACTCGCAACAGTACTGGAAAGGCTGTCGTGTGCTGGATTGCCTTTGAAACTAAAAAATGCAAGTTCGCGGCCAAATCCATGGAGTACCTAGGTCACGAGTTAGGAGAAGATGGCGTACGGCCGCTGGATCGACTAATCACAGCAGTCCGCGACTTTCCAAGACCAAAAGACGCAGTGGAGACAAAGCGGTTCGTGCATTTAGCTGGTTATTATCGTAAGTTTGTGGAGGGTTTTGGATCCATGATGGCACCAATTACGAAGCTTCTACGACAGAGTGCAAACTGGGGTTGGCGTGACGAGCAAGAAATCGCGTTCGGACAAGTGAAAGCGATACTGATTAAGAAGCCTTTGCTCATTTATCCGGATTTTCGTCCATTTCGAGTCGTGACTGACGCTAGCAAGATCGGTTTATGTGCGTGTTTAATGCAAGACAAAGGCTCTGGCTGGCAACCGATTGCTTTTGCAAGCAAGGTGAACAGAGAAGCAGAAGGCAAATATGGAATTACGGAACTCGAATGCCTTGCAGTAGTGTGGTCAATTAAGCCTTTCCGTCCTTATCTCTACGGAAGACAATTCACGATCATTACGGATCACTCAGCCTTGGAATGGCTGATGGCTAGTCCAAATCGGACTGGAAACCTACATCGGTAGGCCCTAACACTTTAGGAATTCGATTTTGACGTTCAATACAGACCAGGCAGTACTAATGTGGTGGCAGATGCGTTATCCAGAGCACCTGTGGCAACAAAAGTACTGGCAGCGGTAGGAAGGTGGCGATGAAGGCGGCGGAGACAGGTAAACCAAACGACAGCAACGAGAAACTGCGTCGTAATGCTAGAGACTGAGACGCATGATACAAATGAGGAGGTCAGAATGAACGACGAGACGATGGCTAGTACGGCGGTGACCAGCGCGGACGATTCGCACGTTGACACGGCAACAATATCAGGATGCAGTACAGTGAATGAAACAGTGAAGATAGTGGTCAATGAAATAGTGGACGAAGTAGCGCGTAAGCTAATAGCGCGTAGCGCCCAAGGAAGAACACGGAAGTGACGACGCAGCAAAATGCGGATCAGGACGGTAACATGGGAATAAAGAATCTGGCAGTTAACCTGACTGCGGTGAATACGGCCACAAACCAGACGACTACCACGAGACCAACAGCAGCAATTTCGATGCCAATGGTAACAGGCGCTGATATGATGAGACCACAGAGAGGACGGACCAGACGAAAAGGGAAGCAAGCTGAAGGTCCAGAAGCAATACGACCTCTAACACGCGCGGCAAAACGACGGGCAGATGAACAGCTAAGGCAAGGATTAGCAGTTGCTAACGTGATATCACGACGCGATGAAGCTGAGCAGGAAGTAAAAAGAGAAGCTATAGTACCACGAAGGCTGAAGAAACCAACAAACGCGATGACACGACCGGAGCAGTTGATGACGGGTGGTGAAATTACATCAAACAATAGGGGTGATCAAGGCCCACAACGAATACCCGCTAGGAGGGATACCACGACTACCGGAACCGTCGAGACAGGAAATCTTGTGACGAGTACGAAGATGCCGGTAGCAACAGAGACTCGACCAGATACTACGATAAAGAAGACCGTGACGTGGGCAGATAGCGTACCAGGCGAAGCAAATGATGCACCAGTGCCGAAGGAGCCCACGAGACAATACGAGGGTAAGAAACGACGAGGGAAGAATGCAGATGGTGATAGTTGTCGGAGAGCCCCACATGAGCGCGCTGAACCAACGCGTGCCAATGTTCGACAACGATCGTGAAGACAAGGTGGGGAAGCAGCAAGGTGAACGGGAACCAACACTACAACTCACCGACACAGAGATCATTTCGGCACAAGCAACGAGTCGACTGGTACAACGCATGAGTGAGGACGGTGCACATCGAGGTATGGCGGTGAGTAAGTCGTTCGGGTTGACGGTGATCAAGACGCCAAATGGACGTCGTATTATTCTACCACCATCACTATGGCTACAGTCTTTAAAGAATGTCACGACAGCGTATGGGCAGGACACCTACGTGCAGCTCATACATACGCACGAATTGCGCAACTGTACTGGTAGCCTAACTTACAAAGAGAAGTGAAAAGATGGGTGCTGGGATGTCAAGAATGTGGCAGTCGGAAGGCGAGACCCAGATAAGTAGTGCCTCCTTTACGAAGCATACGTGGTGGAGATGTCTGTGACAGGTGGGCACTCGATGTGGCAGGCCCCTGCCAACAAGTGATGGCGTAGAACGGTTTGTAATCGCGGCAGTAGAGTATGTGACGCGGTATGCAGTGGCAACGGCCGTGAAAACCCACACTGCGGAGAACATCGCGACTTTCCTACTGAAGAATGCGGTGCTTAGATTCGGTCCGTTCCGCGAACTGTTAACGGACGGAGCGCCTGAGCTCGTGGGCAAGGTTGTCGAAGAGTTAGTCGTAATGCTTCAAGCACAACAGATCAACCCTGTACCATATAGGCCGCAAATGATAGGCTTAGTGGAAAGATCTCATCGTACATCGAAGGACTGCGTCGCGATATACATGAACGACGGAAAGCAACACGACTGGGATACGTGGGTGGATTTTGCAGTTTACGCTTACAACTCTGGCAGACACTCTACGATGCTGTTGTCGCCGAATGAACCCATGATGGGTCGCCGCCTGCGATCTCCCAACGAGTTGTTACGAAATGCACGAGTGACTGAAGCCGGAGACTTAACACATTACCATCAACAGTTATTATCTGCACTGAAAAGTTGACACGAGTGCGCTGAGAAAGCACGAGAACGAGAGCAACGCCGACAAGCACGATACCACAATCGGAGAATCAAACGAAGGCGTGCATTTGAGCCTGGAGATCACGTCTGGATGTATAGGCCTCCTCGAGGCGCAAAAGTGTCTAAATTTGTGCATCAATGGGCTGGCCCCATGAGAGTAATCGAAGCCGTCGGTTACGACAACTACTTATTGGAACGGGAAGACGACGGAGACAAACACGAGCAGTTGATAGCCCACACTTCATTTCTTGTGACTTACCGATATCCTACAAATTTACTAGACACCGTGGCAGCAGATATCGAGGCACAACTCGAGTATGAAGGCACGCTCGAACGCGAAAAGGATGACGCTACGACAGGAGAAGTTGCTAGAGCAACATCGGCTTTTGTCGGCGCAACAACGTCATCATGCGGCAGAAGACGAAGTGCGAGAACAGTGGGTAGTGAGAACTCGGGCGGAAGAACGGACGAGATTATGGTGGAGCTACGAAGAAGATGAAGACGAAACGAATCCGGGCAATACGCGTTGGAATACAACGTACAGACACGACGAGGTTCGAAGCTACAAACAGAAAACTACAGTGCTGACAACAACGATGAAGTATGGCTGTCGATCAAAGAGTACGACAAACTTTTCAACGAAGACAAGGTCGTGGAAGACCTTGGATTGGTAGAAGGTGTGTAACAGGTTGACGGTACAGACGCGTGACGATGATGACCGAGCAATGGCGAATATCGACACGAAGTGCGGAGTGTTCCCCGAACTGACCGAACTGGTGAGCACTGCCGAGTGGTTGAATTATTGAGAGGGGTACAAAGTTGCAGTCCACAACTTCACTGCCCACTGGCCAATGAGGACGGCACATGGAGGAAATCTGGAACGATAGATGGACACGTGAGTCTGGCGACTGGTTCAGAAGAGACGGAGTCACACGCTGAGAGGATGAATGAGATGATGAGTGTATTAAGCACTTGCGAACTTGACAAGTAGCGAGCAGACCAAAACTGTTCACTTCCGGATTTGACGACTGACGGACAACTGGAAAGTGGTGCAGTTGACAGGGTACGAGACGGACGAGACGGACGACGAACGAGATACCGGTGGCGCGAGTTGCCGAAGGCTCTAGGACTGAAAGGACGAGCAGGGTGGCGGACTGGGTTTCTAGGCGGTGTAGACGGTGTGGCAACAGCAGACGGAAGTACTTCCTGTTGGTGTCGTGAATACGTGTGCACGGGATCTAGAAGACAGTGAAGACTCTGTTCTGATAGGCAGTCGTGGGGTACGAGACGAACGAGACGAACGAGAACGAACGAGTATAACGAGGACAAACGAGAACGAGGGCGCTGCGAGCGTTGACGAACGCTAGTCAGTGTACATTGAAGAAGTTAATAAAATAGGAACGAAGTTCCGGCTACTTTGCAGGTGGCCAACAGTGTGTTGAGTTATATACACAACGAACCTTGGGACGACCAACACAGCTGAGTACGCAGTGCAGCGAACGACCCGCTGGCAAGAAAGCGACCCTAGACTTGTGACAATTTCAAAGCGAGTAGCTACGTTTCAGCACGTTATGAAGAAGAAAAGAGTACATAACTAGTAACGTGATTGATCTTGCGAACAGTTGCTTTACTTTCACTTCATTTGCCTTCTTACGTGCACGTTGTACACGAAGGTCTCTGATTGATAGAGGTTGTTTATGTGGTGGGGCTGCCGTAGCTGTGCGTCAGAGAAAGACGTACGACTCAAAGAGTCAAAATTGGGAGTTCTATCAGAGAACCAAACACAGTCCGTAGGACTAGATAAAATTCAAACTGAATGTATTGATCTTGCGGCTGTGCCGCTTACGGTGCGAATACCTGCACTCCACTCTAGCCTATAGCTAACGGTAGATACTAGCTCAATGAGTGGTGTCATGACCGCGTCTGGCCGCTTAGCAAGCAGGCCAGAGCGCACGGGCGCAAAGGCTCTGGCATGCGTGCTAAGCAGCCAGAAGCACTTGTCGCTGCGACGGCTGCCTTGACGGGCCAGCAGTCACAGTGACCACGCATTTAGCAGTAAGGAACATGCATTCAGTTAGATAAACATGAAGTGTCACAGAAAAATGAGGAAAACACGCAGGGTAGCAACAAAGGCACGAAAAGAAACAAGCAAAAGTACTAGGAAGCCCCTGTAGAACAGGAAGGCATGCATGATTAGGGAGACCAACGTAATTCATTATTAAATATACACACTACCCCGCACTCGAGACCAACGCCCAAGGCTTCACTAAAAGACCAACACTCCTCAGCTTCAACATCGACTAACACTCTTCTCCGGCAAAAACCCGACATTTGGTAGCACTTCGGGGGGAAGTGTTGCTGGAGACTGTTGTGACCAAGTGCTTCGTGCTTTGCTGCTAGGGGAGCGGATCTGGTGGGCATCGTGTTGCATACGTATAACCAGCCCCAGTGAACCTTTCCTCAAATCGTGACCACTGTACTATAAACTTTCTTGCCTACGTACTAAGTCCTGCTTCTAGTGAGCGGTTAGGGCTTGCTTTTGTGAGTTCCTTAAAATCTTAGACGGCATTTGTGAAGCTGTACTGGTGGTTCAGTAGCCAACGTCAACGTGGAAGTTCCCAAGTCAACGACCTGCCCAATCGCATATACAGTCAAATTAGGAAGTATTATAGGTTATTTCCTTTAATAGGCTTTCCCTTTTTCTTTCTTTAAGTCAGTGCCTCTTAGAAAGTAGTTGCTCTCAACGGTATCAAGTTTCAAAGTATCAAAGTTCAAGGTTTACAGCTCAAGGTATACAGTTTCAAGGTTCAAGGTATAAAGTTTCAAGGTCTCAATTATGGCAGACCCGGCCCAGCTGATGCATAGTATGCTAGCGGTCATGGAGAAACAGACATGACTCATCGACGAGCTGCATAAGTCACGGCAGCTGTCTGGGTTAAAGCTGGATGGGATCAAGTTACCCAGCTACGGGGGGACGCTCAAGGAATCGTTCCAACTATACCGGGAGCAGGTTGAGCAATACGTTTTAGCGAAAGGCATAGAATGGAAGGATAGTAAGCTAAGTAAACGCATTTTAGCTGTATTGGTGGGGTCGCTAAAGTACGGAGCTGCGCAGTGGTACATCGTCAAGAAGGACGATGTGAAAAGTGTCAAAGACTTCTTTGAGAAGTTAGAAGAGGAATTGGTGCCTCCGGATTTGCAAGAACATCTCCGCGACCAGATGAATGACTTGACGGAGCGACAGTGCAAGGATTTGCCTGACTGCATCAGCAGGTTTAGGCACTTGATTAATCAAGTCAAGGAGATGAGTGAACTGGACAAGATTGTGGTGTTGGGTTCTAACGGTGGGGTAGCGACCCAGTCGCTAGGGCAACCGCCACAGAACCTTTCGGTGAAAAGCGAGGGTTCACCCCATTGGAGGATTATACATCCCGCGACGGAGTGATAGTGAAGGAATAGTGACATCCGAGAGCCTCGGTTGGCCTAATATAACCTGGCCGAGGCTTCCTGGATTAGGCCGAGATAAGGCTCTGTACCCATCTCAGATCCCTTGTCTCACGTCTGTACAGTCCCAAATCCGTACTTAAGGGTGAGTTGTCGGCCCCTCGGTCAGACTTATTCTGAAACCTCGGAGGCTCCTACAGAGATTTGTTTACACTTGATATTTGTATGTAGGCATAGGACAAAACATAGGATGACATACAGAGGCTCTCTGAGCCTCACATTAAGCAGTTTATAAAACGCAGTCTTCCCCCAGCTAGCAAGAGTCAAGTCCGACGTAGGTAAGTGTAGCTAGCTTATTTAAGTACCAGGACACGCTCAGTTGTGTGGGATGCCTGTTGGTAGACTCAAGGTACATTGAACCGAGAGTTTATCCTGGTCAGGCCAAGAGTTGGTGTGGCCGAGAGATCGGAGGCGACAGTGAAGTGTGGTTACGTGTATACTTAGGGTCTACTAAGGTCCTAGTGTATATTTTGCTCCACGTCGAGGTTATACCTCGACCCCCCTGTATAAGGCCTAACACGCCGGTACCCTTTCCTCTGAGGGACTGCAGAGTTACGCGCGAAAGCGCAATATAACACCCTAGTCTAAGCTCGTGGCTAGTGGTGTAGGTAAGGGTTACCTAAAACAACCTCGGTATACAGAAGCACTTACAACCGACCCGGTGTAAGGGATCGTTCCTGGTCTTCAGGTTTGATCCAACAATCGCTGACCTTCACGGGGAAGCGTGTGTTGTTGGTGGGAACTCACCCGACAAGTGAGAATTCTATCGTGTCCTACACGACAAGGTCATGTATTTTCTACGTGGTCTACCCTCGAGTATCCGCGAACAAGTCCAGTATCGCAGAAGTACAACGTTGACCGACGCTATAACAGTAGCGCTCGACTATGATCGGTCTCACTCGCATTGAGGACGCTCGGATGGAGCACGCGACAGACCAAGGTACCGATCGTATGACAACAAACGATCGAAGAGCAGTGACGATGGAACTGTGCCGACGGAGATCGACAACGTGAGGGTGCCATCGAAAGAGGAGTGTAAGCGCCGAAACTTGTGATTCAGGTGTGGTAGTTCTGCTCATTGGGCCAGGAACTGTCCTGTGCAGCAGATGCAGACAGCAAGCCGTAGCGCGCCGAAGTACTCGGGTCTGGCGCAAAGAGGGGATAGCACGTGAGTGAACATGGTTCGCGAAGATGATGACGATAAGGTAAACTCTGTCATCATGGATCGTGTGACGATGAACGTTGTAGACATCCAGGAGCAAGCGGATGCGCTACAAGCCTTCATCGAACAGACGCGTAAGGAAGTGGAAAGACTTTCACTGTAGTGTCGGAAACGACAGAGGAGACTGGTTTGTGTGGACTACAGCCAGTAAGGGAACCTGAATTGCATGCGATGCATTCAGAAGAGGAGTCTGGATTGCCTGTGACGCTTCCAGAAGACGACGTGGTTAAGCAAGGATCGCGACCAACGTCATGTGTACCGACCGATGTGGCGAGGCCGATGAAACCTTTATCGCCCAGGGGGTTTGTATAGCGCAGCCCAAGATGTTCCTCAGGGTATAGACCAGAGAATTGACTTGAGAGTCAACAGCAAGGAGATAGATCCAGAGGTTCGCAGCCGCGAAGCTTTAAACCCAGAGAATCACTCCCCTTGGTTGGCGTGGGTACCTCGTGTAATCCCTGTCGGCTCGTTTGTCTTCGACGGAATGGCACTCCACCGATTGTAAGTGTAGCCTTGAAGAAGTGCCGGAGTGCACGTCTAGTCCAGAACGCACCTCCACACCAAAAGGCAAACCCAGAGAATCAGATCACTCAAAACCCAGAATATCACAGATTCAGGGTCCGGGATTTCAGTCAACTCTGGGACTTGGAACTCAGAAGACACCTTACCCAAATGCCCTCTTAGCTTGATAAATCAACAAATACAGAGTATACAAACTAATGCCGTGCGTTGCCCGGAGAAGCTCTGGATATTTATATCGACCTGTTTTACAGAACAAATTTGTTAGCAAAACATCCTCGATGAAGCCTTATATAACATGCACTAGAAATTTAGCAATTGAAATACTTAGAGACAGATTGTTCGTGCCAGCAGTCTCAAGCTCTCTCGAAGTGCGTCTTGACTTGGAATGAAGTACTCCAGAAACTGATTTGTATGGGGCGTCATGAGATAAAGCTGACGTAAAGTTTTGACCCGCGTCACCGCAACATAAAATAATGATCGTTGTGGTGAACGTCGTGTTGGATGGAATTTTTCCGTAGTGAGAGAGTATGCAAGTACCAACGGCACTTGACGTATGCATACAGAGAACTGTCGATCTGGCAATTTCACGCTGATTCCTCTCTCGTATCGATGGCAGGCACCAGGTGAAAGGAGCAATCTGAATAATCCTTGGACTTGACGAACACAACATCAGGAGGTAGAGTGTTGATGCTCTTCAATTCCATCAACGACACGCACTTCAATATCATCATTTTTAGCTAGCGTAATTGCAACAACAGTCCCAATAGAGCCATTCGATAGCTTGAAATGGCTTGTTACGTTTTTCGAGCACTGGATCATCGCCACATCAGGTCCAGTGGATGTTACGTGAATGCTGCACGAATGTTACTTATTGTTAGGTCGTACGAAGGTTGTTAGTGTCCGGATGGGTCAACATTCACCTGTTCGTGATAAAAATGAGGACAGGTATTCGATTTCCCGACCGTTTGTGACTCTTTATAATAGAGAGTGAAGTTTCATTAAATTACGATATGTACTGATCTATGTATTTATACAAGTTTCCAGACGGTCTGCGATCCCACCTAAAACTCTGGATAATAAATATCCAGAGAACACTACAACTAGCCGTCACTTATTCTTTTGGACCCTCGGACGGTGGGTCACACCCACACTAGGCTCACTCGAGTCCTAAATTCAGGGGCCTAGCTCCCCTGAGACTCACACAAACGCGCACCACCTCCAATACAGGAGGAAAATACAATCACTATCAATAACCTTCCCTTTGTTGTCAAGAAGGCGCCTCGACCTGCCGCGGTGTACCGGTAGATACCGGTACGACCTTTACTCAGTGGCACCACAAGCATTCCCGTGATTACGTCAAGGTGATTACGGGACAAGTGTTTACGCTACGGTCGTGCGTGGGTACAAGATTGTGGGTACAAGATGGGCGTCGACGTGGCAGTCGCTGATTGGGTGGGGTAGCTCAGTATCCAGTAAGGAATCCAGTAGTGTGTACCCAGGTAGGACATCCAGTAGGCTTAGAGGTAGCAGGTAGTTTTGCGAACTAAGGACCTAAATCAATTCCTTTGCATTTTATCATCTAGTGCTCAAACGACCTTGACTTTTGGTTATGAGCCCAAGCCCCGTATTCCCTGCCCAAGACTCCGACTACGCCTTCGCCATGGACACTGCCTCGACGACGACCTCCCGCATCAACAAGTTCGACGGAACCAACTTCCACACGTGGAAGTTCAAGATGCGCATGGTGCTCGAGGAGCGCGACCTGTGGGAAGTGACAAGTGGAGAGATCAAGCTGGAGCACTGCACCACTGCGCTGGACCAATCGACGTTCAAGAGGAAGTCTCGCAAGGCGCTGGCAATCATCTGTCTCGCGATGGAGGACTCGCAGTTACCGCTGGTTCGGTCGGCCAAGGATGCGTACGATGCATGGTCAAGAATGGAAGGACACTTCGAGAAGAAGAGTTTGGCCAACAAGCTCTTCCTTCGTCGACGTTTCTTCACGACGATGATGGGCGAAGGTGATGATGTGCTGGAGCACATTAACAAGGTCAAGACGCTGGCGGAACAGCTCGACGCGGTGGGCGCTCCGGTCAGCGAGGATGACTTGGTGATCACGCTTCTGGCAAGTCTGAGTGAGTCGTACCAGTTCCTTATCACGGCGTTGGAGTCGAGAGCCGACTCGCTGACATGGGAGCTCGTGACGTCTCGACTGCTGCATGAGGACTTGAAGCGCAAGGAACAAGGTGGCGGTACTGAAGGAACCGCGCACGGTCAAGCGTTCATGACAAGCGGTAACGGGAAGAGCAAGGGACGGCAGGCGCAGAAGACTAGTGCCTGCCACTATTGTGGCGAACAAGGACATTGGATCGCCAAGTGTCCCGTGAGGATCCGCGAGAACGCGGAGCGGCAGAGGCCGCAACGAGCGAACGTCGCGGATGAAGATGAAGACTGCGGCGACTACCTATTCTCGGTTGGTGGTGGGACCTCCAAGTCGAGTGAAGTTTGGCTGGTCGACTCGGGTGCGACGCAGCACATGACGTACTCGAAAGAGTACATGAAGAACTATAAGAAGATGACTCGGTGGACGTGCATCTCGCGGACGACGGAGTGGTACAAGCGGTCGGCAGTGGCGACATTGTGATGTCGATGAAGACTCCACGCGGGATCAAGAAGGGTGTGCTCACGAAGGTGTGGCACATTCCCAAGTTGTCGCGCAACCTGTTTTCGGTCGGGCGATTCACCAAGGATGTTGGGCCCGTGACGTTCGAGCGCGACGGGTGCTTCGCCGAGACGAACAAGATCAAGTGGCAGCTCGGAGCGCGTGAAGGCAAGGGACTGTTCAAGCTGTGCATGACTCCGATCATGCCTGACGAGGCCAATGTGTCAAGTTCGAAGGATCGCAAAGGGGACACCACGTCGTACCTCTGGCACCTTCGACTTGGTCACATTGGCCATGGCGGTCTAGACGCCATCGTCAAGAAGGGTTATGGAGTTGGCATCAACATGACGGCTGTGAAGCAGTGGGAGTTGTGTGATGGGTGTGCACTTGGCAAGCAAACACGGGTGAGTTACATGCCCAAGTCGCCGAACCACGCCAAGAAACTGTTGGAAGTCATCCACAGTGATGTCTGCGGTCCCATGAAGACGTCTACGTTCAGTGGCAAGAAGTACTTCGTCACGTTCATTGATGAGTACTCGCACTTCTGTGTGGTATACTTGCTGCGGAACAAGTCGGAGGTGGCTGCCAAATTTGCTGAGTTCGTGGCGTTCGCCGAAACTCAGACAGGTGGTCGCGTAAGAACCCTCCGCGTGAAGCAACTTCGCAGTGACAATGGTGGCGAGTACAAGTCTCGTGAGATGGCCAAGTTCTGCAGAGAGCGTGGGATTGTGCAGAAGTTCACACCGCCATACACGCCTCAACTGAATGGAGTGGCGGAGCGGATGAACCGGACGTTGGTGGAATGTGCGCGCTGCATGTTGGAGCATGCCGGACTGTCCAAGTCATATTGGGGTGAAGCGGTGATGACAGCGACGTTTCTTCGGAATCGATGTCCGACACGCGCTACCAGCCACGGCAAGTCTCCGCACCAAGTTTGGACTAGCAAGAAACCGCTACTATCCAACCTTAAGGTGTTCGGTTGCCATGCGTATGTGACGGTCCCGAAGGAGAAACGCGCCAAGTTCGACGCTCGGTCAGTGCGTTGTCGGTTTCTCGGGTACTCGGAGCACGAGAAAGCGTATCGGTTTGAAGAGATCAAGAGCGGTCGTGTGCTAGTGAGCCGCGATGCGCAGTTCATGGAAGACGTCTTCGACGGTGGGAGACGCAACTTTGGTGAAGATGTGGTCGTGGACCTTCGTGATGAAGATGCCACAGACCAAGAAGAATCGTCTGAACCAGAAGAAAGCAAGGAAGAAGAAGCTGCGCAGGACGAATACGTTGAGCCTGGCAGCAAGCGACACCAGCGGACCCGGTCTTTAGAGGAAGCGGTGGAGATCCCAAGGTCCAAGCGGCATAGTCGGCCACAAGCGCTGGATGAGCTGTCAGCCATCGCGAAAGAAGAAGGCTTCGACGCGGCCTTCGTTGTGGATTCAGTGGGAGAAATGCCGACCACGTTCACGTCGGCGATGGAATCCAGCAACGCGGCCAAGTGGAAGGGAGCATGCGATTCGGAAATCAACTCTCTTCGCAAGAATGAGACGTGGGTGTTGGTGCCGTTGCCCAAGGGACGCAAGGCGATCAGCTGCAGATGGGTGTTTCGGATCAAGGAAAACCATGCTGGAGAGATCGAGCGGTTCAAGGCACGACTGGTGGCCAAGGGATTTTTGCAGAAGTACGGCATCGACTATGAAGAGACCTTCGCGCCGGTAGCCAAGTTCACGTCAATCAGGATCCTGCTCAGCCTGGCAGCCAAGTACAACCTCACGGTGCACCAGATGGATGTCAAGACGGCGTTCCTGAACGGGTGGTTGGACGAAGACATCTACATGGTGCAGCCGGATGGCTTTATTGATGAGGCGCACCCAGACATCGTGTGCAAGCTCAAGCGTTCGCTGTATGGTCTCAAACAGTCACCGCGGATGTGGAACCAGACCATCGACAAGTTCATGCTGGAGCTGGGGTTCAAGAAGTGCGAAGCGGATCACTGCATCTACGTCAAGCGGGACGACCAAGACATGATCTTCGTGGCACTGTACGTGGACGACTTGATCCTCGCAAGCAACAACGACGAGCTGCTCAAGGCGACCAAGGAGGCACTTAGCAAGCGATTCGAGATGACGGACATGGGTCAGCTCAAGTACTTCCTCGGCATGGAAATTGATCAAGATCTTACGGCCGGAAAGGTGTCAGTACGGCAGACCAAGTTTGCGAAGGACATCCTGGAGAAGTTCAGCATGGAGAAGAGCAACCCTGTCAAGACACCACAAGACCCAGGACTCAAGCTGACCAAGGCCATGTGCGAAGGAGGTTGCAAGCACGAAGAGACCATGGCGAAGGTGCCGTACCGGAATGCAGTCGGCTGCTTGATGTACCTCATGGTGGGGACTCGACCAGACCTTGCAGCCGCAGTGGGAGTTCTCAGCCAGTTTGCCGCGGATCCGTGTCCGACACACTGGCAAGCGCTCAAGAGGGTGTTTCGCTACATCCAAGGTACGAAGACTCACGGCATTGAGTTTCAAGCGAGCAGCGAGGACGGACTCCAAGGTTATTCGGATGCAGATTGGGCCGGCGACATCGAGTCTCGACGGAGTACAAGCGGCTACGCGTTCATGATGAACGGCGGATGCATCAGCTGGAGAAGCAAGAAGCAGCGGACAGTGGCGCTATCATCGACGGAGGCAGAGTACATGGCGTTGACGGAAGCAACACAAGAAGCTATCTGGCTCAAGGCGTTCCTGTGCGAGATCGGCGAGATGAAGGACAAGTCAGCAGTCAAGATCTACGAGGACAACCAAGGCTCCATCGCGTTGGCCAAGAACCCGGAGTTCCACAAGCGCACCAAGCACATCGACATTCGCTACCACTTCGTGCGCGAGAAGGTTGAAGACGGCCAAGTGGTGTTGGAGTACTGCTCGACAAAGGACATGCTGGCGGACTTGATGACCAAGCCGATCACCGCCGTGCAGTTCGATATCCTTCGGAGCAAGCTCGGAATCCAAGGCGCCATTACGGCCGAGTCGAGTGGGAGTGTTGTCAAGAAGGCGCCTCGACCTGCCGCGGTGTACCGGTAGATACCGGTACGACCTTCACTCAGTGGCACCACAAGCATTCCCGTGATTACGTGAAACTGATTACGGGACAAGTGTTTACGCTACGGTCGTGCGTGGGTACAAGATTGTGGGTACAAGATGGGCGTCGACGTGGCAGTCGCTGATTGGCTGGGGTACCTCAGTATCCAGTAAGGAATCCAGTAGTGTGTACCCAGGTAGGACATCCAGTAGGCTTAGAGGTAGCAGGTAGTTTTGCGAACTAAGGACCTAAATCAATCCTTTGCATTTTATCATCTAGTGCTCAAACGACCTTGACTTTTGTCCACACAGACGGTCGTCCTTCACTGTTGATGTGTCCTTAGCGTTCCGCGGTCGTAGTCTCGGGTCCTCCGGAATTGCTGTCGGCAGGCTTGGCCGAAGTCACTTGCGCAGTACAGGGAAAATTGAACTCTGTTTGTCTTTTATCAGCTACTTCTCTTTCTCTATCTTTTCTGGATTCTTCTGTTCACTATGCTTGAGGTCGAATTGTAGGAATAGTGTGCTTTAGGAGAGGAAAGGAAAAGTGATTACTATTCGCGCAGTTCTCGTCTCGCAGCGCTGACTTAACCCACGCGAGGTATGTATCCACTACCGCTCACAGCGTATCTTCCAACACGAATATCTTGTCTTAAGTATATCTTGGGTTCAGCGGTCCAAACTTGCGATCGACTTGCGATTCCATTGTTGTCAGGCTTCGAAAGTGCCAAATGTGGGTCCTTGGACTTGGTCTAGTATGACACGGGAGCCCCTCTCGATTCCTTGAGAGTGTCCACTCTGCACATCCAATATGATTCTTCAAGGTCACACATCACTTGATTGCAGACTTATTGAGGGTAACCGGTTTGATAACGGTTATTGACCGTGAATCGGTTAACCCGAACCGGTCCAATGCGACCCCACGTTGATTACGCCATCAGTGATTACGCCACCGTCGATTACGCTACATGTAGGTACAAGATTGTAGGTACAAGATGGGGAAGCGACGTGGCGCTCTCTGTTTGGCTGTAGTAACTCAGTATCCAGAAAAGAATCAAGTAGTGTGTATCCAGTAGGTTTAGAGATAGCAAGTAGTCTTGCGAGCTAAAGACCTCAATCAATCACTTTCGAATCTTCCTTCTTCCGCTCAAGTGGTCTACCGTCCTCGCTCCGGTCAAGCTCCGAGTGGTGACTCTCCCTTCCCTTCTCTTCGTCCAAGATCCATACCCTTTATCAGGTTATGAGCCCAAGCACCATGTCCTCTGCCCAAGACGTCTCCACCAAGGTATCCATCGACAAGTTCAACGGCGACAACTACGCGACGTGGAACCGCTACATTCGTGGCGTGTTCCTGACCAAGTCGGTGTGGCATGTCGTGAACCGTGAGACGACTCCGACCTTCGCGGACACTCGGGCCAAGGACGACTACGTCAAGTCGAGCAACATCGCGTTCGGACTGATGCTGCTCCACATGGACGCGGACTACCATCACGTGGTGGACAACTGCGAGGAAGCGTGGGTAGCGTGGTCGCGCCTGAGGACGCTGTACGGAGGATCGTAGAAGGCTGGTCGCATCTACCTGAAGCGACAGCTCTTCAGCATGGAGATGGCGGAAGGCGGCAATGTGCTTCATCATTGCAATGAAGTTCTCAACATCAGCGCCAAGCTCAGCAGCATCGGCGCCAAGATGGAGGACGAGGACGTGGCGATCTGTTTGCTGCGCAGTCTCCCCAAGAGCTACGAGAACGTCGTGCTGAACTTGGAGATGAGCAACGCAGAGCTGCGATCGCAAGACGTTGTGAAGGTGCTTACGAACGAGCACATCAAGAGGCAAGGCGAGAAGACGGCGACGGTGAAGATGGAGAACGCGGCCAAGGCGTTCAACACCGACCGCGAATCTCGTCAATGCACGTACTGTGGGAAATTGGGGCACGTGATTGACAAGTGCTGGACCAAGCAGAAGGATGAGAATCGGGGCCCAAGACGCGGCGGCAACAACAATGGCCGTGGGGCCAACAACATCCAATGGAGAAACGGCAGTGACGGCTATGACTACGACTACGACTACGATCGAGTGGCATTTGCAGTTTCCCTGGAGTGTGGAATTTCGACGGGCAAGAATGTGTCCGGGATGTGGGCGGTCGACAGCGGCGCAACGCACCACATCTGCAACGACAAGGCCAAGTTCACCACGCTGAATGAGCAAGATGAAGGTGAACTTTCGGTGGCTGACGGCAACAAGGCCGCGATCAAGGGTGTGGGGACCATCGTGCAACGAGTGGTTCTACCCAACGGCGACGAGCGCGACATCGAGATCAAGGACGCGCCGTATGTGCCGAGCATGAGCAAGAATCTTCTGTCAGTGCCACAGATCAACAAGAGTGGCAAGTTCCAAGTGGTGTTCGACGGCAACAAGATGCACGTTGCGCGCAAGGGCTCGAAGCAAGTCGTGGCAACGGCGGATCTCGTGGATGGACTCTACTGGCTTCACACGCCTCGGCGATCGGCGAATGCGGTGACAGGAGGAAAGACTGTCGACTTACACGCGCGAATGGGTCACGCTCCGGTTGAGGTACTTCGCAAGATGGTCAACAACAACATGATCAAGGACGCGAAGGTACCCTCGAAGTCGAGTGGATCAAGTATGTGTCGCGGTTGCCAACAAGGAAAGATGGTCCAAAAACCATTCCCGATATTTGTGGACCCATGGAAGAAGAGTCGCTGGGTGGCAGCCGTTACTTACTGCTCATCACTGATGAAGGAAGTAGCTGCATGTCGGGATTCTGTCTGCGTGCCAAGTCGGAGAGCGAAGGCTGTCTGCGCAAGTTCATCACCAAGGTGGAGAGGCAATTCGATGCCAAGGTGAAATTCGTGCGGCATGACGGAGCCAAGGAGTTCGCGACCAACTCGCTCAAGGCTTTTTACGAAGATCACGGCATCGAAGTCCAGCCTACGGTTCGGTATGCGCACCAGACCACCGCGACTGCTGAGCGCGCCAACCGAACAATCGTGACCATTGGCCGCAGCATGCTCCACTACGCTGGCTTGGACAAGTGTTTCTGGGCTGAGGCGGCGATGACGGCCATCTACATCAAGAATCGTCTGCCGTCTCCGAAGTCGCCCGACAAAACTCCGTTCGAGATCGTGTACAAGTCCAAACCGAGTGTGAAGCACATGCGGATCTTCGGCTGCCGGACGTTCATTTTGACGCCAAGAGAGAAGCGACTCAAGTGGGACCCCAAGGCTCGTGAAGGTATTTTCTGGGCTATGAAGAAGTGTCGAAGGCGTATCGAGTTTATGACATCGAGGCGGGGAAGGTGGTAATCAGTCGCGATGTCAACTTCGATGAATCGACCTTTGGACTTGCACTGACGATTCCCGACGAAGATGTCGATGATACTGCGCTGGACTTCGCCTCCCTCGACATTGATGATAATGGCCCTCCGCAAATGGACTACAAGCAGGCGGGGAAGCGCAAGAGTCGTTCAAGTGACGAAGATGACGTTGGAAGAAGGTCTCGAACTGTCCGCCACCGAGTTGGACTAGAGGAAGCAAGTGCGCCGAACCGAGTGAACCCTGACGAAGAAGAAAAATCTGACGACCAAGATGACGAGTCGACACCCCCTGTGTTTTGGCGTGCAAGTGCTAACGCAGTCGAAGCAACTATGGATTTATCGGAGCCATCGACATTCCAAGAAGCCGTAAATGGCCCGGACCAAGTGCACTGGCGCAAGGCAATTCGTGCCGAGCTCAAGTCGATGCGACTTCGTGATGTGTTTCGTGCTGCCAAGTTGCCCAACGGACAACGCGCCATTGGCACCAAGTGGGTGTTCAAGATCAAGCGCAAAGCGGACGGATCCATCGAGAAGTACAAGGCGCGCCTCGTGGCCAAGGGTTTCAAGCAGAAGTATGGCATCGACTACACCGAGACGTTCTCACCCGTTGTCAAGTACGTGACACTGCGCATGGTGATCGCTCTAGCCAAGTACTTTGGTTGGCCCCTCGATCAACTGGACGTGGTGACTGCATTCCTGTACGGTGTGATGAAGGAGCTGATGTTCTGCGTGGTTCCAGAAGGCGTCGAGCTAGATGGCGATTTCGACTGCCTGGAATTGGTGAAGGCCATCTACGGTCTCAAACAAGCTTCGCGCGTATGGAACGAGACGTTTGACGAGTTCGTGTGCTCTATCGGCTTTCAAGTTTCTGCCTTCGACCCGTGTCTCTACATCAAGGTTGTCGATGGCCACTGTGTGCTCGTGCTGGTCTACGTGGACGACGTGTTGGTGACCGGAAGTTCAGCCGAGCTGATAGCACGCACCAAGAGTGACCTTAAGACACGATTCGAGATGACCGACAGCGGCAAGTGTGCGTTCGTGTTGGGGATTGAGTTGGTGGATGGTCCGGACGGGAGCGTGACGATGTGCCAACGACGCTACGTGGACGACATTCTGAAACGCTTCGGTATGGATGAGTGCAAGGCTATGGTGAGTCCGGTGGACATGAGTACTCGACTTGTTCCAAGCGACGCAGCGACCAAGGTGAATGCTCCGTTTCGCGAAGCAGTTGGTGCTCTCATGCACTTGATGACTGCCACTCGCCCAGACATTGCGTTTGCAGTTGGGTATGTGTCGCGCTTCATGGAGAACCCCCAAGAAGAGCACTGGGTTGCGGTCAAGCGCATCTGTCGCTACCTGCAAGGCACCAAGTCGCATGGAATCTGTTTCAAGCCAGATGACAAGGTCGACTTTCGTGGATATTCGGACGCGGACTGGGCTGGAGACCTCGCGGACCGCAAGTCGACTTCAGGCTACACGTTTATGCTCATGGGTGCACCAGTGAGCTGGGGAAGCAAGAAGCAGTCAAGTGTTTCGCTGTCTACGAGCGAGGCAGAATACATCGCGCTCAGTCTGGCGATCCAAGAAGGCAAGTGGATTCATCGCCTGCTGTGCGAGATTTTGGTGGCCGCTAACGAGACTGGACCCGAGCTCAAGATCCGCGAAGACAATCAGTCGTGTATCAAGATGACCAAGAACCCAGTGAACCACGGTCGAGCCAAGCACATCGACATCAAGTACCATTATATCCGCGACGAGGTCAAGCGTGGTGAAGTGAAGCTTGAGTATTGCGAGACTTCTGTGATGCTGGCGGACATCATGACGAACGCGCTCCCGGGACCTCGCCACATAGATCTGACGGCTGCTCTCGGCATTCATGGGACTTCGCATTGAGAGGGCGTATTGAGGGTAACCGGTTTGATAACGGTTATTGACCGTGAACCGGTTAACCCGAACCGGTCCAATGCGACCCCACGTTGATTACGCCATCAGTGATTACGCCACCGTCGATTACGCTACATGTAAGTACAAGATTGTAGGTACAAGATGGGGAAGCGACGTGGCGCTCTCTGTTTGGCTGTAGTAACTCAGTATCCAGAAAAGAATCAAGTAGTGTGTATCCGGTAGGTTTAGAGATAGCAAGTAGTCTTGCGAGCTAAAGACCTCAATCAATCACTTTCGAATCTTCCTTCTTCCGCTCAAGTGGTCTACTGTCCTCGCTCCGGTCAAGCTCCGAGTGGCGACTCTCCCCTCCCTTCTCTTCGTCCAAGATGCATACCCTTCTTCAAGACTGGCTTCGGACTGACTCGTAATCCAGAGAATCACGTGACACTCAGGGTCATCCCTGAAATCTCTGTGAAACTCTGGGGGTCATTGGGGGTTTATGATGATCTTTGGATATTGGCTTGGGAGACACTTGATTTTGGTATTTAGAGTCTGGATTCGTGATCCAAACCCAGAGATTCATCTTGTACTCTGGGTCACCCGTACTCAGGGGGGTAAACTCTGGGTAATCATGTGGTACTCTGGATATTAAGTCTGTTGCGTCACAGACTCACATATATCTCCATAAATCCAAGCACTTAGCGGGTTTAGCGGCCTCCTGCACATGATCGCGGTGGTAGTAGGTTGGTTTCTCAGGGTAATATGATCCTTTGTTGTTACTCTGGTCCACAGCAAGATGAGGTGTACTCTGGGATACGTTAGCCAGAGACACTTTCCGCCAGACTTTAGGCACTTATCGTAAGGGAAGTCCGCGGCTGGACTGAGTGTTCTTTGCACCCCTGGGTGTGCACTCCCAGGAATCACACTTCCAACCAGTTGGGCCCATCTGCGGTCAAGTACTGGATTCATCCCGTAGCATCATTTTCTTCCCACAATCGCCATCCATGGCACACGGGTATAGCCGCGCCACATCCACATCATCCACCAATCACAATCCAATACACATTCCAAGTCACAGAGGTGACGGCACATCGTCGGCAATTTTTTCTCTGGAAATTGCCTCGTGTCAACCGCCCTTCTGGTCCGGGTTCATCATGTTGTCAAGAAGGCGCCTCGACCTACCGCGGTGTACCGGTAGATACCGGTACGACCTTCACTCAGTGGCACCACAAGCATTCCCGTGATTACGTGAAGCTGATTACGGGACAAGTGTTTATGGTCGTGCGTGGGTACAAGATTGTGGGTACAAGATGGGCGTCGACGTGGCAGTCGCTGATTGGCTGGGGTAGTTCAGTATCCAGTAAGGAATCCAGTAGTGTGTATCCAGGTAGGACATTAAGTAGGCTTAGAGGTAGCAGACAGTTTGCGAACTAAGGACCTAAATCAATCACTTTGCATTTTATCATCTAGTGCTCAAACGACCTTGACTTTCGGTTATGAGCCCAAGCCCCGTATTCCCTGCCCAAGACTCCGACTACGCCTTCGCCATGGACACTGCCTCGACGACGACCTCCCGCATCAACAAGTTCGACGGAACCAACTTCCACACGTGGAAGTTCAAGATGCGTATGGTGCTCGAGGAGCGCGACCTGTGGGAAGTGACAAGTGGAGAGATCAAGCTGGAGCACTGCACCACTGCGCTGGACCAATCGACGTTTAAGAGGAAGTCTCGCAAGGCGCTGGCGATCATCTGTCTCGCGATGGAGGACTCGCAGTTGCCGCTGGTTCGGTCGGCCAAGGATGCGTACGATGCATGGTCAAGAATGGAAGGACACTTCGAGAAGAAGAGTTTGGCCAACAAGCTCTTCCTTCGTCGACGTTTCTTCACGACGATGGTGGGCGAAGGTGATGATGTGCTGGAGCACATTAACAAGGTCAAGACGCTGGCGGAACAGCTCGACGCGGTGGGCGCTCCGGTCAGCGAGGATGACTTGGTGATCACGCTTCTGGCAAGTCTAAGTGAGTCGTACCAGTTCCTCATCACGGCGTTGGAGTCGAGAGCCAACTCGCTGACATGGGAACTCGTGACATCTCGGCTGCTGCATGAAGACTTGAAGCGCAAGGAACAAGGTGGCGGTACTGAAGGAACCGCGCACGGTCAAGCGTTCATGACAAGCGGTAACGGGAAGAGCAAGGGACGGCAGGCGCAGAAGACTAGTGCCTGCCACTATTGTGGCGAACAAGGACATTGGATCGCCAAGTGTCCCGTGAGGATCCGCGAGAACGCGGAGCGGCAGAGGCCGCAACGAGCGAACGTCGCGGATGAAGATGAAGACTGCGGCGACTACCTATTCTCGGTTGGTGGTGGGACCTCCAAGTCGAGTGAAGTTTGGCTGGTCGACTCGGGTGCGACGCAGCACATGACGTACTCGAAAGAGTATATGAAGAACTATAAGAAGATGACTCCGGTGGACGTGCATCTCGCGGACGACGGAGTGGTACAAGCGGTCGGCAGTGGCGACATTGTCATGTCGATGAAGACTCCACGCGGGATCAAGAAGGGTGTGCTCACGAAGGTGTGGCACATTCCCAAGTTGTCGCGCAACCTGTTTTCGGTCGGGCGATTCACCAAGGATGTTGGGCCCGTGACGTTCGAGCGCGACGGGTGCTTCGCCGAGACGAAGAAGATCAAGTGGCAGCTCGGGGCGCGTGAAGGCAAGGGACTGTTCAAGCTGTGCATGACTCCGATCATGCCTGACGAGGCCAATGTGTCAAGTTCGAAGGATCGCAAAGGGGACACCACGTCGTACCTCTGGCACCTTCGACTGGTCACATTGGCCATGGCGGTCTAGACGCCATCGTCAAGAAGGGTTATGGAGTTGGCATCAACATGACGGCTGTGAAGCAGTGGGAGTTGTGTGATGGGTGTGCACTTGGCAAGCAAACACGGGTGGGTTACATGCCCAAGTCGCCGAACCACGCCAAGAAACTGTTGGAAGTCATCCACAGTGATGTCTGCGGTCCCATGAAGACGTCTACGTTCAGTGGCAAGAAGTACTTCGTCACGTTCATTGATGAGTACTCGCATTTCTGTGTGGTATACTTGCTGCGGAACAAGTCGGAGGTGGCTGCCAAATTTGCTGAGTTTGTGGCATTTGCCGAAACTCAGACGGGTGGTCGCGTGAGAACTCTCCACGTGAAGCAACTTCGCAGTGACAATGGTGGCGAGTACAAGTCTCGTGAGATGGCCAAGTTCTGCAGAGAGCGTGGGATTGTGCAGAAGTTCACACCGCCGTATACGCCTCAACTGAACGGAGTGGCGGAACGGATGAACCGGACGTTGGTGGAATGTGCGCGCTGCATGTTGGAGCATGCCGGACTGTCCAAGTCATATTGGGGTGAAGCGGTGATGACAGCGACGTTTCTTCGGAATCGCTGTCCGACACGCGCTACCAGCCACGGCAAGTCTCCGCACCAAGTTTGGACTAGCAAGAAACCGCTACTATCCAACCTTAAGGTGTTCGGTTGCCATGCGTATGTGACTGTCCCGAAGGAGAAACGCACCAAGTTCGACGCTCGGTCGGTGCGTTGTCGGTTTCTCGGGTACTCGGAGCACGAGAAAGCGTATCGGTTTGAAGAGATCAAGAGCGGTCGTGTGCTAGTGAGTCGCGATGCGCAGTTCATGGAAGACGTCTTCGACGGTGGGAGACGCAACTTTGGTGAAGATGTGGTCGTGAACCTTCGCGATGAAGATGCCACAGACCGAAAAGAATCGTCCGGACCGAAAGAAAGCAAGGAAGAAGAAGCTACGCAGGATGAATACGTTGAGCCTGGCAGCAAGCGACACCAGCGGACCCGGTCGTTAGAGGAAGCGGTGGAGATCCCAAGGTCTAAGCGGCATAGTCGGTCACAAGCGCTGGATGAGCTGTCAGCCATCGCAAAAGAAGAAGGCTTCGACGCGGCCTTCGTTGTGGATTCAGTGGGAGAAATGCCGACCACGTTCACGTCGGCGATGGAATCCAGCAACGCGGCCAAGTGGAAGGAAGCGTGCGATTCGGAAATCAACTCTCTTCGCAAGAATGAGACGTGGGTGTCGGTGCCGTTGCCCAAGGGACGCAAGGCGATCAGCTGCAGATGGGTGTTTCGGATCAAGGAAAACCATGCTGGAGAGATCGAGCGGTTCAAGGCACGACTGGTGGCCAAGGGATTTTTGCAGAAGTACGGCATCGACTATGAAGAGACCTTCGCGCCGGTAGCCAAGTTCACGTCAATCAGGATCCTGCTCAGCCTGGCAGCCAAGTACAACCTCACGGTGCACCAGATGGATGTCAAGACGGCGTTCCTGAACGGGTGGTTGGACGAAGACATCTACATGGTGCAGCCGGATGGCTTTATTGATGAGGCGCACCCAGACATCGTGTGCAAGCTCAAGCGTTCGCTGTATGGTCTCAAACAGTCACCGCGGATGTGGAACCAGACCATCGACAAGTTCATGCTGGAGCTGGGGTTCAAGAAGTGCAAAGCGGATCACTGCATCTACGTCAAGCGGGACGACCAAGACATGATCTTCGTGGCACTGTACGTGGACGACTTGATCCTCGCAAGCAACAACGACAAGCTGCTCAAGGCGACCAAGGAGGCACTTAGCAAGCGATTCGAGATGACGGACATGGGTCAGCTCAAGTACTTCCTCGGCATGGAAATTGATCAAGATCTTCCGGCCGGAAAGGTGTCAGTACGGCAGACCAAGTTTGCGAAGGACATCCTGGAGAAGTTCAGCATGGAGAAGAGCAACCCTGTCAAGACACACAAGACCCAGGACTCAAGCTGACCAAGGCCATGTGCGAAGGAGGCTGCAAGCACGAAGAGACCATGGCGAAGGTGCCGTACCGGAATGCAGTCGGCTGCTTGATGTACCTCATGGTGGGGACTCGACCAGACCTTGCAGCCGCAGTGGGAGTTCTCAGCCAGTTTGCCGCGGATCCGTGTCCGACACACTGGCAAGCGCTCAAGAGGGTGTTTCGCTACATCCAAGGTACGAAGACTCATGGCATTGAGTTTCAAGCGAGCAGCGAGGATGGACTCTAAGGTTATTCGGATGCAGATTGGGCCGGCGACATCGAGTCTCGACGGAGTACAAGCGGCTACGCGTTCATGATGAACGGCGGATGCATCAGCTGGAGAAGCAAGAAGCAGCGGACAGTGGCGCTATCATCGACGGAGGCAGAGTACATGGCGTTGACGGAAGCAACACAAGAAGCTATCTGGCTCAAGGCGTTCCTGTGCGAGATCGGCGAGATGAAGGACAAGTCAGCAGTCAAGATCTACGAGGACAACCAAGGCTCCATCGCGTTGGCCAAGAACCCGGAGTTCCACAAGCGCACCAAGCACATCGACATTCGCTACCACTTCGTGCGCGAGAAGGTTGAAGACGGCCAAGTGGTGTTGGAGTACTGCTCGACAAAGGACATGCTGGCGGACTTGATGACCAAGCCGATCACCGCCGTGCAGTTCGATATCCTTCGAAGCAAGCTCGGGATCCAAGGTGCCATTACGGCCGAGTCGAGTGGGAGTGTTGTCAAGAAGGCGCCTCGACCTACCGCGGTGTACCGGTAGATACCGGTACGACCTTCACTCAGTGGCACCACAAGCATTCCCGTGATTACGTGAAGCTGATTACGGGACAAGTGTTTACGCTATGGTCGTGCGTGGGTACAAGATTGTGGGTACAAGATGGGCGTCGACGTGGCAGTCGCTGATTGGCTGGGGTAGTTCAGTATCCAGTAAGGAATCCAGTAGTGTGTACCCAGGTAGGACATCCAGTAGGCTTAGAGGTAGCAGACAGTTTACGAACTAAGGACCTAAATCAATCACTTTGCATTTTATCATCTACTGCTCAAACGACCTTGACTTTTCATCAAAGAGGAAATCGCTCCTAACTGGTGAACCATGGCCAGGCCACGAAAACACAGAGCGTCAGCCGCCGTTAACATCAACACGGCCGTTGCACTCTGTAGACCCCCTGGGTTTCACGCACTTCGACGGCACCCTGACTCCCTAACGGTTGGTCGGGACCTATCTTCAAGGTTCTCTTCTCAAGCACAAAATCTCCAACGGGCAACGCGAGGTCATATCTCCATTTCACAAATCGTCAACATGGGGAGTTCTCCGCCCAAGGATGGCAAGCAAGCATCGACGTCGGCTCAAGGCACGGCTTATTCCAGCAGCACGTCCCCCCAGATGGTGGCTGATGGCAAGCCAGCGGCCGACTCTCAGGAGGCGCCGCCTAGCGACACTCTGGTGGACGAGTCCGAGGCGAAGGAGGTCAAGGAAGTCCCGCTCTCTGGTGCCGCGAGCAAGTCTTCTGGCGCCGACATAGGTGAAGCTGATAGTAAAGCTCCCGCTGACGCTGCAGCCAGCGACGTGAATCTTGAATCCAAGGTTCCGGAAGTGAACCAGGTAGACCCCCCTGAATTCAAGACACCGCGACACGCGACACTGGAAGATGTTAGGGGTCTCATTTTCGCGGGTATGCTTCGGCAGGAGGAGGTCGATCTGCCTGACTTCCTGGTTCCTGAGTGTCCTCCGCACTGGAAACTGCCAGATCCTCCTAATCTCAAAACCAATGCGTACCTCGTGGGAGTTCCTGGCATTGTGAATGACATCCGCGCAGGTGCATTTGCCATGGGGGTTACGGAGGTGCGACCACTCTCATTGGTTTTGAGGAGCTCTCGGATGACGATCTTCAGGAGCTGAAGGAAATTTGTGGCGTGAGAGGTGGGGTCGATGTTCTGAACCCACGGCGTTCACCTCTTTCGTCGTACGATCTGGACAACGCTCTGAATTCCATCGGGGTTCGGCGTGAAATGGCTTCGCTCGTGCGCCACTTCAACGGCACGCGGTTCGCAGAGCGTGTTTTCAAGACAACCGGCTATTTGCGCCAAGTCCTCGGGGCATACAAGAGCATGCGTTCTCTGGCCGTTGCTCAGCAAGGACCCACTGCTATTCAACAGGCAGTCGACACTCGTCGCAAGAACAAGGAGTTGAAACGCTCCTGGAAATTCACCTGTGACTACTGGTTTCTGGAACTCCAGGAGGCTCTGGGCAAGCTGGAGTCTGCTGAGTCTGAGCACAAGGTTGCGCTGCAAGAACAGAAAACTCGGTACCAGGACGAGATCGATTTTCTGGAGTCTGAGAGAGCAGAGCTCAAGACGCGCCTTGCCGACTCTGAGGCACAAGTGCGCATTCTGAAGTCGCGGCTCGAATCTGCCACTGTGGATTCCTGGAAATTCTCCGACTTCTTGCAGGAACACACTGATTTCACGGGGAATTGGGAGCGTCTCCACGACCTCTTCAAGCTCTGCGTTAAGGATACGAAACCTCCTGAGTCCTGGGACACAGTCGTGAATGTGGCAGCCATGGACAAGCGCAAAGCTGCGGTAGCTCCATACCCCGAGAAGAGCCAGCGCATGCCCCCATCCTCAGGGTCTGATTCTACCAATCGCCCCGAAGTGATGGATCTCACGGGTACTGGCAGCAATTCTCAGAGTGACTCGGGTGCCGGTAACGAAACTCAGGGTTCTGCGGGATCCCAGGATTCCAAGAAAACTCAGGATCTCGAAAATCCCAGAATTCTGGAACATCGGGCAAGCAGCTGCCATCCGCACACCCCAAGGTTCGCAAAGTCCAGCGTCGCCCCAAGGATCATCAGCCTGGCCGGGACTCGGTGCGTCGTGCTGGCGAGAAGACTGTGGCCTCCTTGGAGGCCGCTCACTCGATGCTACCTGGTGGTGTCGTATGGAAAGAAGTTCGTCCGGACGTTCGTCAGGCTATCCTCGCGGGTCTCAAGTATGGCACCGCCATGGAATGGATTGGCAACGATCGAGCAGCTCACGGACACTTCCAACAGCCACAGTTAGTCAAGATGCTTGTCAGCATGATGTACTGGCGTCGTCTCGACAAGACACCTTGGAGCAAGTACGTCCCCGAGGCTTACTACGAGATGGCAGATGAACGCTTGGATCGGCGACTCCGACGTAGGGACGTCCCGGCGCCCTGGGGGAACCTCGATGACCACGTGTTGTATCCCGACGAAGATGCGGATTCTACAGTTAATGACGTTGAGAATGATCCAGAGTATCAGCCTCCAACCCAGGAACCGGAGGAAAGTTCCTCCAGTAGTAGTTCCGAGGAAGAGGATAAGGAGGTCGCCCCTGAAATTCAGGACGAGGACGCTGAGAACGACGACTGTGTCGAAACCAAAGAAACTCTTGAGTCCAAACCTCCCACCAAGCGTCCACGGTATGTTTCCAGCGAGAAATCTCAGGGTTCCAACCCGAAACCCAAGATGCAACGTCGCAAAGCGACCAATAAAAACACTTCTGCCCCTCAAGGTTCCAGTGGGTCCCTGGGGAATAAGGTGATTACACGTCCAAAGCATCCATCCGTACTGGCGCGAAAGTCGTACGCAGAGTTGACTGTGGACGACCTACAAACAGCCGAGGATCCTGAGAATGGAGAGACTTCCTGGCGTATCTACGGAGTTCTGATGCAGTATCCAAGTTCGACCAAGAGTGCCTCTTGCCAGACTCCTGGGTTCCCAGAGTACGAGATTCACAAGTACTCGTATGACGTCGTCCATTATCGCTGGAACCGTGGAGCATATCGGGTAACTATGCTCCAAGGTCGCATCTGGGTCTTCTACTTCCATGAACGCGACATGTTGTACGCAAAAGCGCTCAAACTAGTGGAGAACATCGTGGATGTCATGCACAAGCATGCACAGGCGATTTGGGAGCGCGGACACTGGGTACCTATCCCGACTGAAGAGAAGGCAGACATTGTCCTCGAGTCCCAGCGCAAGTCACGCCGAACGCGCTTCGCAGGTGATGAAGGGTATGGATCTTGGACGAAGAGAAGGGAGGGGAGAGTCGCCACTCGGAGCTTGACCGGAGCGAGGACAGTAGACCACTTGAGCGGAAGAAGGAAGATTCGAAAGTGATTGATTGAGGTCTTTAGCTCGCAAGACTACTTGCTATCTCTAAACCTACCGGATACACACTACTTGATTCTTTTCTGGATACTGAGTTACTACAGCCAAACAGAGAGCGCCACGTCGCTTCCCCATCTTGTACCTACAATCTTGTACCTACATGTAGCGTAATCGACGGTGGCGTAATCACTGATGGCGTAATCAACGTGGGGTCGCATTGGACCGGTTCGGGTTAACCGGTTCACGGTCACTAACCGTTATCAAACCGGTTACCCTCAATACGCCCTCTCAATGCGAAGTCCCATGAATGCCGAGAGCAGCCGTCAGATCTATGTGGCGAGGTCCCGGGAGCGCGTTCGTCATGATGTCCGCCAGCATCACAGAAGTCTCGCAATACTCAAGCTTCACTTCACCACGCTTGACCTCGTCGCGGATATAATGGTACTTGATGTCGATGTGCTTGGCTCGACCGTGGTTCACTGGGTTCTTGGTCATCTTGATACACGACTGATTGTCTTCGCGGATCTTGAGCTCGGGTCCAGTCTCGTTAGCGGCCACCAAAATCTCGCACAGCAGGCGATGAATCCACTTGCCTTCTTGGATCGCCAGACTGAGCGCGATGTATTCTGCCTCGCTCGTAGACAGCGAAACACTTGACTGCTTCTTGCTTCCCCAGCTCACTGGTGCACCCATGAGCATAAACGTGTAGCCTGAAGTCGACTTGCGGTCCGCGAGGTCTCCAGCCCAGTCCGCGTCCGAATATCCACGAAAGTCGACCTTGTCATCTGGCTTGAAACAGATTCCATGCGACTTGGTGCCTTGCAGGTAGCGACAGATGCGCTTGACCGCAACCCAGTGCTCTTCTTGGGGGTTCTCCATGAAGCGCGACACATACCCAACTGCAAACGCAATGTCTGGGCGAGTGGCAGTCATCAAGTGCATGAGAGCACCAACTGCTTCGCGAAACGGAGCATTCACCTTGGTCGCTGCGTCGCTTGGAACAAGTCGAGTACTCATGTCCACCGGACTCACCATAGCCTTGCACTCATCCATACCGAAGCGTTTCAGAATGTCGTCCACGTAGCGTCGTTGGCACATCGTCACGCTCCCGTCCGGACCATCCACCAACTCAATCCCCAACACGAACGCACACTTGCCGCTGTCGGTCATCTCGAATCGTGTCTTAAGGTCACTCTTGGTGCGTGCTATCAGCTCGGCTGAACTTCCGGTCACCAACACGTCGTCCACGTAGACCAGCACGAGCACACAGTGGCCATCGACAACCTTGATGTAGAGACACGGGTCGAAGGCAGAAACTTGAAAGCCGATAGAGCACACGAACTCGTCAAACGTCTCGTTCCATACGCGCGAAGCTTGTTTGAGACCGTAGATGGCCTTCACCAATTCCAGGCAGTCGAAATCGCCATCTAGCTCGACGCCTTCTGGAACCACGCAGAACATCAGCTCCTTCATCACACCGTACAGGAATGCAGTCACCACGTCCAGTTGATCGAGGGGCCAACCAAAGTACTTGGCTAGAGCGATCACCATGCGCAGTGTCACGTACTTGACAACGGGTGAGAACGTCTCGGTGTAGTCGATGCCATACTTCTGCTTGAAACCCTTGGCCACGAGGCGCGCCTTGTACTTCTCGATGGATCCGTCCGCTTTGCGCTTGATCTTGAACACCCACTTGGTGCCAATGGCGCGTTGTCCGTTGGGCAACTTGGCAGCACGAAACACACCACGAAGTCGCATCGACTTGAGCTCGGCACGAATTGCCTTGCGCCAGTGCACTTGGTCCGGGCCATTTACGGCTTCTTGGAATGTCGATGGCTCCGATAAATCCATAGTTGCTTCGACTGCGTTAGCACTTGCACGCCAAAACACAGGGGGTGTCGACTCGTCATCTTGGTCGTCAGATTTTTCTTCTTCGTCAGGGTTCACTCGGTTCGGCGCACTTGCTTCCTCTAGTCCAACTCGGTGGCGGACAGTTCGAGACCTTCTTCCAACGTCATCTTCGTCACTTGAACGACTCTTGCGCTTCCCCGCCTGCTTGTAGTCCATTTGCGGAGGGCCATTATCATCAATGTCGAGGGAGGCGAAGTCCAGCGCAGTATCATCGACATCTTCGTCGGGAATCGTCAGTGCAAGTCCAAAGGTCGATTCATCGAAGTTGACATCGCGACTGATTACCACCTTCCCCGCCTCGATGTCATAAACTCGATACGCCTTCGACACTTCTTCATAGCCCAAGAAAATACCTTCACGAGCCTTGGGGTCCCACTTGAGTCGCTTCTCTCTTGGCGTCAAAATGAACGTCCGGCAGCCGAAGATCCGCATGTGCTTCACACTCGGTTTGGACTTGTACACGATCTCGAACGGAGTTTTGTCGGGCGACTTCGGAGACGGCAGACGATTCTTGATGTAGATGGCCGTCATCGCCGCCTCAGCCCAGAAACACTTGTCCAAGCCAGCGTAGTGGAGCATGCTGCGGCCAATGGTCACGATTGTTCGGTTGGCGCGCTCAGCAGTCGCGGTGGTCTGGTGCGCATACCGAACCGTAGGCTGGACTTCGATGCCGTGATCTTCGTAAAAAGCCTTGAGCGAGTTGGTCGCGAACTCCTTGGCTCCGTCATGCCGCACGAATTTCACCTTGGCATCGAATTGCCTCTCCACCTTGGTGATGAACTTGCGCAGACAGCCTTCACTTTCCGACTTGGCTCGCAGACAGAATCCCGACATGCAGCTACTTGCTTCATCCGTGATGAGGAGTAAGTAACGGCTGCCACCCAGCGACTCTTCTTCCATGGGTCCACAAATGTCGAAGTGGAGGAACTCGAATGGCTTGTACTTGGTTTTGTTCGGGTTGCTCGGGAATGGTTTTTGGACCATCTTTCCTTGTTGGCAACCGCGACACATACTTGATCCACTCGACTTCGAGGGTACCTTCGCGTCCTTGATCATGTTGTTGTTGACCATCTTGCGAAGTACCTCAACCGGAGCGTGACCCATTCGCGCGTGTACGTCGACAGTCTTTCCTCCTGTCACCGCATTCGCCGATCGCCGAGGCGTGTGAAGCCAGTAGAGTCCATCCACGAGATCCGCCGTTGCCACGACTTGCTTCGAGCCCTTGCGCGCAACGTGCATCTTGTTGCCGTCGAACACCACTTGGAACTTGCCACTCTTGTTGATCTGTGGCACTGACAGAAGATTCTTGCTCATGCTCGGCACATACGGCGCGTCCTTGATCTCGATGTCGCGCTCGTCGCCGTTGGGTAGAACCACTCGTTGCACGATGGTCCCCACACCCTTGATCGCGGCCTTGTTGCCGTCAGCCACCGAAAGTTCACCTTCATCTTGCTCATTCAGCGTGGTGAACTTGGCCTTGTCGTTGCAGATGTGGTGCGTTGCGCCGCTGTCGACCGCCCACATCCCGGACACATTCTTGCCCGTCGAAATTCCACACTCCAGGGAAACTGCAAATGCCACTCGATCGTAGTCGTAGTCATAGCCGTCACTGCCGTTTCTCCATTGGATGTTGTTGGCCCCACGGCCATTGTTGTTGCCGCCGCGTCTTGGGCCCCGATTCTCATCCTTCTGCTTGGTCCAGCACTTGTCAATCACGTGCCCCAATTTCCCACAGTACGTGCATTGACGAGATTCGCGGTCGGTGTTGAACGCCTTGGCCGCGTTCTCCATCTTCACCGTCGCCGTCTTCTCGCCTTGCCTCTTGATGTGCTCGTTCGTGAGCACCTTCACAACGTCTTGCGATCGCAGCTCTGCGTTGCTCATCTCCAAGTTCAGCACGACGTTCTCGTAGCTCTTGGGGAGACTGCGCAGCAAACAGATCGCCACGTCCTCGTCCTCCATCTTGGCGCCGATGCTGCTGAGCTTGGCGCTGATGTTGAGAACTTCATTGCAATGATGAAGCACATTGCCGCCTTCCGCCATCTCCATGCTGAATAGCTGTCGCTTCAGGTAGATGCGACCAGCCTTCTGCGATCCTCCGTACAGCGTCCTCAGGCGCGACCACGCTACCCACGCTTCCTCGCAGTTGTCCACCACGTGATTGTAGTCCGCGTCCATGTGGAGCAGCATCAGTCCGAACGCGATGTTGCTCGACTTGACGTAGTCGTCCTTGGCCCGAGTGTCCGCGAAGGTCGGAGTCGTCTCACGGTTCACGACATGCCACACCGACTTGGTCAGGAACACGCCACGCATGTAGCGGTTCCACGTCGCGTAGTTGTCGCCGTTGAACTTGTCGATGGATACCTTGGTGGAGACGTCTTGGGCAGAGGACATGGTGCTTGGGCTCATAACCTGATGAAGGGTATGGATCTTGGACGAAGAGAAGGGAGGGGAGAGTCACCACTCGGAGCTTGACCGGAGCGAGGACAGTAGACCACTTGAGCGGAAGAAGGAAGATTCGAAAGTGATTGATTGAGGTCTTTAGCTCGCAAGACTACTTGCTATCTCTAAACCTACTGGATACACACTACTTGATTCTTTTCTGGATACTGAGTTACTACAGCCAAACAGAGAGCGCCACGTCGCTTCCCCATCTTGTACCTACAATCTTGTACCTACATGTAGCGTAATCGACGGTGGCGTAATCACTGATGGCGTAATCAACGTGGGGTCGCATTGGACCGGTTCGGGTTAACCGGTTCACGGTCACTAACCGTTATCAAACCGGTTACCCTCAATAGCAGGGCATTCAAGACGCTCTTGGACCGCTCCCACGACACACCAGGCTTTTTGCCGTCGTTGTGGAACGAGCCGGGTCTCTGGAAATTTCCAGACAAGTGCTGCTACTGGATTTGGGAGGATCCCAGGGCCGAGGAGCTCGGGGGACCCACGTGCGAGATCCTCGACCTTCAGCTAGCGACTCTGGATATGTGCGGGAACCTGCTCGAGTCCAATGGAGCACCGTGATCGATGATGAAGAGTGGCTCCAATATGTGCCAAACAACGTCAAGCCCGTGGCCATCCGCAAGCTCAACCCTTTGTCTCTCACACACTCGTGAGAGGCGAAAACATCTCTTAACCCTGGAACTACCTTAGCTTTTACATGTCGAAGCATAATTCCCAATGATACCCAGGGTTTCGCTTCAGCGTTTCACCTTGTCTTCCTCACAGTGTCAATACCTTCTGACTTGTTCTCTTGGGTTGCTTACTTGAAGTCTATCACAGCCTCCGTGAAACCCATCATCGCCACTTTGCTCCTTAATACTCCAGATGATGTCCAAACATCAGCAGTGTTCTTATCCATAATCAAATCAAACCAAGTAAAATCACAATCATACTTCTGTCTCCAATTTCCACACATTCCTTCGAACTTCCTCAGAGTTTTCCTGGTATTACTCAGGGCTTTATCCCCTGAAGTTCACTTGCAACTCTGGATCACAATCACCTCAGGGTACTACATTCCTGGGTGATAATCGCCGGCCTGCATGGCCTGGAAACGGGCTAGTGCTCTTGCGCCTTGATTAAACTCATACAGCAAGGCACCACAGTTTAGCTTCGACGCGGGGAGCCACTCGGTCTCGTCATAACCCTTCCACTTCACGAGATACTCGCGTATCCGTCTTGATATCCTAGTTCGTTTAGTCCATCGCAAATCCAAGATTCGTTCGACTTCGTATTCATCGTTCACAACATCTGGTTCCCAGCTATCTTCGGGCAGCAATGCTGCGTCGAAATCGTCGTCTTCACTCACCTCAATCTCCACAGTGGGCCGTCTCGGGAACAGTGCTCTGGGCTTCAGGCGATTCACACGATATCCAGTGTTCTCGACTCTGAGTTTCACGCGGAAATTGTCATGGATTTCCTGGATTCTGAAGGGGCCATGCCACATATGAGCTAGCTTGCGACTCATACGCCAGAGTGGCCCGCTGCTTACTACCCGGAAGTTCACGAAAGCGTGTGAACACTTCACTCATAAACCTTGGGTCTTGGTCGTGCCTCAGCATCGAGCTTGCTCCGAACCTCCTGAAAACTTGTTCCTCGTACACCTCGGCGACGTCTTGCGCTGTAGTAGAGCTCTTAGGTTTGCACATGACAAACCCTGAGAACGCATCCTGAAAAAGCAACAGGAATGTATTCCCACGGGCCGACTTGGGTAAGTGTGTCACGAAATCCATAGACACGACTTCGAAAGGGCGCCTGGGTTCGATGTTCCCAGTGGAAGGCCCTGGGTTCTGAGGGCGCCCCTTGCCACTAGCGCAGTCCACACACTCTTTAACGAAGACTTCCACGTCGGCGTACATACCATGCCAATAGAACTCAGAACGCAGCTTCTCGTACGTTCTCGTGATTCTCTGGTGTCCACCCTGAAAATCCTCGTGTGCGTAGTGCACGATATCAGGCTGAAGAGCTTTCGGTACTACAAGTCTGAGTTCGTCAACCATGTCCCTGGGGCGATCTCTGGTTGACCGACTCAAACGATATAAGACCTCTCCGGAGTCCAGTACAAAGTCATCAGCGACCATCGCAAGTTTCCTGGCTTGAGTGTGCGACAGCTTTCCAGTGTTGCCCCTCAGAAAATCTTTGAGCTGCAACAGATGACCATCCTTATCCTGGTGCATCTTGACGCGCCGCCATCGCTCGGCCTGGTATTCCAGGGGCCCCATAGGTTCGCCTTGAATTTCAGATTCCCGAATTTGTGCACGAGTTATGACGGCGAACACTTTGGCCACCGCAGGCAATGGGGCGCACTCATGTCCTGGCGCACTTAGCGTTTCAGCACCCTGAGGGCCATCCTTCTGAATTCCCACGTTCGGCAACAGTTTCGTCTTTACCAGCTTTTCGTGGATCTTTGACACCAACTGCAGATGTGTTCGTTCGTCAGCATCCTCCACTTTCCAGGACTCCCCAAGCGCAAGGGTCTTGGACGTCAAGTAGTCTGCTGGCTGGTTGAACTCTCGCTTGACATGTACAAGACGCACAGACTTGAACTTAGTTTTCAGAACCTCATACCCGGCTAGCTTCCTCTGGAGGTAGGGCTGGTTGCAGTTGATGAGGCCCTGGGCTTGCTGAATAGTAATCCTAGAATCTCCGACCACAACGATATCCTGAACCCCTCGTTCGATTGCCAGAGTGAGGCCTTTCAGGAGCCCATGATACTCAGCGTCATTTACAGTCACGTTTCCCAGGATGAAACCCTGAGCGTCTAAGATCTCCCACCCAGGGAGGCGCCATAGAATGCACCCACAACTCCCTTGTCGCGTGGACGTCTTAGCCGCACCATCGAAACTCAGAATGTAGCCTTCGTAATCCGCTTCCAGCATCTCTATACTGATAGGTACTGGAGGTTTGACGCGCCCCTTGGCCAGGATCAGGTTCTCAGCGACTTCATCCAAGTGTTCTCTGGGGGTACCCGCACCTAGGATCACAGCGAGACCGTCCTCGTCGCGTTGAACTCTGCGTATTTCCAGGTCCCAGTGAGATAACTTCAGTCCCCACTTCACGGTTCGACCATCCGCCGACTGAGAAGTCAGCAGCCATTTCAACACAGAGTATCGCGTGTAAACGACTATCTTGGGACTGCCCTCAACCAGAGTGCGGAACACCTCCAAGACTCTCAGGATAGCGATTACCTCCTTCTCTGCAATGTGGCACCTCAGCTCAGCATCATTCAGAATTCGACCTGTGAAACGGACCGGGTGCACAACCCCGTCGTACTCCTGACCCAGCACAGCGGACGCAGCCCAGGGGTTTGCGTGTGGAATAATCACGAACGGCCTTGAGCGGTCAGGATGTCTGACGTACAGGACGGCTGCAGTCACGGGTAGACCTTCAATAAACTTGTTGTAATAATTCAGACTGTCCATGAAACTCTGAACCCCCTTCAATGTTGTCGGAAACGGTAAATCTTTGACCCCTTTTGCGATCTTCGGAATTGCCCTGATACCCTCAGCACTAATCTCGTGCGAGAGATACGGGATGGACAACTTTCCGAATTCACTCTTAGGAAGACTCACGGAGATGTTCCAGTATCGTAAGCGAAATAGCAACGCATTCAGATCCTGGCATAGTTGCTCCCAAGTAGGGGCACCATAGGCGATATCGTCGTATTGAGGGTAACCGGTTTGATAACGGTTAGTGACCGTGAACCGGTTAGCCCGAACCGGTCCAATGCAACCCCACGTTGATTACGCCATCAGTGATTACGCCACCGTCGATTACGCTACATGTAGGTACAAGATTGTAGGTACAAGATGGGGAAGCGACATGGCGCTCTCTGATTGGCTGTAGTAACTCAGTATCCAGAAAAGAATCAAGTAGTGTGTATCCAGTAGGTCTAGAGATAGCAAGTAGTCTTGCGAGCTAAAGACCTCAATCAATCACTTTCGAATCTTCCTTCTTCCGCTCAAGTGGTCTACTGTCCTCGCTCCGGTCAAGCTCCGAGTGGTGACTCTCCCTTCCCTTCTCTTCGTCCAAGATCCATACCCTTTATCAGGTTATGAGCCCAAGCACCATGTCCTCTGCCCAAGACGTCTCTGTTGTCAAGAAGGCGCCTCGACCTGCCGCGGTGTACCGGTAGATACCGGTACGACCTTCATTCAGTGGCGCCGCAAGCATTCCCTTGATTACGTGAAGCTGATTACGGGACTAGTGTTTACGCTACGGTCGTGCGTGGGTACAAGATTGTGGGTACAAGATGGGCGTCGACGTGGCAGTCGCTGATTGGCTGGGGTAGCTCAGTATCCAGTAAGGAATCCAGTAGTGTGTATCCAGGTAGGACATTTAGTAGGCTTAGAGGTAGCAGTCAGTTTGCGAACTAAGGACCTAAATCAATCACTTTGCATTTTATCATCTAGTGCTCAAACGACCTTGACTTTCGGTTATGAGCCCAAGCCCCGTATTCCCTGCCCAAGACTCCGACTACGCCTTCGCCATGGACACTGCCTCGACGACGACCTCCCGCATCAACAAGTTCGACGGAACCAACTTCCACACGTGGAAGTTCAAGATGCGTATGGTGCTCGAGGAGCGCGACCTGTGGGAAGTGACAAGTGGAGAGATCAAGCTGGAGCACTGCACCACTGCGCTGGACCAATCGACGTTTAAGAGGAAGTCTCACAAGGCGCTGGCGATCATCTGTCTCGCGATGGAGGACTCGCAGTTGCCGCTGGTTCGGTCGGCCAAGGATGCGTACGATGCATGGTCAAGAATGGAAGGACACTTCGAGAAGAAGAGTTTGGCCAACAAGCTCTTCCTTCGTCGACGTTTCTTCACGACGATGATGGGCGAAGGTGATGATGTGCTGGAGCACATTAACAAGGCCAAGACGCTGGCGGAACAGCTCGACGCGGTGGGCGCTCCGGTCAGCGAGGATGACTTGGTGATCACGCTTCTGGCAAGTCTAAGTGAGTCGTACCAGTTCCTCATCACGGCGTTGGAGTCGAGAGCCGACTCGCTGACATGGGAACTCGTGACGTCTCGGCTGCTGCATGAGGACTTGAAGCGCAAGGAACAAGGTGGCGGTACTGAAGGAACCGCGCACGGTCAAGCGTTCATGACAAGCGGCAACGGGAAGAGCAAGGGACGGTAGGCGCAGAAGACTAGTTCCTGCCACTATTGTGGTGAACAAGGACATTGGATCGCCAAGTGTCCTGTACGTATCCGCGAAAACGCGGAGCGGCAGAGGCCGCAACGAGCGAACGTCGCGGATGAAGATGAAGACTGCGGCGACTACCTATTCTCGGTTGGTGGTGGGACCTCCAAGTCGAGTGAAGTTTGGCTGGTCGACTCGGGTGCGACGCAGCACATGACGTACTCGAAAGAGTACATGAAGAACTACAAGAAGATGACTCCGGTGGACGCGCATCTCGCAGACGACGGAGTGGTTCAAGCGGTCGGCAGTGGCGACATTGTGATGTCGATGAAGACTCCACGCGGGATCAAGAAGGGTGTGCTCACGAAGGTGTGGCACATTCCCAAGTTGTCGCGCAACCTGTTTTCGGTCGGGCGATTCACCAAGGATGTTGGGCCTGTGACGTTCGAGCGAGACGGGTGCTTCGCCGAGACGAAGAAGATCAAGCGGCAGCTCGGAGCGCGTGAAGGCAAGGGATTGTTCAAGCTGTGCATGACTCCGATCATGCCTGACGAGGCCAATGTGTCGAGTTCGAAGGATCGCAAAGGGGACACCACGTCGTACCTCTGGCACCTTCGACTTGGTCACATTGGCCATGGCGGTCTAGACGCCATCGTCAAGAAGGGTTATGGAGTTGGCATCAACATGACGGCTGTGAAGCAGTGGGAGTTGTGTGATGGGTGTGCACTTGGCAAGCAAACGCGAGTGAGTTACATGCCCAAGTCGCCGAACCACGCCAAGAAACTGTTGGAAGTGATCCACAGTGATGTATGTGGTCCCATGAAGACGTCTACGTTCAGTGGCAAGAAGTACTTCGTCACGTTCATTGACGAGTACTCGCATTTCTGTGTGGTATACTTGCTGCGGAACAAGTCGGAGGTGGCCGCCAAATTTGCTGAGTTTGTGGCATTTGCCGAAACTCAGACGGGTGGTCGCGTGAAAACTCTCCGTGTGAAGCAACTTCGCAGTGACAATGGTGGCGAGTACAAGTCTCGTGAGATGGCCAAGTTCTGCCGAGAGCGTGGGATTGTGCAGAAGTTTACACCTCCGTACACGCCTCAACTGAACGGAGTGGCGGAACGGATGAACCGGACGTTGGTGGAATGTGCGCGCTGCATGTTGGAGCATGCCGGACTGTCCAAGTCATATTGGGGTGAAGCGGTGATGACAGCGACGTTTCTTCGGAATCGCTGTCCGACACGCGCTACCAGCCACGGCAAGTCTCCGCACCAAGTTTGGACTAGCAAGAAACCGCTGCTGTCCAACCTCAAGGTGTTCGGTTGCCATGCGTATGTGACTGTCCCGAAGGAGAAACGCACCAAGTTCGACGCTCGGTCGGTGCGTTGTCGGTTTCTCGGGTACTCGGAGCATGAGAAAGCGTATCGGTTTGAAGAGATCAAGAGCGGTCGTGTGCTAGTGAGCCGCGATGCGCAGTTCATGGAAGACATCTTCGACGGTGGGAGACGCAACTTTGGTGAAGACGTGGTCGTGGCCCTTCGTGATGAAGATGCCACAGACCGAAAAGAATCGTCTGAACCAGAAGAAAGCAAGGAAGAAGAAGCTGCGCAGGACGAAGACGTCGAGCCTGGCAGCAAGCGACACCAGCGGACCCGGTCGTTAGAGGAAGCGGTGGAGATCCCAAGGTCTAAGCGGCATAGTCGGTCACAAGCGCTGGATGAGCTGTCAGCCATCGCAAAAGAAGAAGGCTTCGACGCGGCCTTCGTTGTGGATTCAGTGGGAGAAATGCCGACCACGTTCACGTCGGCGATGGAATCCAGCAACGCGGCCAAGTGGAAGGAAGCGTGCGATTCGGAAATCAACTCTCTTCGCAAGAATGAGACGTGGGTGTTGGTGCCATTGCCCAAGGGACGCAAGGCGATCAGCTGCAGATGGGTGTTTCGGATCAAGGAAAACCATGCTGGAGAGATCGAGCGGTTCAAGGCACGACTGGTGGCCAAGGGATTTTTGCAGAAGTACGGCATCGACTACGAAGAGACCTTCGCGCCGGTGGCCAAGTTCACGTCAATCAGGATCCTGCTCAGCCTGGCAGCCAAGTACAACCTCACGGTGCACCAGATGGATGTCAAGACGGCGTTCCTGAACGGGTGGTTGGACGAAGACATCTACATGGTGCAGCCGGATGGCTTTATTGATGAGGCGCACCCAGACATCGTGTGCAAGCTCAAGCGTTCGCTGTATGGTCTCAAACAGTCACCGCGGATGTGGAACCAGACCATCGACAAGTTCATGCTGGAGCTGGGGTTCAAGAAGTGCGAAGCGGATCACTGCATCTACGTCAAGCGGGACGACCAAGACATGATCTTCGTGGCACTGTACGTGGACGACTTGATCCTCGCAAGCAACAACGACAAGCTGCTCAAGGCGACCAAGGAGGCACTTAGCAAGCGATTCGAGATGACGGACATGGGTCAGCTCAAGTACTTCCTCGGCATGGAAATTGATCAAGATCTTACGGCCGGAAAGGTGTCAGTACGGCAGACCAAGTTTGCGAAGGACATCCTGGAGAAGTTCAGCATGGAGAAGAGCAACCCTGTCAAGACACCACAAGACCCAGGACTCAAGCTGACCAAGGCCATGTGCGAAGGAGGTTGCAAGCACGAAGAGACCATGGCGAAGGTGCCGTACCGGAACGGAGTCGGCTGCTTGATGTACCTCATGGTGGGGACTCGACCAGACCTTGCAGCCGCAGTGGGAGTTCTCAGCCAGTTTGCCGCGGATCCGTGTCCGACACACTGGCAAGCGCTCAAGAGGGTGTTTCGCTACATCCAAGGTACGAAGACTCACGGCATTGAGTTTCAAGCGAGCAGCGAGGACGGACTCCAAAGTTATTCGGATGCAGATTGGGCCGGCGACATCGAGTCTCGACGGAGTACAAGCGGCTACGCGTTCATGATGAACGGCGGATGCATCAGCTGGAGAAGCAAGAAGCAGCGGACGGTGGCGCTATCATCGACGGAGGCAGAGTACATGGCATTAACGGAAGCGACAGAGGAGGCTATCTGGCTCAAGGCGTTCCTGTGCGAGATCGGCGAAATGAAGGACAAGTCAGCAGTCAAGATCTACGAGGACAACCAAGGCTCCATCGCGTTGGCTAAGAACCCGGAGTTCCACAAGCGCACCAAGCACATCGACATTCACTACCACTTCGTGCGCGAGAAGGTTGAAGATGGCCAAGTGGTATTGGAGTACTGCTCGACAAAGGACATGCTGGCGGACTTGATGACCAAGCCGATCACCGCCGTGCAGTTCGATATCGGGGATCCCAGCCATCATCCGACGCCGGACGGGGAGTAGTCCCACCGAGATCCTCGAAGATGAAAATCCCGGTACGATTCTCTCGCGGTGGAAGTCCAATAGGGATCCGCGGTGGATCCGGCTCGGCTAAATCCACGTCGTCATCAATGGATTCGTCAACAACACGAGGATCCATGCCGTGAGGAGCGAACACCATAAACTCGGGGTTCCGAGGTCGGAAGCAGGTGTTGAACGGATGACGGGCTGGGTCTAACAACCACCATGCCCGCCAAGGTTCGTGGTGATCCACAGCAAGGACCTCCTCCGACCAGAGCGCACTGTCCGGCACCCAAGGTAAGTTTACCAAAGGGTAGAGCGGAACTGACGGGTCGAAGTACAACTCCGAATCAACTCGGGGAGTTGGCACTCCACCACTGGACTGGGCTGTGACAGCCGAGTACAACTCATCCGAAGCTGCCGCCATGAGGCCCCGCAAAGCGTCACCTCGGCGTTTCCGCTCGATGCGATATTGAGTCCACACGTTGTAGACCGCAATAAGCTCATCCGGCGGGATGCTAGAGTCGAAGGCAGGGTGAGGCCCGATCAACACGCTAGCCTCGACCAACCAGTGAGTCCGTTCGCACATGGCCACGAAGAAGCGAGTATGTGCAGCCAAGTCAGCAGCCGAGTTAGGGGACCCCGATGCAGGGAGGTCTCCCCGGAGTCGCACCCATAAATCTCCAAGAGTCTCCATGAGTGATGACGGCCGAGTATGGCCGACTAGCCGAGATCGAGCCTCAGCTAAAATCGACGGAGAGAAAAACGTTGGGAGATCCGGCAACATACGTCGTAACTGCTGGAAAGGGTGCCGGGGATTGAACACATCCCCGAACGAACGCACTCCGGCCAGAGTTGAGAGAGTGGCGCGGACACGAGGCTTAGCACCACCAGAAGACTCCAAAGGAACTCGACCAGATTGGCAGCTCAGTATTCCAGTCCAACAGCGCTCAGAGCCAGCATGGAAGAACGGCAAGGTCCGGAGTCTCGCTAGCTGAGGAGTGATGCGCGAGTCCCTTGAGGCCGACTGCATGGCTCTAGTGCGGAGCTGCGCCAGTGGAACTTGCAGCTGAGCCGGGAGAGCCAACTCTGCGGATCGCCGAGTAGAGTCGGAAGCTGGAGCCGAGCTAACAACGCTGGTAGGCTGCGGAGCTGAGTTGCGAGAGGTGGATCCCTGGGAGCCCGTTGTGGACGCTCCCGAAGGAACCGCTCGACCAAATTCAGGACCCCCAGACTCGGCTACCGCTGACGTTTGCGCCTGGGACTTGCCAGGAACGGCTTTCCGTCTCTTCTTGGGACGAGCTGAGTCGCTATTGTCCGAACCACCACTTGGTGACGATGAGCGATGCTTGTGCTTGTGCTTGTGTTTGCGCTTGTGCTTGTGTTTGTGCTGCTTCCGGTGCTTCTTCGACGGGGTTGGCACCAGAGGAGAAGACCCTCCCGAGGTAGGAGCCGGAGGCGGACCAGGAGGAACTTGGCCAGCGGCCAAATAGCTCTGGATCTTGCCGTGGGGCGGAGGAAGCGGAGAAGAAACTACCGTAGACACAGCAGACACATCAGCCGAGTCGGAGCCTTTGTCGTCGTCATCATCGCTCTCGTCATCAGAGCCAAAGAGCTGAGCGAGACGAGAAAGGGCCAGGCTGGAAGCAGAACCGACCGAGGCATTACTCGTAGTGGTCGAAGCCGTATTCGCCGAGCTGGCCTCGGCTGCTTGATCGTCATCAGCCGAGTCACTTGAGAATTCTAGTGGGTGCGAAAGAGACCCAACTGAACTCGGCGGGATGGACTAGTGACCCGTAGATCCACCATCGAGACCAAGTACCACGTTATCCGAAGCTCCAAGGTTCTCCAGCAACTGAGCGTTAACGTGTCGGGCAGTGCTGCAGCAGTACGGAGAGGGCGGCCGGATGGAGACGTCAACCCGGCGGAAATGGCTGCAGCCCGAGATGATGCTACGGGACGACTTTTGCAGGCCAAGAGACGAGCAACCGAGCTCGACAGCACTTGCGGTACTTGCGGTGGGCCCTTAGCCGAGCTAGGTTGAGCTGGCAATGATACAGGAGTCCCAAATGGAGCCACCGGATTCGGCGTAGGGACTGGGGGAACAATCGAAACCACAACCGAGGACGAGCTCGGTACCGTTATTGCTGGAGGAGTGCTCATCGACAATGAGGACGCTAGGGGAGCGACCGGCTGGGCCGGCGACGCAGCTAACTCGGCGGGTAGGCCTGCCGATGTTGGTGCAGCGGAATGCGACGCTGCTCCGTCGGAAGTACTCCCTGACACACGGTCCACACTCGCATCTTGGATGACAAGGCCGCTCGACTCGGCGGATGAGCTTCCCGAGCACCGAGGAGGAACAGTCTTGGCTGTTTTCCTCTGACGAGGTAATGGCCGAGCCGGTGGGACCGTCAATTCGCTGTCGGAGGCTGCCAACAAGCGATCGTCCGGAGGGCCGATAAGGGCGGCAGCCTCTTTGTACCCGTCCTCTCCAGGTAATGGCTGGCCATAAGGCTGCAAAGGTGGAAGAGCAATCTTCCGTTTGCGAGGACCTGCAGCTGTAGCCGACTCAGGGTTCGCCAGTACGCGCAAGCGCTGGGATGGCGTGAGTTTATCCTTCCGAACTCGGCGGAGAGCTTCTATCGACCGTGAAGAGCGGTGGCGAAGCGGGACTTGAATACCCGCCGAGCTGGAACTCGGCGGTAAAGCTGCCGCCGAGCCAGGGCCTGGCGCAAGAACAGCAGCCGAGTCGGACGCCGAGGTTTGAACACCTGCTGAGCCGGATTGTCGCGAGCAGATGCGCAACTCCAAAACCCGGTTTTCAGCGTCCGGGATTCGCATGACCTCCGGGAAACGCTCGGCTAGCAGACGGCAAAGCCGAGCGTTCAGTTTGAGCGAAGCCGGATCCATTCCAGGAACGTCCAGGCCAGCTCCAGCCGCAGCAGCCATGTGAGGATCATGCATGGGTATAAACCCTTGCCGACTGATGACCCTCTTCTGGCGGAGGATGGTCTCCCTCATCTCGTCGATGGTCTTCTTCGCGTGGCGAAGCTTGTAGGAGCCATCATCATCCAACGACAACACAATTTCCTGAAGCTGCTGGAAATGCTTGGCTGAGACGCCTTGAAGGATCTTGTAAGCCTCATCCCGCTCGACAATTGACTTGGAGAGAGCCGTAATGTCCTCATCTCGGCTCTTGATCATGAGCTCGGCTGCATGAAGAGCGGACTGAGTGGCAGTGACCTCAGCCGACTGGACAGCCCTGGCTTGCTTGAGCTCAGCTCCGGAGGCAGTTAAAGCCTTCCGGAGGGAAGTGACGAGACCAACTGATTTGTCAACCTCTCGCTTCCAGAGGTGGCACTCTCGTTCGGACGTCTCAAGTTGCAGCTTTAGCTGAGCAACCTGGTCCAGCGAAGAGCCCAGCCGCTTCTGGAGAGACGCGTTAGTGTGGTGTTGGGTTCTAACTGTGGGGTAGCGACCCAGTCGCTAAGGCAACCGCCACAGAACCTTTCGGTGAAAAGCGAGGGTTCAACCCCATTGGAGGATTATACTCCCCGCGACAGAGTGACAGAAAAGGAATAGTGACATCCGGGAGCCTCGGCTGGCCTAATATAACATGGCCGAGGCTTCCTGGACTAGGCCGAGATAAGGCTCTGTACCCATCTCAGACCCCCTGTCTCGCGTCTGTACAGTCCCAAATCCGTACTTAAGAGTGAGTTGTCGACCCCTCGGTCGTACTTATTCTGAAACCTCGGAGACTCCTACAGAGATTTGTTTACACTTGATATTTGTATATAGGCATAGGATAAAACATAGGATGACATACAGAGGCTCTCTGAGCCTCACATTAAGCAGTTTATAAAACGCAGTCTTCCCCCCAGCTAACAAGAGTCAAGTCCGACTTAGGTAAGTGTAGCTAGCTTATTTAAGTGCCAGGACACGCTCAGTTGTGTGGGATGCCTGTTGGTAGACTCAAGGTACATTGAATCGAGAGTTTATCCTGGTCAGGCCAAGAGTTGGTGTGGCCGAGAGATCGGAGGCGGCAGTGAAGTGTCGTTACGTGTATACTTGGGGTCTATTAAGGTCCTAGTGTATATTTTGCTCCCCGTCGAGGTTATACCTCGACACCCCTGTATAAGGCCTAACACGCCGGTACCCTTTTCTCTGAGGGACTGCAGGGTTACGCGCGAAAGCGCAATATAACACCCTAGTCTAAGCTCGTGGCTAGTGGTGTAGGTAAGGGTTACCTAAAACAACCTCGGTATACAGAAGCGCTTACAACCGACCCGGTGTAAGGGATCGTTCCTTGTCTTCAGGTTTGATCCAACAAATCGCTAACCTTAACGGGGAAGCGTGTGTTGTTGGTGGGAACTCACCCGACAAGTGAGAATTCTATCGTGTCCTACACGACAACTGGTGCCGCGACCCGGGATTGGTGTGACCTTCTGTGTGATGTGGTTGTGTTAGGTTCTACCCTAACGAGCATTCGAGAGAGAGAAGAAGAGAGAAAATGGCGAAAGGAGGCAAGTCAGCGGTACCAGCAACACCGATGAAGTCAAGTGGAACACGCTCCGAGCCTACGGTGCACCCTGGAAGTTCGTTGTCGACACCACCGACATCTCGTTTGGTGACGATTGCCGAACGTTCAGGGAGTTTTGACGAGTCGGTTGGCTACTCCGACGCCAAGGAAGATGATGATGAAGAGTACCTGGAAGAGAAGGCAGCAATGCCCGACCTTTCGGAAGCCGCTGTGGTATCTGTAGGCCGCAGCGGAGGGGTGAGGTCGCTCGCGCGTAACCTCACCGAAGAGCTGGATGACGTAGCTGGACCTGAACCAGCCACCGAGGACAGTGATGATGGGTCCGACGGTTTGAAGCCGTCGGCGATGACCGGGAAGGCAACTTCTCGGTCGACAGGCAACCGACCACCAGTCAATGGTGATACGCCGGCTGCCAACAAGGTTCTAGGTCGCTGCCTGGAACTCATGAAGACTAGGAGCAATTGGATGCAACTGTTCGGCCCGAAGCTGGTCCGCCAGGCTGTCTGGATGGATCTCGGGGGTGAGCTAGCTGTGCCCATTGACTCAACGAGCACTCGACAAGTGGCCCAGGATACCGTGCTACTCCTCCGTGCTATGGGGTGCGAGCCTCAGAGGTTTCCATCTGACGCCGCACTCAAGGATTGGACGCCGACTGATGCCGGCACAGCGTTGCGAAAGTGGAAGAAGATGTTGCGGACGTCTTTCGGGGTGTCCGAGATTGGGGCAGGCCGTCAACCTATAGCCCGACGCGCACCGGAAGCGGCGGACCCATCAAAGGTCCCTCCAAACTCCCAAGAAGCGTGTCAACGAGGGTTCTGATTCTGGCGTCTTTACGGCTACAGCCGAGGCTTCACCGTACATGCAAGACTCGCATATGGTAACACCGAGGTCTGCAAGTCGTTCAGAGCGGCTAGCCGAGGAGACAGAAAGTCTACGCCCCACTCCGAACACTCGTCAAGAGACTGGCCGGCGTCCCACCAGGAACTACGATAGCCCAGAGGACTCGTCGGACAGTGATGGTGACTCAGGGGACTTCGATTATCTCGATGGAGACCTCACCGAGGAGTGGGCGCGCCAGATCCGAGAGCTGAGCAAAGCGGAGACTAAAAGCTCCACACCGAGGCTCGAGCTCGCAACCCACCTTCCACTCGGCAACATCAAGCCCTATTTTGGACTCCGGAACAAGAGCGAGAAGTCCATGCAATGGCTCCGAACCTTTTTCTACGAGATGAAGGGAACGCACACGCCACCGAACGAGTGGTGTATGGCATTCGAACTCAGTCTCCAAGATGGAGCTCTACATTGGTACCGACAACTCCCACGCAAGACTCGTCGTATGTGGAAGTTGTTGAGCGACGCGTTCATCAAGTACTACTGCTCACGGTTTACTCAGTCTGCGAAGGCTCGGTATTATTCAGCGAAACGGGAGGATAAAGAGCACGTGTGTGATTACCTCAATAGGCTTAACGGCTATGCCCGCAATGCCGGAGTGCAGTTCGAGAACGGCGGACGCGACGCCAAGGACCATGTGGAACACTTTCTGGATACGTGTGATGACCGAGGTCTAGAAGAGCGTCTGTGTCACGTCCGAGTTAAGGACATTCATGACCTCGAAGATATGGTCAACGACATCCTCCGTCGTCGGGAGCGTAAAACATCCCGAGAGTCGTCAGGACGCCGTCCTAAGAACCAAGAGGATAGCCGCCGACATGATGGCAAGCGCACCGAGGGTTCGCGAGACAGCTATCGCCGTGATCGACATGACCGAGAACGTCGTCGCGACGATTCACGCCCGAGAGTCACGGTAGCGAATGCGCTAACCGACCTCGTCGCTGCATTGAATGTGAACGACGCTACTAGGTCTCGATCAAACCACCCAGAGACGCACCATTATGGTTATGACAGCACCGAGACGTCTAGCGAGGACGAACGGCGCCGGGACGGCAGCCGATGTTCCAACGAGAGCTCCGACAGCGATTCTAGTCCCGACGGTGAATACGGTCATGTTGCAGCCGCCAACGACAGTGAACGCCGCGCCGCAGCAGAGGGTACGTTCGCCCGGTCCGACCACCGACACCCCAGGGGCGGTAATGGTCACTTCAACAAAGACCGAGGTTACGGACGAGACAATCGACAGCGCCAGTACGGTCCTTGTGCAGCCTGTGGCAGTATGTCGCACTCTGTGCATTATTGCTACAGGCGATGCAAGTTGTGCAAGCAAGTGCACGACGCTGGAAAGTGTGACGCCCTCAACGAGCTCACCAACCTCCTACGATCGAAGGTCGACAAGAAAGATCTCACGCCTGAGCTGCAAAGCTTAGTGTTCGGGAATCATTTAAACTAGGCAGCCCGCCAACTGAAACTGGGTTGGTCCCAATCGGGCTGCCACAGTTAACCGAACCTGCAATAGATGCCGACTATATGTTCGCATTCGCAGGAGAGGTGAATTGGCCCGAAGACCGAGAGATTACGAGTGTGAAAGCGATGGAAAATGAAAAGGAGAGAGGTGTATACCTCAGTGAGTGTGGAGTGAAAGAGTGGAGTAGCGACGAATCTAGTGTCCACAAGACCGAGGGTTCGATTGCTAGTATGTCCCGAGTTGAACGATCGCCCCGAAGTCTCGTCCCAAGGACGAAGTTACTCCCGGGCGAGAGACTGGGGTGGTGGTCGTCCCAACGGTACGATAAGAGGAAGAGAATGAGAGCTTTGATCAAGGGCGCGGTGAATGATGTGCGAACGAGGATTCTGTTGGACACTGGAGCCAACGTCAGCGTGATCTCGGCGAATTACGCCAAGAGGTTACGGTTGCGTGAAGTCCCGGACCACGGCCGAAGCTTGGAAGTACGGGGCATTAACCCCGGAATACTAGAGACTCGTCGACGAGCGCTCGTGAAGATCACCTTGGGGTGGGAGCGAGTGTACGAGTTTGAGATGTGGATCATGAACCACAGTGCAGGAGTCGATGTGGTCCTCGGAACGGACTTCATGATTCCGGCGGGTGTCCGGCTGGACCTGTTCCACGGGACAGCCAGATTGCCAGATGAAGTGATGGTGCCACTAATTAAGTCGTTGAGCGCCGCGGATGACGAACCCTACGGCACTCAAGTGGTTGGTGGACCGACCGAGGACTTGTATATCCCCGGTCATGAGTGGCGAGAGTTTCGGCTTAAGTGCAAACGACCCTCTCGGGACACCCACGAAGTTTGGATCCGACGGACGGAGAGACTCGTCCCGACGGTAACGAGGTTTAGACGGGGGCACCCGACGTGGATCCGGCTGACGAATGTGACACCGAGGGTCGCTAATTGCTCAAAACATGACTCAGTAGTGCTGTGGGTACCGATAGGCGAGCTTCCGCGCGAGCCTGGGTATGTACGCCTACGGTCTAACAAGTACAAGGAGTGGCAGATCCTCGCCTACGCGGAGAGCCGTGACGAGACGCTATTTGAACGAGAACGCGAGCTCTACGAGTGCTGGCTAGCAGAACAACCGCCCGCGGTCGAGCGTAGAGAGTATCCGACGCCGCAAAATATTCTCACTAGAGACACCGAGGGTTCAGGTCCAGACGACGAGTCCCAAATCTACTGCACCGAGGATATGACACGGATCACAGACGCGACCGACAGGGAATGTGGTCGACGCGACGACTCGCTTACCTTCAGAGCCGTTGTGGATGCATCGGACGGCGTAGCGGTCGAGAGGATACCGACCGAGGAGCTGGAACGCACGATACCAGTGCCAGAGAGTGGCGATCTAGTGTTGGAACACGCTCAGAGGCGGTCCTCGACCCATGCTACAGACGATGCACAGTGCACCGAGTCTTCAAAGGGGGTGACGTTCGAGGATATCGGCGCCTCGGGTCAGGTTCTTGACGAACCAGACGACCGAGCCGCACATACCCAGTGCCCTACTGAAGACCCGGAGTGCATATTGAACGCAACCTACGTGTCCGCGATGCACGAGATTGCAGCAGGAGTTGTGTCGGGACGAGACGCCGAAGAAAATGACGTGTCCGAGCATTTGGCGAACGACATCGAGCTCACCGACTACGCACAAGAATTGGCATTTCTGCCTGACCTGACCGAGATCACGGTTACTGCTTTAGATTACACCGGTCCGAACGTTCAGAACAAGGACCTGGATGTGGGTCAACAACAGAAGCTTGTTGATGTGTTGAAGCGTCACGAGAAGATCATGATCTCAAGTGGCAATGCGCTACCACCACCGGCATACGGTGTGGTGTGCGATATTGACGTGCAGGGGCACGCGCCCATCAAACAGAGGGCTCGGAGGACGCCGTCGCGATTTCTCGGGAAGCTGTACGAGCTTCTGAAAGGATTGCTACGGGCTGGACTAATTACCTTCTCGGACAGCCCGTGGGCGTCCCCGATTGTGATTGTTCTGAAAAAGAACGGTGTCGATATCCGTCTGTGCATTGATTACAAGATGGTGAATGCAGTCACAGCGATCATGGAGTACGCCATGCCGCTCGTTGACGACCTTTTGACGGATATGGAGGCCTACCTATGGTTCTGCTCGTTGGATGCGGCGAGCGGATTTTGGGCCATAATGATGACACAGAGAGCTCGGAAGATCTCTGCATTTGTATGCGCACTGGGGCATTTTGAGTGGCTACGGATGCCATTTGGTCTCAAGAATGCACCGATGATTTACCAGCGGATGATCGACAATGCTCTTTGGGGATTTGTCCAGCCGAAGGGCGGATGGTCGCAGTTCGCGACAACAATGCGTGAGGCCGAAGAACAGACCAAAGATGCCCGAACAGTTGCTACCGAGGATTGCGACCAGCACTCAGAGGCTGTACCGAGGGCTCGAACCAAGTTCGAGGCCGACCGAGAGTCTTCTACTGTCATGGACGCGGTGTCCCTGTTAGTGAATAGTCCCACGGGTGACATGTTTGCGAACGGTGAGTCGGATGAGTCCTCGCTGGTTCCGGTGTTCGACCGACGATCCTTCGTCGACGACATATGCTTCGGTAACGAGACGTTCGACGGCTGTTTAGCGACACTGGACCGACTGCTCCAACGTTTCACAGAGTGTCGGATTAGCGTCAGCTTCACGAAGAGTATATTCGTGCAGTCCAAGGTGGACTTCCTGTCCCATGAAGTCTCGTCCGAGGGTATTCGAGCCGATCCGAAGAAGATCAAAGCAGTGACGGAAGTCCCTTTCCCAACGTCAAAGAAAGGTATGCAGTCGTTCCTGGGTGCGCTCAACTACTACAGCCGGTTCATCCAGGACTTTGCCGTGTACGGCGCTGCGCTGTACCAGTTGAAGGACGCCGACTTCGCACCTGGGGGTGACCTCACGGTGGCCAAACGAAGCTTCGCGGCACTTCAGCAGAAGGTGATGGACGCCCCGATATTGCGGCATTTCGACCGAGACAAAGCGGTGCACGTCATGCTCTTCGCGAACGAGTGGGCGCTGAGCTCTACTCTCATGCAAGAACACGACGGCACGTTACACCCCGTTCGGTTTTGCGGGCGTGTCCTCAAGGACGCCGAGATGAACTATCATCCGGCCGAGAAGGAGGTCTTGGCCCTTCTACTGCTGCTGAAGGTGTGCTACACTCAGCTAGCAGGTCGGACCATCCACGTCTATACGCGTTTTTCGACGCTCGACTGGGTACATAAGTCCAAAACACTGTTTGGACGCACGACCCAGTTCGCAGTTATGCTGTCCCCGTGGCATTTAGTGGTGCAACGGGTGAAGGAACGAGATTGCGCATTCGCGCAGCTGCTCCAAGCCGGTTTGACGAGCTTCGTCGACTTAGATGACTCGTTAGCACAAGTCGCACCACCAACCAAAGGGTCACCGAGCATTAGGATGGACCCGAACCTGCTGTACGCACGGCTACCGAGGTCCTACCAAGGCCTCGTGATGTCATTTGATGGTTCGGCTAAGACCGAAAAGCACGGTGGCTATGGCAGTTGTGCATGGATACTGTGGAGATTACCAGCGTGGACTATAGTGACCGCTGCGAGTGCTTACCTCGAGGCGACCACGGTGAACCTCGCCGAGTATTCGGGAATGAACAACGGAGTCCAAGCTGCATTAGAGCACACGACCGAGAACTTAGTCATCGTGGGCGACTCGAGACTCGCAATCCAGCAGTCCCTAGGGGTGATCGCATGTCGTAAGGAGTCACTATTGACACAACTGAACCGTCACCGAGAGCTCACAGCCAAGTTCCGGTCAGTGAAGTACTTGCACGTGGTCCGAGAGTTCAATGCAGCTGCAGATTCGCTAGCAAGCGAAACTCTCGAGAGCAAGGTGTCTAAAGTGGTGTCGACCGAGGCCAGGCTGTCAGAGTTGACCACGCTAAACCGCATTCAAGACGTCATCTACGAACCAACTGCCAAGGCCGAGACCGAGGACAAACCATCGGTCAACACTGTCCGAGCCCATGTTAGAACAGACTCTCCCCGCCGCAGAACTTTTTTCGATTTTGTGCGATACGACACTGAGACTGGACGACTAACGGTGACTACCCGGCAACAAGCTAAACTTAACGAGAAGCGGGTTAGATTTGCCAACGAGAACTCAGTAGTCGACCGAAGAGAGGCGGACAGCCAAGACAAAACGAATGATACGCCTACCAAAGCTCAAAACCACGTGCGAGAGGAGCAACTGGGCACCGAAGATTCAACTTCAACAGCTCCGAGTGCAAATGACATAGACCCTTTGACGGTCCAACGAGAGCGTCGGAGACGGATTGCAGTAGCCCAGGACGAGGAGTTGAGATGGTCTAACCTCAAGACAGTACTCCGTGGTGAAGACTCGAAGCTCAGTTATCGAGCAGCGAGGGATTCATGGAAGATGTCGGATCGGTTCACGCTAAGCGAAGACAATGTCTTATATTACCTTGGAACGAGCCGTCGGAAGAGCGACCGACAACAAGAGGAGACGGTTCTACGTCTGGTAGTGCCCTCAACGATGGTCCAAGAAGTATTGCAAAACTGCCATGACTCGCTAGAAGGTGGCCACCAAGGCATTGTCCGAACCTTCAACAGGATCAGACAAGACTACTATTGGATCGGTCTCTACGCGGATGTCGAAAGACACGTACGATCTTGCCCCGACTGCAGCTCTAGCAAGAGCCGACCACAGTACCGAGGGTATTCGCCCGGCAACGTACTCGCCGAGAGGCCGTTCCAATTGGTGTCCATGGACTTTGTCATACCACTGCCGAAGTCTCGGAGGGGCAATACAGCGCTTTTGCTCTTCCAGTGCGCGTTCACAGGCTTCGTGATGGGAAAGGCAATGGCCGACACAACTGCACTCTGTGTGGCAAAAGCTTTCGAAGAGTGCGTCTACCGAAGATTCGGTGCTCCAACAATGATCCGTCATGATCGCGACCCACGCTTCATGAGCGAGGTGTTCCAAGCCTTCGCCGAGATGATGCAATCAAGGTCAAGAGCGACCCTGAGTTACCGTCCGCAGGCTAATGGCCAACAAGAACGGTCGGTTAAGACCGTCATGCAATCAGTGCGGGTGTACGCCGAGGACCCGCTCCAACAAGACTGGGATGAGATCGCCGAGAAGTTGATCTTCGCGATCAACAACTCGATGGATGCAACGAGGAGAGAAACTCCGTTCTACCTTGTTCATGGGTGGGACGCACAGTCAACGCTCCGAGCGATGACTTCGTCGCTTAAACGAGGGTCTGGGAAGCAAACTGACGCATTAGCATGGCGCCGAGAAGTGAACCGTCAACAGGAGATCGCACTGGAAATGGCTAAAGAATATCAAGCCACCGAGAAGTCTCGGAGAGCCCAGAAACACAACGAAGCACTTAGCGGAAGAGAACAAGCGGCTATACCGAGTACTGGTCAGACCGAGCTTTTGGATGAGGCACACTCAGCCTCAGGAGCAGCAGACGACACCCCGGTCACCGCACCGAGGCCATTGTTCGAACCTGGTGACCGTGTTTGGCTGTACATGGAACGTGTGAAACCAGGACTGACGAAGAAGCTAGCACACCGATGGCATGGGCCATTCCGGGTGAAGAGAAAGGTCGAAGAGTTTGCATATGAGTTGGAACTTCCCGACAGAAGCGGGTACAGGTTCTACCCTGTGGTGCATGTATCTCGACTCAAGGCTGTGAACGAATTCGGAAGTCGACCGAAGAGTCGACTGACACCAGAGGTGACAGAGGAAACGAGACTAGATTTCGACGAGGAATTGCTTCCCGAAGATAGCTGGGAGCCTGATCAACTCGCCGGCGAATACGAGGTTGAGGCTATTCTTGACGACCGCGTCCCGTTATCCACAAGCACCGAACGAGCCGTCCGAGAGTTCAAAGTGAAGTGGTTGGGATATGATGAACCAACATGGGAACCTGCGTCCAATTTGTCGTGTGGAGGTCTTCTCTACGACTACTTGCGAGAGAAACGCAGTGACCGAAGGTTGCAAATGGTCCAAGTAGCCGACGAGGACTAAATGTCTCGTCACCGAAGATTGACCTGCCTGCAGGGCCAGTACAGCCTGCAGTGACAGACGAAAGAAGCCACTGTACTGAAATGAAAATCCTCGGTAGGGTCGGCACAGCCTACAGAGAGGAGTGATGAAAATTACTGTACCGAACACTGCATATTTGCATGAAGAAAAGTAAACGAACCAGTGAATTGGAGATTACAACGAAGAACGATAGAGAAACCAAGCTACCAATTTACGCTACTGTACTCTGGGAACTACTGGAGTAACTTGGACAACGAAACCCGAGACTCACCGACCGAGACTATATCTCGGTAGTGGCGGTAGCCAAGTCCACGAGGACATCCAAACCTGCACTCAAGATATCGGCAGGAGGTGATCCCGCGATGTGAGGAGGCTGGCTCTGGGACCCAGAGACCACCGAGTCCACAGCTGGATCCACTTGCTCGGCCGATCCTTCGTCGGACGGGTCAGTGATCCACGGCGCACTAACGGCAGCCGGATCGAGGGTGGAGTCCACGACAACGGACGCAGCGACGCTTGCCCGAGACCAGTGCCGAGGAACGAACAGCGGCACATTCGGATTGCACGGCGCGAACGTCGTGTTATAGGGGTGCTCGGCCGGAGCATCTACCCAACAATTACGCCATGGTTGCCGAGCGTCCAGGTCCCGGAGCTCTCGAACCCAATCATCCGTGGTCGGAGCCCAGTCCAGCACCTCGAAAGGGTATTGGAGGTAGGTGGGCTCCAACAAGACTTCGGCCGGGTTCTCGCGAGGCTTGCTGTCGCGATCGATGCTCCACTCCCAGACCCGGTAAACCATTTGCTGGCGAATACGGTCCGCACGAAGGTTCCGAGCTTTGTTATAGCTTTTCCACTTCGTGACGAGAGCGGTAACCAGAGGATCGTGACGGCCGTGTCGGCGCTCAAGTCGTCGGAGAAAACTCTCCACAGCCGAGACTTGAATCCAGTGACGGCGCTCCCACAATGCAAGACCCAAGTCCGCCTTCTCGGTCTTGTCGGTCGAGACGCCCTGGAACTGGCGCCACATCTTGACGGTGCGGCCGAGCCCTGTGTCCCGGATCGAGATCTTGGATCCAGAAGGGAAGCCACTCGCGTCGAAGAGACATGGAGACCTAGGCAACTTTCGGCGGAGCTCCTGCCACGGGTGGTTGGGATTCTCCCAGTCCATCAGAGCTTCAAGTCCAGCCACAGAGATCGGAGAAACAGCATCCTTCGGCAACGTCTCCGAGAGCTCCACAGTCTTGATCTTGGACCAAGCCTTCTGTGCACCGGGTGTAGTGAACCCCGGTCTGAGGAAAGGGCCGGCCAAGCCGGCCAACTTCTTCGGCCCGCGCTGCAGAGACCCAGTCCCGAGTGGAACGAAGGTGGTCGGTCCAGCCCGAGAGGAGGCAGAAGTTGCTGCCAAAAGGCGAGATCGACGAGGAGTCGGGCGAGCTGCACGTGACGATGCTGGAGGAGCAGCAGCCGAGACAACCGAAGCAGTAGCCTTATGGCTCGGCAACGAAGACTGGGACTGAGCCGAAGCATCGGCCGGAACGTTGCTGCTGGCCGGAGCGGACGCCGTAACCACAGACGACGACTGGGATTTTGATTCTGACCGAAACAACCCCAAGACGAAGTCGTCGGCCGCGAGTTCCCGCTCCGCCATCTCCATGGAGCGAAGGCCAGACATCACCGAGGCCCCACGGACAGGACGCCCGTCTTTACGAGGCGGTGTGACCAACGGAGACGAGAAAGGGCTGCTGGCCGGCTGTGAAGCATCGGCACGCGCCGTCTTGGAAGTTAAGTCCACGACATCGGATGCAGACGTCGGGACGGCGGCACCGGCAGCAGTAGCCTCGTCATCAGAAGTCGGCAGCTCTTCAGTGTCGCCACCTTCAGAGTCCGAGCCGGCCAACGAACCCATAGGAAGTGCGGAATCCTCGGAGCCGACTTCAGGGGCAGTTGCCGCAGGAACAGACGCAGCAGACCGAGCCGGGACAGAGGACGGAGCAGTGGCCAGCGGAGCCCCCGACGAAGCCTGAACCGAGACAGACGGGGCAGCAGCTGTGGACGAGGGCGGCGGCGAGACGGGTTTGGCTGTCGGAGTAGGACGAGTGGATGGTCCTACGTCGGACGACGACCGAGATGACGACGGAACAGCAAGTCGTCTCCCAGGCTTCACCGAAGGACGACCAAGTCGCCGACCGGGTGGTAGTGAAGACTTCGGAGCCGTCGAAGCAGTCGAACGAGGCTTGACCGCAGGTGCAGGATGCTGGCGGAGACGACGGCGCTTTGGAGGTGGTCCAACCGGCGGTGAATCCTCGGATTCATCCTCAATGTCACCAGAAGTGCTTGGAGGCGTCGAGGTGGTTCGTTGGCCCGAGTCCGAAGTCTCGTCGTCACTCGAAATGCTGTCAGAACGACCAGAGCTCGAAGTCTGGGGAGGTTCAACCGTCACCCGCGGCGGAGACAGACCGAGAAGGCTCCAATCGATGTCGTCAGCCGTAATACCGGCCGAGGCGAGGACCAGAGCATCCGTGTTCAGGCCGTGGTTGGCCGAATGCTGACGGAGGATCGAGTTAGCCCTCTGCAAGCCGGCGTTCTCGGTGACCAGAGCTTGAATGCGAGCGGGCACCGCACCGTCGTTCCGGCTGTCGCTCCGGAGCAGGTATGACCGAAGCTTGGCCATCTGCTCGGTATACGCCACCATGCCAGCCTTAAAACGCTCCCGATCCTTTCGGATCGTCCGCATGGCCGCAGCAGAGTCGGCCTCGGCGTTCTTCACACGAAGACCGAGTTGCGCCATGGACTCGGCGTGAGTCGCAATGGCAGCGTTAGCCAACGTGAGCTGCCTGGAGAGAGCGATATTCTCCAACCGAACGGAGTGCAGAGTGTCGGAGGCAGCATTGAAGTCGCACGAGGCCTGAGTGCAGAACATTTCAGCCCTCGTTCGGAGGTCAAACTCAATCGCGAGCTTGTCCTCGGCGTCTTTAACTTGGGCTTGGCAGCGGGAGACCTCGTCCCGCAGTGAAATCATCTCCTCGGACTCGTGAAGAGGAGTCCGGACAGGAGCGACGGCGGCAGCCAAAACTTCGCTGAGGCTCGACGCACTCTGCAAGCGACGATCCAGGATGGTGTCGACGCGGCAAGGAGGATTACGGGCCACGCCAACGACCAACTTGGCAAGCTCCACGAGCGGAAGATCGGGGCTGACCAGAGTCGACTGCTCGGTAATGCTACCGGCAGGGTCACTTCCTTCAGGGACATCCACAGAACTCCCGTCCGACACCCCGCAAGTTGCCGAATCCTCTGCCGGCGCGGGAGTTGGTGTCGAGCGAGAGTCCGCGTCAGGAGAAGACGGAAGAGGAGAAGTCGGAGGCGAGCAAGGCGATAAAGTCGACAAAGACCCTCCTGACACCCCGCGAGTTGCTGAATCCACCGTCAGCGCGGGAGTTGATGACAGAAGGGTCCCCGCCACCTGCTCAGCGGCTCCTGAGACCTCGGAAGAGGCATAGTGGCCCTCTGAGGGCGTGTCAGCAGGCGCCTAAGGGTGCAATAAGTGAACCAAGAGTTAGGATCAAGGTCTCGGACGAACAACAAGGATCAGACATACCTGCTCAAGAGGCCCGAGAGCCTGCATGGCCGTGGCGGTAGCTCGTTCCAGAGCGCGCGACGGAGGGACCATGGCGAGCGAAGGACGAATCGAAGAATAAGACGCCACGACGGTCACCAGTTGCGCGGGTTCGCGTCGAGGCGGGGGCAGTTGTGGTGTTGGGTTCTAACTGTGGGGTAGCGACCCAGTCGCTAAGGCAACCGCCACAGAACCTTTCGGTGAAAAGCGAGGGTTCAACCCCATTGGAGGATTATACTCCCCGCGACAGAGTGACAGAAAAGGAATAGTGACATCCGGGAGCCTCGGCTGGCCTAATATAACATGGCCGAGGCTTCCTGGACTAGGCCGAGATAAGGCTCTGTACCCATCTCAGACCCCCTGTCTCGCGTCTGTACAGTCCCAAATCCGTACTTAAGAGTGAGTTGTCGACCCCTCGGTCGTACTTATTCTGAAACCTCGGAGACTCCTACAGAGATTTGTTTACACTTGATATTTGTATATAGGCATAGGATAAAACATAGGATGACATACAGAGGCTCTCTGAGCCTCACATTAAGCAGTTTATAAAACGCAGTCTTCCCCCCAGCTAACAAGAGTCAAGTCCGACTTAGGTAAGTGTAGCTAGCTTATTTAAGTGCCAGGACACGCTCAGTTGTGTGGGATGCCTGTTGGTAGACTCAAGGTACATTGAACCGAGAGTTTATCCTGGTCAGGCCAAGAGTTGGTGTGGCCGAGAGATCGGAGGCGACAGTGAAGTGTCGTTACGTGTATACTTGGGGTCTATTAAGGTCCTAGTGTATATTTTGCTCCCCGTCGAGGTTATACCTCGACACCCCTGTATAAGGCCTAACACGCCGGTACCCTTTTCTCTGAGGGACTGCAGGGTTACGCGCGAAAGCGCAATATAACACCCTAGTCTAAGCTCGTGGCTAGTGGTGTAGGTAAGGGTTACCTAAAACAACCTCGGTATACAGAAGCGCTTACAACCGACCCGGTGTAAGGGATCGTTCCTGGTCTTCAGGTTTGATCCAACAAATCGCTAACATTAACGGGGAAGCGTGTGTTGTTGGTGGGAACTCACCCGACAAGTGAGAATTCTATCGTGTCCTACACGACATTAGACGCCTCAGCCGAGTGTAAATCGACTCTCAGCTGGGCTAACTCGGCAGACGAGTTAGGAGGCTGATATTCGCCTCGAAGGATGTCCACCAGAGCACTAGCTGACTCAGCATGGAGGATAGCATCGCGCTGAGCCGAGTCAGACGGCTCAGGCGGCTGTGTCACGGCGAAAGCGATCAATCGAGCCAGCTGAATGTGCTCCTCGTGGAGACGGTTCCCTTGTTCCATCACGAGAGTAGAAACCGGATCCGAGGTAGCCACGCCAACCGAGCTCGACTTAATGGTGGCGTCCGAAGTGGTGTCGCCCGGCGAGCTCGGCTGACGAGGGGAGGATGTGCGAGAAGACGGTCCAGAACCGGGACCAGTCTCAAGGGAAGTTGTCAGGTCAATGGTCGGGTTACCCCGACCACTGCTGACCCCAAGAGCGCTGGCCCCTCTAACCGGCAACTCCGCGGACACCTCCGAACCATGGTCGGCAGATGAAACGGGAACAAGTGGAGAAGCCTGTGGAAGAACCTGACATGTTAGTGGATGAACGAGAGTGCTGAGGCGACAGCAGAGCCGTACCTGTGAATGTTGTGGAGCTGGTGGAGTCGCCATGACGTGGAGGACGCGAAGAATGGAGTTAACGGTGGCGAAGTCGATTCTTGAGAGAGTGAAAAAGATGGGTTTTGACACTCACCAGCTCGGCTCGTTTCATAACCGGGGCAGTTGTGATGTAGCGAACATCAAGTTTGCCTTGGATGAGTCTAAGGAGCAGTGGCCTACGGTACAAGATTGCGACGCACCAGAGCTCGGCTTTAAAAGCAGCTTAGGAGTGGTGGTCCACGGTACGGACTCGGCTGAGGACCTCTTAAAGGGGAAAGCTGAGTTCAAGGACTCGGCTATAGTACCTTCAGAGTTACCGGAAGAAGATGCGACCAGGCGCAGGGACTAGTGACCATCGGGAGAGCCGGGAACAGTCGCTTCGACTGGGCTGAAAGGTCGGCAAGATCTATAACGACTCTATTTCACTAGATATTTGTATAGGAACCAATTAGGAATCAGAAAAAGGGCTTAAGCCCTTAGTATTAAACAGAGCAGAATTTTCTAGGTCCAGAACACGTGTACACTCTTCTGGTAAGTCCCTGCACGGGCCGGATTATGTCTGCCGTCAGAAATCGAGAGGCATAGTTTGTAGAGTTCTGACTGGTAGCGCCAAGAGATTAGGTTGACCCGGGGAAGGGCGTGTCTCGCCAAGCGCGAAGAACAAACCCCGCCGAGCTCGGCGGGTCGGTATACCGTACAGCCCGGTACCGTTACTCTTTCAGCCGAGTAGCCTTTGCCTCGGCGACCCGTAAAAGCGCTAACGCGCCGTCGTCCATCCTTTGGTGGAGGGCACGGGATAGCATATTATTGGCTGGCTTGGTTGGTTGGTACTCGGCGGAAGCGAGACACCAGCTGTCCCGGAAGGGCCGAACCGCTAGGGGACAACCCAGCGCAGGCCAACAAACGCCGACCTAACTCGGCAATTGTTGTGGTTGCGTTCTATTTTCCCACATCTGACGGATTTGTGCGTTCTGCAACACCACACTAGGTCCTAGATCGCCCGGATCCGCCTATAGATCTAGGTCCATAGATCTTGATCCAAGTTCCCTGAATGGAACCTGGTATGCGCACCGATCTAGTCTTCACGGCTATAGATTATAGCTTAGATCTAGGTAACTCGATCTAGATTACCAGTTTCCATACCGCAAATAGGCGTACTGCCACACCCATCTCATAATCACGCCAGTCCCACATCATCCATATTCTTATGTGATCATCCCAACACTTCGGATCTGGGTATATGTATAGATCGTATGTCAATACATCTGTCACGTCCCACCCAAGGTGTCACTAATCTCCATCAATCTTATCCATCAACCGGATCCACCACCAGATCCACCCACATCAGCTCGTCATCTACTCCAATCACATCACGTCAGGTCCGATCACGTCCAAATCGGATCTTTCCTAGATATTCCAATGCCAAATCTTTCAAATCCACTTCACCACAGCCGCCTCTTGGTCGTCAGTTGTAGTTGCACAACAACTTCACTGCGTCCATTCTTCAAATCACCTCGTCCAACCCAAGCTTCCCCCACTTCCTCACATCTGCTCATCATGTCGGATCACGATCACGACGGATTGCAACATGGATCTGGCCACCATGATCCTCCTTCGCCCCGATCGGAGATCGGCGGCCCAACCAGAGACACGATCGAGGATCACCGTCGATCCATCGCTACCCTACGCCGTCGAGTGTTGCACTTAAGCAATGAGCTCCGGCAGGCCACTCGTCGAGCGGATGAAGCCACGGATCTGAACCGTGAGCATATCTGCTCCCTCGAATCTCTCGAGATGATGTGTGCCAATCAGGGCCGAGAGATCGGGCACTATCGGACCGAGGTTAGTCGCCTCCGAGAGGAGCGTGACAACCTTCAAGCTTCGCTGGAGTCGGATCGCGTTGTCAGCATGGAGCCACCATCCGCGGCGCCCGAGATCTCGGCCTTGGAAGCCCAGATCGCCGACCTCAATCAGGGTCTCGATCGACGGATTGATGAGATCCGCCACCTAGAGGCTCACATCGACGATCTGGCTCAGGACCATGGCAATCTGGAGTCTACCATCCACCATCTTGCTTCTGAGATGGCGCAAGCGGGAGGGGAGATCCTAGATCTCCAGCAAGCGAACCGCGATCTGGATCGAAACCGAGAGGATGCTGAATCCGCCCTCTCCGCGACGGAGGAGAGCCTGCGTCGAACTCGATCCGAGCTAGATCGAGTCGAAGCTGAGCTACTCCTATCCCGATCCGACCGAGCTTATCGCGAGTCTTCGGGTCCAGATCCGCGGCTCCAACGGGCCGATCTCCCACCCACGGGGCCCACCCAAGCCGATCTTGATCAGGTCGTCCAGGAGCGCGACTCCTTGCAAGATCAGATCCACGCGCGGGACGCTTAGATCCTGGCGGCACAGCAGACCTTATGGTTATTACAGTCGGATCTGGCAGCCCACCGGGCTAGATCGGCCTCCGATAAGGTTCGGCTGCAGACGCTGGGGGGTGATATGACCCGTGCGCGTCATGATGTGGAAGTGGCCCAGAAGGCTTACGCCGATCGGGAGCGTACCATCACCAAGAATCAAGCTCAGATACGCACGCTTCCTCGGGATCCGGGTAAAGTGGTTCGTGAGCGCGATGCCCTTCGCCACGAGTATACGGCTGCCTTTCAGCGCCTCACATCAATCTCGGCCACAATCGGAGCGCCTCCTCCCCAGACCCAGCTGCGTCTAGATCCTGGATCCGACACGGATCAACCCCGCGGGAGGGATCCCACGCTCTCCTTCTGCGGAGACTTCGGGCAGTGAGGATCAGGATGCTGACGCGTCTGGATCCAAACGATCTCGTAGCAGATCTAGATCTCCTTCCCCTTCACGGCCTCAGAAGAAACGATCCGTTCCCGTCGAGGCGGAGGACGAGTCTATGGAAGAGGAGGATGAGTCTGAGTTCGATCTAGGTGGGGGATCCACCGGAGGCAGGTCGCCTTCCCCAGATCAAGCCTCAACCCCGCCCTCCAAAGATGTCGAACTCAGTCGATCATCAGGCGAAGTGATTGAGGTTGGATCCGGATCCGATGAGGAGGAGGAGGAGGAGGAGGAGAACGCGGAAGTGGCCGATGACCTCTATGAGGCTCAAACCCTGATGGCCATTTCCCAGTCCCGATCTGAAGCCCGCCGTCGAGATCATGCGTCTCCCCAACGTCGGTCTGCAGGCGGATCTCCAGGTGGATCCGATGGATCGAACTCTGATGCTGGATCCGGAGATCAGGGCAACGGATCTGGTCCTACAGGCGGATCTGGTCCGGTCAATCCGCCCCCTGGACGCCAGCCTCCTCGGATCGCCTTCGTCCCTCAGGTTCCATTCCCTGAGGGTCGTTGTATTCCCGGTCGGCGGATTGTCCGGGTCATGGCTGCCGCCGACATAGATCCATGGATTGAGTCCCGGTTGGCAAATCAAACCTTGATTGCTATGACCGTGAACTTCCTGTTCCCGATCCTGCCATTCCGGACCGACTGGATCTTCCCTCACCGGCCGACGATCTTCACCTCTCCGACTGCTCCAGCCTTCTGTGGTCATTTGATCACAGAAGCCAACGTGAAGGCACTACAAGCGGCGGAGCCTTGGCGGGTGATCCGGAACACTCTGCCTCCGATTTCCTTCGAGGCCGATGTTGGTGGCCGACTTGGGATCTTCATCCGCCAGTATCGCGATTTCGAAGCATCGGAGCTGATCGCATACTGGGAATCGACCCACAAGTTCCCGATCACTGCGGCCATGATCGCGCAATCGCCGTGGCTGGGATCTTTCGCTAAACAGCGTAACAATCGGAGATCCCACGCAGGCAATAGGTGGAAGCGCATGTTGCTCACGCTGATCCAGGCCATGATCGAAGGTTGGTGTGATCTGGATCTGCTCCTAGATCCATTCTTCCTCCATTTCCCCAAACGGACTGACGAAGTGGCTTGGTATCCCGGGATCGAAGCCAGACGTGCAAATCTGGCCGATCCGCAACTTAATCGCCGGGAGCCCACTGATCTGCTGGAGGCGTTAGCAGAGGCCGACACAGCAGATCCCTGGCGCAACCACTATCGGGATCATACTGCAGATCACCCTGCGCGCCATCTCCCTCGTCTGGATCGCAAGTTCTTCGGTCTTCAAGTGGCGCAACCACCGACCAGTAGCTAGATCGCGGTGATTAGCTCTCGTAAGTGATTTGCCTCCCTTCATAACATCCTTCAATATATGTCCGGTGATCTTGACTTGCATGCTTCCCATTTACTTCGATCCACTCCCATAGAACCATGACCGACCTCGATCAACTAGGATCCTTGGATCTCGAGACTTGGTCTTCCATTCTCATCGTATTCAATGTATATATGCATACCCATTCCATCGATCTACATCCCTCATGTAGATCCTTCAACCGATTTCACCACGACAACAACCAGCTTGTTGTCGTTGATTGCGACCTCACGATTCCTCGTGAGATTGCATCACACCGAATCGATTATGATTCGTGCGATCTCGCAGAAACTCATATAACAGAGCGCCACAGTTGAGATCTGCTTCATCCACCCAAGTTGGATCATCATACCCTCGCCAGTGTACGAGGAATTCTCGGTAGATCCGTCCATATCTCGTTCTTCTCCCTGATCTCATATCTGTGATCTTCTCCACTTCATATTCATCAGGATCGCGATTTTGGATCCAGCTGTCCCCTGGTAATAGATCTTCATCAAAGTCCAAACGATCTTGACTTTCCACATTGAGTCGCATTAGTGGTCGATCTGGATACTCTTTCACGGGCTTCAACTTGTTCACGTGTACCATAGGGAAAATGTGATATCCGGATCCGGCGATCTCCAACTTCACCGCATGTTCGCCAACTTTCTCCACAATCCGGAATGGCCCATGCCACAAGTGTGCTAACTTCTTAGCGTATCCCTCTTTCACTCGATCCAGATATAGCCACACTCGAGATCCGACCTCGATCTGATGCGGGCGGATCTCCTGGTTGTGTAGATCTGCTCGATCTGAGATCGCCTCTCGCAGTCGTTGATTAACTTGTTCTCGAACCTGTTGATAATACCGCTGGATCTGATACCTCCATCGCCGTGGATCTCGATCATGTCTTCGCGTACTTCCCACCGGGATCACCGCTTCCAAGGTGGATCTAGGATCCCACCCATGTACCATATAAAAAGGTGTTTCTCCTCGGATCCGATCATGTGCGGTGTTGATCGCGAAAGTAATCCTCTCGGCATACTCGTCCCAATCTCGTTGATCCAGATCCTGCACATACATCTTAATCGCCCGAGTGGTGGTTTGGACCATGCGTTCTGCAGATCCGTTAGCTTGGGGCCGATACGCCATCGTGGCACGTTGATGTTGACCCAAGATCTTATTAAACGCTCGGAAAAAGTCGGACATAAACCCTGGTTCACGATCATGCCTAATCGCTTCGCTGGCCCCAAATCGTCGGAAGACACATTCCTCGTATGATTCGGCGACAGTCTGAGCAGTCCTTGATGAGCTGGCTTTCGCGATCACATATCCAGAGAATAGATCTTCGAAGGTCAACAATTCCGTGTTCCCTTTATGTGATCTAGGTAAGGACGGGATGTGATCCATAGCTATGATCTGGAAAGGATACGTTGCCTGAAGGTTACCTGGCGACTCTCCTTGGATCCGAGGTTTACGCTTACCAGTCTCACAATCCACACATTCGCCCACGTATCTCTGGACGCTCTTGTACAGACCTCTCCAATGGAAGTGATCCCGGATCCGCTGATAAGTTCGGCCGATCCCTTGGTGTCCACCTTCTAGGCTCGCATGATAGTGATGTAGTATGTCCTGATATAGAGTCTCCGGGATCACTAGTCGCATCAGCTTGCCTCGATCTGCATCTGTCGGTCTCGTAGAAGGGCAGTAGAACAGTAGATCGTGGTGATCCAAGTCGTAATCGGCTGCTAGATTAGCATATGATTTGGCTTCTTGCTGAGTCAGATCTTGTAGATCTCCATTCAGATATTTCTTCAATCCTGAGATCCACGCCTCCTCGTCTTGGGCTTGTCGGATCCGATCGATCCTGAGATCCCGAACTATTTCCTCCCGTAATGATCGCGGATCCGAAGTCGTTCGGGTCGTAGATCGCGAGCCTGATCGAGTCACTACCGCCGTGATCTGGGCTGCCTGATCCGCCCTCTTGACTACCAATACCTCGTCCAATCTGTTCAACGTGATCAGATCCTGCTTGTCCTCATCCGACTCGATCTTCACTCCACCTTGTCGTTGTAGTGCTGCACTAGCCAAACTGTTCGCACTGCCGTTACAATCTCGTTTCACATGTACAAGTTCGTGATCTGGCCAGTCCCTCAGACGATCTAAAGCCCTTTGCTTGAGTAAAGACAGACCGGGTGCCTTACACTCGATCTCACCCCTGACCTGTCGGATCACCAGTTTAGAGTCACCGCAGAACACCACTCGTTTGTGATCCACGGTACTTAACAGATCCAGACATAATAACAGCCCATGATATTCAGCCTCGTTGACGGTAAGATCCTCCGCATAGGCCGATCTAGCCTGGATCACTGTCCATTCAGGCAACTCCCACAAGATCGCGCTATATGCGCCGCCTCCACGCTTCACGCGGGCTGATCCGTCAAAACTGACTACATACAGCTCCTCATCTGCTCGGATCACCGGGATTGGAGTTTGGATCTTCCGTCGTGGCTCTTTCTTGGGCGAGATCTGGATCAACGCTTCATCCACCATGGATCTGGGCGTGATACTAGCCGCAATCACCCCTAGGATATCTTCTTCTCCTTTAACGCATTTCACAATCTCTAATGTCCACGGTGATAGCAGTGACGCCCATTGGCTAATCGCCCTTGTAATCCGGTCGATCTAAATAACCAAGCCAACGTGGAGTATCTAGTCAGCACCCGGATCCGGCGTCCCACCAACATGTTATATCCGAGATCCAGGATCCTTAGCAGCGCCAACACTTCTTTCTCCACTGGGCTGTAGTTCAGCTCGTTCGACTTCAACGTCCGGCTCACGAAGGTGATCGGATAGTAGATCTGGTCGTACTCTTGCACGAGGGCTGCCGAGATCGCCCAATCACTCGCATATACGATTATCACAGCCTCCCGATCCACATCAAAATGACGTAGGATCGGAGTGGATGCGATCTTCGATTTGAGTGTCTCGAAGGCCCGATGAGCACGGATCCATCGTGGATCCACCTTGTCTCCATCCAGTCTTCCTGGATCGGACGTTTCCATGGACTTTAATGCCAGGTCCGATCCTGGATCTTCCGTCAGATCTAGTTGATCCAACTTCTTATGTTCCATACTTCGCTTGATCTGGATCCGTACATCATCCTTGGACATCGCGGCGAAGTCGACCTCCCTCAACTCGTACAACACGGCTGCGTAGATAGCGTAGTCTTCGATAAACCGGCTGTAATAATTTAAACTACCCAGAAAAGACTGCATCGATCGCAGCGATCCAGGAAATGCTAGATCCGTTAATGCCTCTAAATCCTTGGGATTCGCCTCCAGTCCATCTTTCGAGACTCGATGACCCAGATATTCCACCCCAGAAACTCTTCACCACACTGATCGACAGGCTCCATTTATCACACGCCTCCAGTAGGGCGTCCACTCGATCACATAGCTGATCCCAACTATCCGCTGGTATAAGGATATCATCGATATACGATCTGCGTCCGATCACTGATGGCTTGTCCGGATCATCGGCCTCTCCCACTTCAAACACATCTGTAGATCTTGGATCCGATCCAGGAGGAGGGATCCGGGTGAATCCATACAAGGCGTTGTCGATCAGACGTTGGTAGATCTGCGGCGCATTCTTCAAGCCAAATGGCATACGATTCCACTCGAACAACCCAAAAGGAGTAATGAAAGCTGAGATCTCCCGAGCTCGATCTGTCATAGTCACCACCCAGAATCCACTAGCCATATCTAAGGAGCAATACCACAAGACTTTATCCAGATCTTCGAGAAGATCGTTGATCAGGGGCATAGGGTAGACCATCAGTTGAGTAAGACTATTGACCAGACGGTAATCAATACACAGCCTGATATCTACCCCATTCTTCTTCACGATCACCACGATCGGTGAGGCCCAGGGTGATCTGGAATAGCCGATCATCTTAGCTGCTAATAATCCCTTGATCAGCTCTGATAACTTCTCGCGGAATCGAGGTGCGATCTTCCTCACTCGTTGGGCGATTGGCTTAGCATTTCCCACATCGATATCACAGACCACACCTCTTGCGGCCGGTGGTAGAGCATTTCCTTTTCCGATGAGAAGATGTCGATATTTCCAGATCCTCTGACGTAATCGTTCGATCTCCGCCATAGTCTGGATCCCCGGATCTCCAACTTGGATATCCTCCATCTTCACCTCATCCGTGGTGGGGTTGATCTCTGGAAGGATCGCCATCTCTTGATCTACATCTTCCGCATACAGATCGTTACCTTCATGGTAATGTACTTCCGGATCCGACTCCGAATCGGGGGAGTTGTTCCGATCTTCTGATGACGCCTCCTGAATCGAGGCCGATGGCTGTCCGGGTAGATCTCTTTCAGCTGACCCTTCAATCGCTGGATCCAAATCATCCGCCTTTACCTGATCCATATTTTGGTTTGTCACCTCGGTCCCTACCGGTTGGCGGGGTCCGACCCTGCGGATCTACTCCCGCCGATGGTTGATCTTCGGTCGTCAACTCTGGTTTTACCTGTATCTGCGAGATCTCGGGTCGTTTCAGGATACCACGAGGTGCTGGGTAGGAGGGTCGATCCACCATCGGCTCTGTTGATTCCATCAAGATCTCATTATGCTCAGATCCTCCTTCCACCGTGGCTTCTAGAGCCAGATTTTGCCATTCCATATACCGACGTGACCCCACTGAGACAAATCCTGGCATTCGGGGAATGTGATCACCCGATAGCCAGATCCCAACTCTTACATCTTCTTGCAATATGATTGCCTTATCGCTCACGTTGGGGATCTGCAGATACCGTCTCTTCCCAAGGCCTTTTACCACCGTGGGTACCCAACGATCCCCTCGGGTGACCCAGAACTTCTCGTGATCTGACATCCGGAGATGTAGTTGAAGTTCCACTGATTGTCCGATCTCGATCTGGATATGTTCTCCTACAGTTACCAGCCTGGCCTTGTCGCTGTAGAGCTGTCGACGCCCACTAAGCTGGATCCGCACCTCATCAGGTAAACTTATAGATCCATAGGTCAGATCCAGTCGGATCCCCGCCGGTACCATGAAATCCATATCCAGGATGGCATCTTGACCTGCTAGATCTCCAACCCAAATATCGAAAAAAGTAAACCAGCGATCCAGCCATCGTGATCTTGATCCAGATTCTCCCTTCTGTCCTGTAAACACTTTCGCCAATACCAACGCAACCTTGGATCTGGCTCGTATCGATATAGCACCCAACCTTACGAGCAAAGGCCGTATCCACTATGGACACTTCGGCGCCTGTATCTAAGAGCAAGATCCCTCTCTCATTGTTGATCTTGCCAGCGATCTTGGCTTGTTGGAACCATTTCCCCGGGGCATAATGTTTCCAATACCCCCGAGATTCTCCTGGCAAGAGATCCATAACTTCGAATCTTCGGATCTCCTGGATCTGACCTGGTTTTTGAATCACTGGCATATCCTCTTGATCTGTGGGCTGGAACCACAGATCTGGATCCCGTTGCTTCCAATATCCCCTTATCTCTCCTGGATGGAGGTCCACCATCATGGTCACTTCAGATCTGGAGTAATCATCCGCCTGGCGGACACTTGAGATTGCGACAGCACGGTTTCCATTCAGATCATATGTATTACCGCGTAGATCTGAGATCTTGTTACCTTGATCTACCGATCTCTTGTTCCCAAATGCATAGATGGAATATCTAGAACGCTCGGCTCATACCGGATTCCAACCCGGCGAGCGTCCTAGTTTAACATCTTTTCTGTAGATTCTGGAAGCATACCTGCATGCTTGGCTGGGTTGAACCATTGGCGGATCTGGTTGTAGAACTCTTCCATAGGACATTTTCCCATATCATGTAGCTCTCCGCACCCTCGGCATACAAAGAGGCAATGATCTGCCGGATGTCCTCGCTTGCCACACTTATGACAAGTGAGGCGTCTCCAGCACCCTATCTTAGATCCACAGTGCGAGCAACGGTTCCGATCGGATCCGCCGCTCTGGATCCGGGATCTGTGATCTGGTGGGGCCTGATCCGCAGTTCGAGAACGGTGGACGCGACGCCAAGGACCATGTGGAACACTTTCTGGATACGTGTGATGACCGAGGTCTAGAAGAGCGTCTGTGTCACGTCCGAGTTAAGGACATTCATGACCTCGAAGATATGGTCAACGACATCCTCCGTCGTCGGGAGCGTAAAACATCCCGAGAGTCGTCAGGACGCCGTCCTAAGAACCAAGAAGATAGCCGCCGACATGGTGGCAGGCGCACCGAGGGTTCGCGAGACAGCTATCGCCGTGATCGGCATGACCGAGAACGTCGTCGCGACGATTCACGCCCGAGAGGCACGGTAGCGAATGCGCTAACCGACCTCGTCGCTGAATTGAATGTGAACGACGCTACTAGGTCTCGATCAAACCGCCCAGAGACGCGCCACTATGGTTATGACAACACCGAGACATCTAGCGAGGACGAACGGCGCCGGGACGGCAGCCGATGTTCCAGTGAGAGCTCCGACAGCGATTCTAGTCCCGACGGTGAATACGGTCATGTTGCAGCAGCCAACGACAGTGAACGCCGCGCCGCTGCAGAGGGTACGTTCGCCCGGTCCGACCACCGACACCCCAGGGGCGGTAATGGTCACTTCAACAAAGACCGAGGTTACGGACGAGACAATCGACAGCGCCAGTACGGTCCTTGTGCAGCCTGTGGCAGTATGTCGCACTCTGTGCATTATTGCTACAGGCGATGCAAGTTGTGCAAGCAAGTGCACGACGCTGGAAAGTGTGACGCCCTCAACGAGCTCACCAACCTCCTACGATCGAAGGTCGACAAGAAAGATCTCACGCCTGAGCTGCAAAGCTTAGTGTTCGGGAATCATTTAAACTAGGCAGCCCGCCAACTGAAACTGGGTTGGTCCCAATCGGGCTGCCACAGTTAACCGAACCTGCAATAGATGCCGACTATATGTTCGCATTCGCAGGAGAGGTGAATTGGCCCGAAGACCGAGAGATTACGAGTGTGAAAGCGATGGAAACTGAAAAGGAGAGAGGTGTATACCTCAGTGAGTGTGGAGTGAAAGAGTGGAGCAGCGATAAATCTAGTGGCTGCAAGACCGAGGGTTCGATTGCAAGTATGTCCCGAGTTGAACGATCGCCCCGAAGTCTCGTCCCGAGGACGAAGTTACTCCCAGGCGAGAGATTGGGGTGGTGGTCGTCCCAACGGTACGATAAGAGGAAGAGAATGAGAGCTTTGGTCAAGGGCGCAGTGAATGATGTGCGAACGAGGATTCTGTTAGATACTGGAGCCAACGTCAGCGTGATCTCGGCGAACTACGCCAAGAGGTTGCGGTTGCGTGAGGTCCCGGACCACGGCCGAAGCTTGGAAGTGCGGGGCATTAACCCCGGAGTGTTAGAGACTCGTCGGCGAGCACTCGTGAAGATCACCCTGGGGTGGGAACGAGTGTATGAGTTTGAAATGTGGATCATGAACCACAGTGCAGGAGTCGATGTGGTCCTCGGAACGGACTTCATGATTCCGGCGGGTGTCCGGCTGGACCTGTTCCACGGGACAGCCAGACTGCCAGACGAAGTAATGGTGCCACTAATTAAGTCGCTGAGCGCCGCGGATGATGAACCCTACGGCACTCAAGTGGTTGGTGGACCGACCGAGGACTTGTATATCCCCGGTCATGAGTGGCGAGAGTTTCGGCTTAAGTGCAAACGACCCTCTCGGGATACCCACGAAGTTTGGATCCGACGGACGGAGAGACTCGTCCCGACGGTAACGAGGTTTAGACGGGGGCACCCGACGTGGATCCGGCTGACGAATGTGACACCGAGGGTCGCTAATTGCTCGAAACATGAGTCGGTGGTGTTATGGGTACCTATAGGCGAACTGCCGCGTGAGCCTGGGTACGTACGCTTACGTTCTAACAAGTATAAGGAGTGGCAGATCCTTGCCTACGCGGAGAGCCGTGACGAGACGCTGTTTGAACGAGAACGCGAGCTCTATGAATGGTGGCTAGCTGAACAGCCGCCTGCGGTCGAGCGCAGAGAGTATCCGACATCTCGAAATATTCTCGCGAGAGACGCCGAGGACTCGGGTCCAGTCGACGAGTCCCAAGTCTACTGCGCCGAGGATATGACACAAGTCACAGACACGACCGGCAGGGAATGTGGTTGACGCGACGACTCGCTTGCATTCAGACCCGTTGCAGATGCATCGGACGGCGTAGCGGTCGAGAGGATAGCGACCGAGGAGTCGAAGCACACGATACCAGTGTCAGAGAGTGGCGACCGAGTGTTCGAACAAGCTCAGAGGCAGTCCTCGACTCACGCTACAGACGATGCCGCGTGCACCGAGTCTTCAAATGGGGTGACGTCCGAGAATATCGGCGCCTCGGTCCAGATTCTGGACGAGCCAGACGACCGAGCCATACATACCCCGTGTCCTACTGAGGATCCGGAGTGTATATTGAATGCTACCTACGTGTCCGCGATGCACGAGATTGCAGCAGGAGTTGTGTCGGGACGTGACGCTGAGGAGAACGACGTGTCCGAGCACTTGGCGAACGACATCGAGCTCACCGACTACGCACAAGAATTGGCCTTTCTGCCTGACCTGACCGAGATCACGGTTACTGCTTTAGATTACACCGGTCCGAACGTTCAGAACAAGGACCTGGATGTGGGTCAACAACAGAAGCTTGTTGATGTGTTGAAGCGTCATGAGAAGATCATGATCTCAAGCGGCAATGCGCTACCACCACCGGCATACGGTGTGGTGTGCGATATTGACGTGCAGGGGCACGCGCCCATCAAACAGAGGGCTCGGAGGACGCCGTCGCGATTTCTCGGGAAGCTGTACGAGCTTCTGAAAGGATTGCTACGGGCTGGACTAATTACCTTCTCGGACAGCCCGTGGGCGTCCCCGATTGTGATTGTTCTGAAAAAGAACGGTGTCGATATCCGTCTGTGTATTGATTACAAGATGGTGAATGCAGTCACAGCGATCATGGAGTACGCCATGCCGCTCGTTGACGACCTTTTGACGGATATGGAGGCCTACCTATGGTTCTGCTCGTTGGATGCAGCGAGCGGATTTTGGGCCATAATGATGACACAGAGAGCTCGGAAGATCTCTGCATTTGTCTGCGCACTGGGGCATTTTGAGTGGCTACGGATGCCATTTGGTCTCAAGAATGCACCGATGATTTACCAGCGGATGATCGACAATGCTCTTTGGGGATTTGTCCAGCCGAAGGGCGGATGGTCGCAGTTTGCGACAACGATGCATGAAGCCGAAGAACAGACCAAAGATGCCCGGACAGTTGCTACCGAGGATTGTAACCAGCATTCAGAGGCTCCACCGAGGGCTCGAACCAAGTTCGAGGCTGACCAAGAGTCTTCCACTGTCATGGACGCGGTGTCCCTGTTGGTGAATAGTCCCACGGGTGACATGTTTGCGAACGGTGAGTCGGACGAGTCTTCGCTGGTCCCGGTGTTCGACCGACGATCCTTCGTCGACGACATATGCTTCGGTAACGAGACGTTCGACGGCTGTTTAGCGACGCTGGACCGACTGCTCCAACGTTTCACAGAGTGTCGGATCAGCGTCAGCTTCACGAAGAGTATATTCGTGCAGTCCAAGGTGGACTTCCTGTCCCATGAAGTCTCGTCCGAGGGCATTCGAGCCGATCCGAAGAAGATAAGGCAGTGATGGAGGTCCCTTTCCCAACGTCAAAGAAAGGTATGCAGTCGTTCCTGGGTGCGCTCAACTACTACAGCCGGTTCATCCAGGACTTTGCAGTGTACGGCGCTGCGTTATACCAGTTGAAGGACGCAGACTTTGCACCTGGGGGTGACCTCACGGTGGCTAAACGAAGCTTAGTGGCACTTCAACAGAAGGTGATGCACGCCCCGATATTGCGGCACTTCGACCGAGACAAAGCGGTGCACGTCATGCTCTTCGCGAACGAGTGGGCGCTGAGCTCCACTCTCATGCAAGAACACGACGGCACGTTACACCCCGTTCGATTTTGCGGACGTGTCCTCAAGGACGCCGAGATGAACTATCATCCGGCCGAGAAGGAAGTCTTGGCCCTTCTACTGCTGCTAAAGGTGTGCTACACTCAGCTAGCAGGTCGGACCATCCATGTCTATACGCGTTTTTCGACGCTCGACTGGGTACATAAGTCCAAGACACTGTTCGGACGCACGACCCAGTTCGCAGTTATGCTGTCCCCGTGGCACTTAGTGGTGCAACGGGTGAAGGAACGAGATTGCACATTCGCGCAGCTGCTCCAAGCCGGTTTGACGAGCTTCGTCGACTTAGATGACTCGTTAGCACAAGTCGCACCACCAACCAGAGGGTCACCGAGCATTAGGATGGACCCGAACCTGCTGTACGCACGGCTACCGAGGTCCTACCAAGGCCTCGTGATGTCATTTGATGGTTCGGCTAAGACCGAAAAGCACGGTGGCTATGGCAGTTGTGCATGGATACTGTGGAGATTACCAGCGTGGACTATAGTGACCGCTGCGAGTGCTTACCTCGAGGCGACCACGGTGAATCTCGCCGAGTATTCGGGAATGAACAACGGAGTCCAAGCTGCATTAGAACATACGACCGAGGACTTAGTCATTGTGGGCGACTCGAGACTCGCAATCCAGCAGTCCCTAGGGGTGGTCGCATCTCGTAAGGAGTCACTGTTGACACAACTGAACCGCCACCGAGAGCTCACAACCAAGTTCCGGTCAGTGAAGTACTTGCACGTGGTCCGAGAGTTCAATGCAGCTGCAGATTCGCTAGCAAGCGAAACGCTCGAGAGCAAGGTGTCTATGTCGACCGAGACCAGGCTGTCAGAATTGGTTGCGCTAAACCGCATCCAAGACGTCATCTACGAACCAACTGCCAAGGCCGAGACCGAGGACAAACCATCGGTCAACACTGTCCGAGCCCATGTGAGAACAGGCTCCCCCCGTCGCAGAACTTTTTCCGATTTTGCACAAGACGACACTGAGACCGGACGGCTAACGGTGACTACCCAGCAACAAGCTAAACTTAACGAGAAGCGGGTTAGATTTGCCAACGAGAACTCAGTAGTCGACCGAAGAGAGGCGGACAGCCAAGACAAAACGAATGGTACGCCTACCAAAGCTCAAAACCACGTGCGAGAGGAGCAACTGGGCACCGAAGATTCAACTTCAACAGCTCCGAGTGCAAATGACATAGACCCTTTGACGGTCCAACGAGAGCGTCGGAGACGGATTGCAGTAGCCCAGGACGAAGGGTTGAGATGGTCTAACCTTAAGACGGTGCTCCGTGGTGAAGACTCGAAGCTCGGTTATCGAGCAGCGAGAGATTCATGGAAGATGTCGGATCGGTTCACGCTAAGCGAAGACAATGTCTTATACTACCTCGGAACGAGCCGTCGGAAGAGCGACCGACAACAAGAGGAGACTATCCTACGTCTGGTAGTGCCCTCAACGATGGTCCAAGAAGTATTGCAAAACTGCCATGACTCGCTAGAAGGTGGCCACCAAGGCACTGTCCGAACCTTCAACAGGATCAGACAAGACTACTATTGGATCGGTCTCTACGCGGACGCCAAACGGCACGTACGTTCTTGCCCCGATTGCAGCTCTAGCAAGAGCCGACCACAGTTCCGAGGGTATTCGCCCGGCAACGTACTCGCCGAGAGACCGTTCCAACTGGTGTCCATGGACTTTGTCATACCACTACCGAAGTCTCGGAGGGGCAATACAGCGCTTTTGCTCTTCCAGTGCGCGTTCACAGGCTTCGTGATGGGAAAGGCAATGGCTGACACAACCGCGCTATGTGTGGCAAAAGCTTTCGAAGAGTGTGTCTACCGAAGATTCGGTGCTCCGACAATGATCCGCCATGATCGCGACCCACGCTTCATGAGCGAGGTGTTCCAGGCCTTCGCTGAGATGATGCAATCAAGGTCAAGAGCGACCCTGAGTTACCGTCCGCAGGCTAATGGCCAACAAGAACGGTCGGTTAAGACCGTCATGCAATCAGTGCGGGTGTACGCCGAGGACCCGCTCCAACAAGACTGGGATGAGATCGCCGAGAAGTTAATCTTCGCGATCAACAACTCGATGGATGCAACGAGGAGAGAAACTCCGTTCTACCTTGTTCATGGGTGGGACGCACAGTCAACGCTCCGAGCGATGACCTCGTCGCTCAAACGAGGGTCTGGAAAGCAAACCGACGCGTTAGCATGGCGCCGAGAAGTGAACCGTCAACAGGAGATCGCACTAGAAATGGTCAAGGAATATCAAGCCACTGAGAAGTCTCGGAGAGCCCGGAAGCACAATGAAGCACTTAGTGGAAGAGAACAAGCGGCTATACCGAGTACTGGTCAGACCGAGCCTTCGGACGAGGCACACTCTATCTCAGGGGCAGCAGATGACACCCCGGTCACCGCACCGAGGCCATTGTTCGAGCCTGGTGACCGTGTATGGCTGTACATGGAACGTGTGAAATCAGGACTGACGAAGAAGCTAGCACACCGATGGCATGGGCCATTCCGAGTGAAGAGAAAGGTCGAAGAGTTCACATATGAGTTGGAACTACCCGACCGGAGCGGGTACAGGTTCTACCCTGTGGTGCATGTATCTCGACTCAAGGCTGTGAACGAATTCGGAAGTCGACCGAAGAGCCGGTTGACACCGGAAGTGACAGAGGAAACGAGACTAGATTTCGACGAGGAATTGCTTCCCGAAGATAGCTGGGAGCCTGATCAACTCGCCGGCGAATACGAGGTCGAGGCTATTCTTGACGACCGCGTCCCGTTATCCACAAGCACCGAACGAGCCGTCCGAGAGTTCAAAGTGAAGTGGTTGGGATATGACGAACCAACATGGGAGCCTGCGTCCAATTTATCGTGTGGAGGTCTTCTCTATGACTACTTGCGAGAGAAGCGCAGTGACCGACGGTTGCAAATGGTCCGAGTCGCCGACGAGGACTAAATGGAACGTCACCGAAGATTGACCTGCCCGCAGGGCCAGTACAGCCTGCAGTGACAGACGAAAGAAGCTACTGTACTGAAATGAGAATCCTCGGTGGGGCCGGCACAGCCTACTGAGAGGAGTGATGAAAATTACTGTACCGAACACTGCATATTTGCATGTAAAGTAAACATACTCGTGAATTGGAGACCGAGCTGACGAAGCAGTTGGAACACTGCTGCTGGCCGTGACTGGCGTCGTTGCCACGGAAAGTGATTGAGACGTCGACCCAGACCGAGACAGTCCCAAGGCGAAGTCGTCCGCAACAAGCTCTTGCTCTGCCATCTCCATTGACCAAAAACCAGACATCACTGAGGCTCCACGGACAAGGCGAACGTCTTTGCGTGGAAGTGTGTCTATCGGCGATGAGAAGGGGCTGCTAGCAGGCGGTGAAGCCTCGGCATATGCCGCACCTGAAGTCAAGAACACAACGCTAGATGTGGGCGTCGGAACCGGAGCGCCATCAGCTTCAGCTTCTTCGTCCGAGGTCGGAAACTATTCAGTGCCTCCACCTTCATAGTCCGAAGCAATTGACGACTCCATAGGAGGCGCGGAGCCCTCGGGGCCGACTTCAGGGACAGCTGCCGCAGGAACAGTCTCTGCAGACTGAGCCGGAACGTACGATGCGACAGTGACAGGCGGAGTACTCGACGAAGCTTAAGCCGTGGCAGACTGAGCCTCAGCCGTGGAAGCCGACGTCGACGAGACTGGTGTAGACGTCAGAGTAGGACGAAAAAATTGTCTCAAGTCGGACGGCGGTTGAGACTGAGACGGAACAGCAAGTCGTCTCCCAGGCTTCACCGAAGGACGACTAAATCGTCGACTGGGTGACAGCGGAGACTTTGGAACCACCGTAGTAGACGGAAGGGGCCTAGCCACCGGTGCTTGGTGCTGACGGAGTCGACCGCGCTTTGGAGGTGGTCTAACAGGCGGTGAATCCTCGGATTCGTCCCCCACGTTACCTGAAGTATTTGGAGGCGACGAAATGGCTAGTTGAGCCGAATCCAAAGCCTCGTCGTCACTCGACGCACCACCAGAACGGACTCATGGAGAGGGCTCTCGACGGGAGCCACGGCAGCAGCCAAAACCTCACCTCACCGAGGTTCGACGCATTTTGCAGACGACGATCCAAGTTAACGTCGACCCGACAGGGAGGATCACGAGCAACGCCAACGATGAGTTTAGCGAGTTGCAAGAGCTGAAGATCGGCCCATACCGTAGTCGACAGCTCGGTAGGAGTGCCTGCAGGACCATCTCCTTCGGACACATCAGCAGAACTCCCACCCGACACCCCGCAAGTTGCCGAATCCTCTGCCGGCGCGGGAGTTGGCATCGGATGAGAGTCTGCGTCAGATGATGACGGAAGTGGAGATGTCGGAGGCGAGCAAGGCGAACGAATCGGCGAGGACTCTCCTGACACCCCGCGAGTTGCTGAATCCACTGTCAGCGCGGGAGTTGGTGACAGAGGAGTCCCCACCACCTGCTCAGCGGCTCCTGAGACATCGGAAGCAGTGTGTTGGCCCTCTGAGGACATATCAGCAGGTGCCTGAGGATTCAAGAAGTGAGTCAAGGTTGGGACTGAGGTCTCGGACGACCGACAAGGATCAGACGTACCTGCTCAAGAGGCCCGAGAGCCTGCAGGGCCGCGGCGGTGGCCCGCTCAAGGGCGCGCGACGGATCGACCATGGCGAGCGAAGGACGAATCGAGGAATGAGGCGCCACGACGGTCACCAGTTGCGCAGGTTCGCGTCGAGGCGGGGGCAGTTGTGGTGTTGGGTTCTAACGGTGAGGTAGCGACCCAGTCGCTAGGAGGCAACCGCCACAGAACCTTTCGGTGAAAAGCGAGGGTTCACCCCATTGGAGGATTATACTCCCCGCGACAGAGTGACAGAAAAGGAATAGTGACATCCGAGAGCCTCGGCTGGCCTAATATAACCTGGCCGAGGCTTCCTGGACTAGGCCGAGATATGGCTCTGTACCCATTTCAGATCCCTTGTCTCACGTCTGTACAGTCCCAAATCCGTACTTAAGAGTGAGTTGTCGACCCCTCGGTCGTACTTATTCTGAAACCTCGGAGACTCCTACAGAGATTTGTTTACACTTGATATTTGTATATAGGCATAGGACAAAACATAGGATGACATACAGAGGCTCTCTGAGCCTCACATTAAGCAGTTTATAAAACGCAGTCTTCCCCCCAGCTAACAAGAGTCAAGTCCGACTTAGGTAAGTGTAGCTAGCTTATTTAAGTGCCAGGACACGCTCAGTTGTGTGGGATGCCTGTTGGTAGACTCAAGGTACATTGAACCGAGAGTTTATCCTGGTCAGGCCAAGAGTTGGTGTGGCCGAGAGATCGGAGGCGACAGTGAAGTGTCGTTACGTGTATACTTAGGGTCTACTAAGGTCCTAGTGTATATTTTGCTCCCCGTCGAGGTTATACCTCGACACCCCTGTATAAGGCCTAACACGCCGGTACCCTTTCCTCTGAGGGACTGCAGGGTTACGCGCGAAAGCGCAATATAACACCCTAGTCTAAGCTCGTGGCTAGTGGTGTAGGTAAGGGTTACCTAAAACAACCTCGGTATACAGAAGCGCTTACAACCGACCCGGTGTAAGGGATCGTTCCTGCTCTTCAGGTTTGATCCAACAAATCGCTAACATTAACGGGGAAGCGTGTGTTGTTGATGGGAACTCACCCGACAAGTGAGAATTCTATCGTGTCCTACACGACATCGATCTAATCGCTTAGACTCCGGATCTACTACTGGCGAGTGGTGTGAAGGCTTCCACGCTACTCTACGACCCCAACGTCACGCCAAGACGTTCAACTAACACCGATCGAGCAACTTAGCAGTCACCAAGAGAGGAAGATCCAGCCCAACCGACGGGTACACAAGGTGAGCAAGTTCAGCAGATCACGGATCATCGGAGGACCCCCTTCGTTAGTCGGTATCCGGGCATTGGTGGGAAGTTGGATCTAGCGATCTCGCAGATTTTGCTGATCCCGCTACACCACATAGGTCTAGGTGGCTGTGGGCCAACCAATAGTAATTAACCTACCTTTTATATGCATAATTAGGATAAAGTATAGTTAATTAGGAGTTTGTATTACAGGCCAAATGAACCTAATTAACTATAAATAAATCAGTCTAAAACTTACGCTAAACTGGCTATTAAGTCTCCTCAGACCAGGGACTAGTGAACTGCCGTTCACTTAGAGTTTGTATACTCTTAATAGCACGCTTCCTCAAGCAAGGTGTTCGTGTGACCCCGTCACATATATGCATATAAAAGTTAGGTCAAATGCTATTGGTTCGCCCTCAGCCACCAGAACTACGTGGCAGTAGTGTGGTCCACACTACAGTGTGGTCCACACCACCCACAACAGAGTATCTAAACGAATACTCACAGAAGTATATCTACTTCTAAAGGTGGTACCCTTTCTAGGGTACCCCTTCATGTAACCCCGTTACAAAGTCCCCTAAGACCAGGGACTAGTGAACCGCCGTTCACTTAGAGTTTGTATACTCTTAAGAGCACGCTTCCTCTAAGCAAGGTGCTCGTGTGACCACGTCACAGAAAGCATCAGGCCATCGAAAAGAATGAGTATCGGACATTACATCTATCCCTAACAGCTAATTATCAATAACAATGCCAAGCGAACTTCTCCCGAATTTGTTCTTTTGTTCTTAAATCTTGTTGAGGTTACCTTACCATTTAGGTCTACATGCAGCTCTCTCCAAACACGAGTTTACCCGTTCCTTGACCTGATCAGCATTGTACAACAACTCCAGTTCGCATTTCAGTATTCGCAAATCCACTTCTTCAGCGAGAGCCTCCATAGCACGTGATGACCGAGCGAAGTCTTTTTCCGTAGTCACCACTACCACGTCTTCATTGCGCTGCAGTTCATGTACCGAATCTAATATATCATGTATATCGCCCGAGTTGAACGCGTGATGATCAGGAAATGCTTTCAACTCGACTCGAACCCAGCAATCCAATTTCTCCACCACTTTTGCAACTGAGTCTGGATTGCCAACGCCACACACGACCAGTGCCAAGCGACCACGCAAGGATGGCATGCTTTCCAACGTAATGCCTCGATTGTCACTTGATAGTAATCTATCAGCAGGAATCAATCCCATCACCTTCATTTGAGATGTAGCTATAACCGGACGCCGCTGCCAGTTCATCAGCATCCGCAAGCATTTCATCAACGTTTTCAACTCTTCTCCATCCATTAAATTTGCGTGGTGCACAATCACTACATCAGCTCGTGCCATGGCATCGCGTGGTATCTCCCGCAAACTCCCAAGCGGAAGCAAAAGTCCGTTGCCCAGTGGATGCAAAGCATCCACCATGACGATCTCTAAGTCTTTCGTAAGTCTCCACTGCTGCAAGCCATCGTCCAGCACTATGCAACTTAATGATGCTTTTTCTCCTCCTAGTTCATTCACTTTTGCTGCTCCAATTGCCACTCGGTCGCCTCCCAATGCCACGTGACAGGCAGGAAACTGTTTCGCCAACATTCGCCACTCGTCATCACCATATCCACGACTCAGCATCAACGGTACGTCATCCCCTGTTGCTTTCTTCAGCACATAATCAATCAGAAACTGCACGAATGGCGTCTTCCCTGTAGCTCCAAAGGTGAAATTTCCCACACTCAGCACGGGTATGTGTGGTGGTGCTATGCGTTGTGCGTGGCTCGACTCCCTTCGTCGCTTGCGGTCGATGATCCAGCCATAGACACGGCTGAGAACAGGCTGTCTTCGCTCAATAGCCGCCTCAACCGGCGAGTGAGTCGATCGCAGCGCAGCCACCACAGAGCTGTGCCATTGTCGATGCCAGCGGCGCCACACCTGTGCCATTGGACGAGAGACTAGCGAGCAAATGGTTATAAACGGGATCCGAGATCTCCACAAACTACCTATTCAAACAGAGCATTTATTCATTCAAGAGGCTGAGCTACACACGGGAACAGTGAGTTTGGTGCTTTGTTGAAGAACCTAGTTGAACCAGAACTGGTCCTTGACGTTTATCTCTCCTGCCTTAAGCTTCTGCCACCGCTCGTGCGTCTCTGCTACAATCTGGATGGCAGCCTCAGCAGACGTCGGCTTTTCTTGGGAGAACACATTCTCCGACTTGCCTTCCGGGATCTTGTACTTCTTGAGCCAGTCCACCAACGCGTCCAATACTCCCGGTTTCACGTTCTGCAAGTCGCTCACGCTATTAATCTTGTCAGCGTCCTCATCAGGGAGTGAAAGCACCAGGATCTTGTGGTCCACCTCACCCTGATCGACGAGCTCAAGGCTGCCAAGGATCTTGACCGGGTTCACCGATCCCATAGGCAACTGCTTTGCACCGATCTCGATCACATCGAGCGGGTCGTTGTCGCCACCATTACCGCTTTCGTCCTTTACACTCGGGTCTTCCCATGTCTGCGGGAACAGGCCGTAGTTGAAAAAGGGTACACCGTAAAGGTAATCACGACCACGAGTGCCGTTGTGTGTTGTGTCCTGCATGATCGGATTGTAGCGCTCCTCCTTATTCACTTCCATCTTATGCGCAATGCCCTTGGGGATCTCAACAATAAAGTTGTACGAGCTGTTGTCGTTTGCCGGGTGGAGCGGAATGTCGTGCCACGGAGAGATCTTCTCACCCTTGTCATTCTTGAAATGTAACTTGTAATCGGTGCGACCAAACGTACCTTCCGACGAGAACGAGCGAGAGGTGTCAACTACAGCCTTGGAAAACTGCGTGGCAAATGGAATCCATCGCGGGCTGTCGATGTTCTGATAATAGTCGATCATAATGTCCCAGCCAGACTTGACCATAAAACCCTGAGGAACGCACGTCGGTTTGTCTTCCCATCCAGCAGGAATCTTGTCTCCCTCACACTTCTGAAGACCTTCACGTGCCATCTTGCGCATACGCGAGCCTGAGATCGATAGGAAGTCCTGCTTCCTGCTGCTATCCATTGGCTTCATCTTGTGGTCCTGTACGTCGTAGTACACCTTGGAGAAAGACAAAATGTTAAAGTCCTCCATGCCTGGAGCCACGTGAAGCACGTAGCGTCCGTGGTCACCGGCATATATGTCATCCTTATTTCCATCCGAGCGCTTGATGCCAGCAGGATCGCGTCCCACAACGAAAAAACTCGCCCCAGCGTTCTTACGGCTCTTCGCGTGCCATTGCACCTCGCGAGGTCCGGCGTAAATCATAGGGGATGGCCAGATTGCAAGCACAGTGCTTTCCTTGTCGAGCATGCCATCGCGAAGGATAGCCTCGTGCTGACGCACACGTACATCAAGAGGCACATCGTCTTCCTTTGTCCAGCCACCAAGAGGTGACAGCCACAACACAGGGTTCTTGTAGCCTTGAGCAATCAGCTGTTCACGGGCGTTGTTCATCAGGTACGCGTGGCCTGCGTGTGTTGGGTTTCTTGTCTGGAAGGCGAGCACCACATCAGCACCCATTTCATCGAACCGCTTACGTAGCTCCGTCGGGTCAAGCGGTACTGGTCCAAATCATCGTTATACTTGATGCGTGACAGCAATTCAATCTCGCCACCCAGCAGGTACTCGCCCGACTTTAGAATCTCAGCGATGTATGGGTGACCGTTGTCCATGGCACCGAACGTGCGCGCGATGCGCTCCTCCTTGCGATGGTCGTAGACTTCGGGATCGTTGAGCAATGCAAGTTCTTCTCCGGAGGGACTGACAAGCACAACTTGCTTGAACTTACCTATGTGCTCCTTTGCGGCATCATTAATCGGAAGCACGATAGGAACAGGCATGTTTACGCGCTGACCCTTGGACACGAATTCATTCGAGTATTCGGAGAAGTTTGTGGGTTTGTGGAGGGCGAGATGGCCATCCGTTAGATTGTCCGTGTCATATAGTACACTGCTGAAGTGTAGCGATTGCAGGTACACGCTCTCGCGCATGAATCCACGCAGTGGAGCAGCCCAACCCTCTCCAATTACCTGCAGCCAATGCACGTCTTCGTCGCGCAAAAGCACGCGAGGTAGCTCGTCGTACTTGTCTGGGTGTAAACCTCTCGGCTGATCTGGGAACAGAGTTGAGAATGTAGCAACAGCATTGCCACCATCAGCCACAGCTACACCAGGGTATCCACTAGGCGGCTCCTCCACACCGGTAAGTAGTCCCTCCGCCTCTAACTTGTCTAGGATCATCTTGACTTCGTCCTCAAGCGACTGACTCGAGGCATTGAGGTGGATTTCCGGATTCAGCGGTTCCTCATACGGCGACGAGATGCCAGTAAAGTCCTTGATCTCACCCTTGATAGCACGTTTGTATAGTCCTTTGACGTCGCGGTCTGCTGCTACCGACACGGGCACATCCACAAACACCTCGTAGAATGGAATGCCCATTTTCTTGTGGAGCTCACGCACTTCGTCACGACGCGCACGAAACGGTGACACCAACGCCACGAGTGTGATCACACCTGCCTCCGAGAACAGTGCAGACATCTCTCCAACACGACGAACGCTTTCGGCACGATCGGTCTCAGAGAATCCCAAGTCGCGGTTCAGGCCGATTCGCACGTTGTCACCGTCCAGTCGGTACGTGTGCACGCGACGACGCAGCAGTTCCTTCTCCAGCGCGCGACCCACCGTACTCTTGCCGCTACCCGAGAGTCCCGTGAACCAGAGTGTCGCGCCCTTTTGCTGCAGTGCGGCGTAGCGCTGCGGACGCGAGAGCAGCGATGAGTCATAGTAGACGTTGCGCTGCATGTCGAGCTTCTGCAGGCGCTGGTCGGCGCACACTTGATCCACCTGCGTCTGGTTGGCCAAGTCCGATACAGCAATAGCTGGTGTCTTGCGATTGGCGGGACTGCCCACGCCCGCAAAGAGCGCGATGAGAACCAAATAGGGCATGACCACGAGCGCAGCCAGCACGAACTTCTTGACCAAAGCGCGGCGCTCATCATAGTCCGGACCGCGCGAGAATACGCGGCTGGCCGTGCCGTCGTTGCATTCGAGGTCGTCCTGCTTCACGGAAGCGTACAGGGCGTCGCTCATGGCTGTCGCACTTGCTCGTCCTTGCTGCCTCTCGCGCAGATTAGCAAATGGCTCAGTGCGAGTGCTAGATCGATGACCATCACTCCTGTTTAAGCCTAAACCTAACCGGTGGTTCAGGTTTGATATGGGAGTTTGTATGCGTTTGAAATGCAGAGACGCGGCATAGCAGTTAAGTTGACTATCGAAATGGCACCATGATGTGCTCCACCATTGTCAGCGCCGATCGAGTGGCTCGATGCATAGCTCACTGCATGAATCGGATCGACCGCCGGGAGGGATTACGTGAGCGCAACTGGGCTGATCGAGTGGCGTTGCGTGGTTGCACAATGGGAATTCAGAGGTTTGCTTGATGAGGGTCGCTTCAATATCGACGTGCTGGTGGTGACTACCGTGAGTGGCAGATAAGAGACCAATCAGCGCAACTGTGCAAAGCGCGTCAATAAATGGCCGACTCAGCTGTAGCACTGACATCTTGAGCAGTCGAAGCAGGGCTGAGAACGGGTTTTCATGCTTCACGATGCTCTGGGTCATTGCCAACTGGCTGCTAGCGGATGAGACCATCGAGTCAGCGAAGTTCACGCAAGACTGCTCCATCATAGCAAACGAGCGGGCTGTTGAAGCGCCTGGGTTAAAGGGCTTAGTGACAGTCGACGCACCAGAAGGACATTCCTGCTGACCCATCGAATGCACAGGAGGTTCAGCAGCAACAACCTCGAGACCCAATTGCGACCTATTCACTTAGACTTTGTATGCTCTAGATAGCACGCTTCCTCCAATCAAGGTGCTCGTGTGACCCCGTCACAGTATTGTACCTAACAATAAGCAGGCTCGAGGCATGCATATTGAGTAACTCAGTCAATCATTTCATTCTCCTACTTACTTACCATCTTCCGAGCTTTTCGACGTCCGGCAGTGCCCATATATCACATCATATACATGAATGAAATTGGGAAAATCAATTGCCAAACAAAACGCTAGTGTAAGTAGTAACAACACACATAGATAACAAAATAAGTTGATGTGATGACAAAGCAGCCCCTTCAACGAAATGCTGTAGCCCAAGCAATTACTCCGCTTCGATGCCGACACGAACTCAAAACCCGTAATTGGCGCCCCATCCATCCTTCGGATCCTGGAGAGGGTACTTTCCTGGCAGAAAACTACATTGCTACGGGGACTGGACTACCAGCAATTATAAACAGAGAGCACCACAGTGAATCTGTTAAGTGTAGCATCTTGGTAAACAATATCAAAGGTTTCTAGCAATTGCCAAAGCGAAGGAGTACCTGTATTTACAGCGGTAAGGGCTTCGCTCATCAAAACGGCTGAGAGATTAAACAGCACGAACGTCAACACGCAAGTGAGAATCAATTGGTTTTGGGTGCAACTACATGTACATTTGGCATCAGTGCTTCAGCACTTACGCGATCTTGGCCCTCTTCGGCTCGGGTAACTTGCGCTGGGGCATGGGCACCAACACGCTCGTCTGCGCCTTGTAGTTCTGATACGTCTTCAATTTGCCCCAGCGCTCGTTCGCAGCCTCTTCAAGCAGCGGAATGCCCGATCGGAAAATAATCAACAGCGTCATGAACGTCGGACTGACGGCTGCACCACATTGTAACGCAAAGCTCGGCAGTGTGTGGACAGCCACCAAAAAGACACCGATCCACATCATGATCTCGCCAAAGTAGTTGGGGTGGCGGCTGTACTTCCACAGTCCCGTGCGGATGAACTGACCGTCGTTACGCTTGTCGAGACGGAACTGGGTCTTCTGGTAGTCTGCCGTGACCTCGATGATGTAGCCGACAATCCAGAGACTAGTACCGATAATATCGAGAGGCTTCACTTCGGGATCGTCGACTCCGTGTGTGACACTGAGTAGCACCGACAGCAACGTGAAGAAAACCCAGAGACCCTGGATGTTCCAGGCTGCCAGGAAGCACAGCGGGTTCACGATGATCTCAGCGAAGCGCTTGTCGCTGCCGCACTGGCAAATGCGCCAGTACAAGAAGGAACCGAGACGCACACACCAGAGCCACACAAAGGCCGTGAGCAGTGTGTCGCGCCATGACATGGACTCGCTTTGGAGGTAGGCGAGCATGGAGACCGTGGCGTAGGTGGTGGAGCCCGTGAGGTCGAAGTAGCGCTCCGTCTGATTGGGAATGCCGTAGATCGCCGACAACCATTGGATGGCGACGCAGACGCCGGCGTAGAGCTGCAGATCCGTGATGTAGCCCACCGCTGCCACGAGCGACATGCAGGTCAGCAGTTCCCGTAAGTCTTGAGAGAAGCTCATGTTCAGCGAGAGTGCAAACAGGGAGATGCTGGCTGCCAGGACAATTGAGGAATGAGTCGAGAGGCCTAGACTCGGGAAGATCGGTATGGGACCTTTCAATGCAGCATGCGCAAGTTGCAGTGACCCCGACACGGGAACAGTCGGGCAGCTGTGCAAGATGTGGTCACGTCTGCATTTCTGTCCAAGTCTTCTTGGGCTCCAGATACGTTATGCCATTCGATGCCAACTATGCCGTGCGGAATGGAACAGTGCACGTTCTCGAAGCGCATTCCAAGATGCCTATGTCTTCTTCTATTGGATGCCGCAGCGACGTGCCAAGATACGTGGCATGTTGCCGCGCGAAGCACCATTGGCGACTAATAATTTAGTGGCGATTGCGGTTTGCTTCTTTTCTAGCGTGGTGATCGTACATTACAAGTATGTGATCAGACCGTCTGGTCTAGCCTTCCCGAGGTCCAAACGAGATCAGGCGATTAATCATCGCTTCAATGTCGACCCCAGCAATGCAATGTTTGCATCGAGCAAGTGCACGAAAAGCAAGGCTGCGGAAGTTTTGGCGCTGCAAGCCTCAACACGACGTGTTGAACACTTGCTTACTACATGTACAAGTATCTCGAGCTTCAATTCTGGTGTCGCTTCTGCATGGCTACATGTACGAACATCAAATCATTTGGTACAAGTAAGATTCCTGTCATCTTCTTTGTCATTTGTGGTCGAGTGCAAGACCATTGTAGCGTTAGCGAACCCAATGTCATATCGCGTGTCTGAAACTTCAATGCCTCTATGGGTATTTCGTTCGGGTTGTAAAGTTATGAACGTACAAGGTAAGCATTAGGCAATACAAATATGTAAATCATATCATGTATGCTTCGTGGAAATTTGCGGTGGTCTTTGTCAAAGCCTAACGCCAGGACGGCTTAAGAGCGATTTGCAAGACATCCATGAATGAGTGCGCAAGTTAACCGCTTGGAATTTCCGTCGAAGTCGCATCCGAATCAAACGATATCTTGCTCTGGACGGTGACAGATTTCATCTAACTGTCACATGGAGATGTAGAGTGAGAAGAATTTTCTCTCACTGGAGACGAAATAGATCTAAATGACGTTCTGTGCATAATGGACGGCTTGGTGAAGAAGTGCACTCGCCACTGCTTTGATCGATCCTGGGTCTTCGCGTATCAAAATAGCTATCTCGTGTCTGCTATTCTTGAGCATCGAAAACAACACTACCTATCTCGCGCATTTTCGTTCTCCTTGAAGCGTACGAAAGTCTAACAATTGCTATGGACAAACGCTCATTGTCGGCTGGTAAACTTAGGCAGCCAGGAATGGGCAACCGTGCCAAGGCTGTGACTCTATTGCTTCGTGTACGTCTACACTTATCCTCAATATCTCATTCCAATGTTTAACCCTTAATCATTTTGCAGGAGGAAGTGAAAAGTGACAAACGACAAGCTGTGGCAGACGCCCTTGCGGCCAAACTTGCGGCCAAATACGCGAAACATGATCCGCCATTTGCCTCCTCTATCGCCAGTATGGCCAATCGACTTTTGCTACACTCACAGAAACGGATAATGGAGGCTGATATTGTAGCACTTGAAGCTGTGGTCAAGAAGATGAGTCTGGAGCGTCAGAAGCTCAGGCAACCGTGCGACCACAGCTATAATACGGATGTTAGCAGTGCTCGAGAAGGTGGTGGAGAATCTGCTCGAGTTACTGCAAATGTCGTTGGATCTAAAGGACCTCCAGCTAATTTGGAAGCGCTCAAGGAGCAAGATGAGTGGGTTCTGCTTAATGCACTAGCTCTAGTGGAGTTTGAAAGTGACCAAGAGAAGGAGAAGGCTAAACTTGTGGAGAAGAAGAAGATGCAAAAAGCTTGGCTTGATGCTCAGCAACGGGAGAAGTCCAAATGCCGTGATAGCGAGAAAAAGCGTAACGAGGAAGCTTTCCAGCATCAGTTGTACGATCTAAGCCAATGGCGAGAGCAGGAGAACGCTAAACAACAGCAACATCATGAAAATATCATGAAGGTTCGCCGAGAGCGAGACGAGCAGCTAAGACAGCAGAAATTTGCCATGGAGCAGCGGGAGGCTCAGCGCAAACTGGATGAAGCAGCGGAAGTGGAACGTGTTCAAGCAGAACTTAAGCGTCTGGAGGCAGATGCTCGTCACCGTCGTGAGACTGAACATGCGCGCATGAAGAAACTGCAGACCGAAAACAGCCTCGTTCAACAACATAAAAGTCGAGCGAAGCTACTGGAACACCAAGAAGATGTGGAACTCATGGAAGCATATGCTCGTCGGCTTGCCCGAGAGGATGAAGAGCGCATGCGCCGATTGCAGTCAAATCTCCAACGCCGAGATTACCAAATGGGGATCGCTAAAAGTATGCAGGCACAGATGCGTCAGAAGGAATTAGAAGACGAGCGTCGAGCAGAAGAGTATCAAAAGAAAAGGGATGCAGCTGAACTTTTAAAGCAGCAGGAAAAGCAGGATGCGCGGCACAAAGAAGCACTGGAGCGACAACACTTTCTGTTGGAACAGCGTGCCCAGAAGAAGCTGCGTGAGCGCCAAGAAATCGAGGATGATCTAACTTTTGCACGTCAGTATCATTCGGAAGCTCGTGCTGCCATTGAGGCTCAACAACGTCAAGCGCGGAGTGTCCGTCAGCGCAACAAAAGCTTCCAAGAAAAATTAATCATTCAAATGGATGAGCAGAGGCAGAACCAACCCATGTCACCACTGCATTTGCCCCGAACGCTCATGAACAGCCGTGAAAAGCATTTGAATGCTAAATTGTTGCAGAAGCTTGACGACCCTGACATGGGCCAAAAAGTATTGGAGAAACTGAGTCCTACCAAGGAAGCGCCCGTTATTGCGACGACCTTCTATTGATCACGGTCAATAGAGTTGGAAGTGCAAAGATGAACACGTACGTTTTCTTGCATTATGCCTTGAAATAATAGCGGCCAAGTACTTCTTGGTGGCGATTCTTGTCATGAAAAGCAACTTAATCGTGACCTGGCTGATAAGCTGTCATGCAAACACACTTGGAACGCGTAGAATTAGAAGAATTCTCTTGAAAACTAGTGAGTCGATGTAAGAAACTATTTTTATTTAAGCCCTGTCGAGTAGAATGGCCATAGCGCCTTGTTCGCAGGTCTCTCGCTATAGTCAATGGATAGCTTACTGGGGGAAGAAACTCCTTCGTTCTTGGTTTAAGGTGCAGGTCAGCCATCGTGGAGGAAAGTATTCACTAGAACGATTATTGGCGTTGGAGGAATATACTCGAACGACATCATTTTCCCGAGTCATGCTCGTGTGTGTTGGTACTCCTCTACCGATAATGACACTCGTCATTCTACAAGAATTGATTCCATTGCAGGAACCCAATGATGGACCACGAGCTAATTACGGGTTTTGGATTCGAGTGGGACTTCTGACAGGAGTTGTCGCTCATACTGCAGCAGTTCAAGCTGAATTTCTTGTGAGTCGCGTTAGTTTCACACGAACCCAACTCTTGTTAATATTTTGGTGCGTTGCTATCACGTTTCCATTGATAATGCTGGGTATATCTTCAGCTTTGGTGTTTCCCATTCCGTTCATCATTATCTCAGCACTCCCAGTTTTCTACCTGGTGCTGATCGCATCGTTTCGGGGAATCGCCGGACAAGAAATATTTAATGACATGGTGGCAGATAAGAGAGAACTCATCAGGTATATTGCCTTCATTGGCTTTCAGGCTGTTATGGTTATTGTGTACCCGATCTACCAGACTCTTTTCATTGCAGCTATTGGAACTCGATATGAAGCACTGGTCATTTTTCTGCTGCCACTCATTAAAGTATCGATGAAGTACCTCTTGTCGATTTCAACAACGCACGTAGAAGATTTGATGCCTGAGGCTGTAATCTTCACAGCAGAGTTTTTCAACTCACTCTACTTGGCAACCTTTATGCAAAGGACGTCGGCTGTATCTACGCTGATCACAGTGGTAATAATTGACTTTTGTCAAATAGCATTCAGCTTATACAGTTTCTACATCCGCTGTCACGTTATTCTAGCATGTCTCCAAGAACTCGGCAATGAACGCGAGTTACTGTCGTCAATATATTCGCTTTGCAACAAACCAGAAATCTACCAGCGTCAGACCCGCACAGGAATCCGAACTCACTCACACTTCAAACACCAACTATCAGACTCGTTAAGAAAAATACTTGACACTTTAAATGGAATTTCTAAGGAGAAATGTGATTCCACAAGAGTTTGTCGTAAGGTACGCTTCGCGGAGCACCCCGAGAATACGGTTTTCAACGAAATTATTACCATTCCTTCAGGAACACGAGGTATTACTGTACCCAAGCGCTCAGCGAGAATTCAGCCTCTTGATACAGCTCACGTCAAGAAAAATCTTACCCAATACAAGTCTGAAGCGGTCTTGACATCATCCACCCGTCGTTCGCTCATTCTAAACGATACACTTGAAGCATTGTTTACCTCGGAGTGTCTTGTACTTACGGAATACTTGGAATCTCTTATTCCTGTTTTCTATGGATCTTTTGTGCTGGTGATCATTCGTCTTCCTAATATCAAATACCACATGGACCTAGAAGGCGTGACAACTACGAATGTGAACGCCACAGTACACAACGTCTTTACACTTGGCCTCTTGGAAATTGTTTCTTTTGTTATTATCATAGCTGTAATGCAGCGCAGTTGCCGTCTGAAGTTACTTTATCAACTAGCGTTCGTCCTGGAGACACAAATGATGCTCGTTCAAGATAAAATTGCAATTTGGATGCTGATGACAATGGCTTTCCGAGTCGTTCATTTTGGTACTGTGACAACGATAATGCCGAGTGCTTTTATCTGACTGACTGTATTTGTGTGATGTTAGGGGTAGATTTCTCCTTTCAGTTTTCCTGGATCACTCAGCAACACCAGGCTTAATCGCAAGAATTACTACACCACTGTTACATGTAAATTGTCGTACTGAAGTCCAAGCACCTACACTAACAATTCCATCGAAACGATACTATCTTGTCCTAATTTCAAGTCCTCAGAACGGCCCGCAAGACAAGCCTTGCATTTGATCCCCCTTCACGTGCACAATTGGTGCAACAAACCCATACCTCGCCACAAGCTCGTTGTAGTAGTCCACGTGCCTTTCATCCAGAAACTTGCGTAGAAAAATTTCATTGTAGCGCAAAGGAATTTGACCTGCTTCATCTCCGTGGCATTTGGCCATCATGATTTGTGTGCGTATGTCATCGATCAATGGCAAATGTTGATCGCAAAAAACTCCGTGATATTTCTGTATCACATTGGTGTTGGTGCAGCCCACAAAGTTGCAATTCTGCGTTCGTGTTGCATTTTCCGTTGTGTGTTGAGCATAATCTTCAGCGTTGCGTTTGTCCACGAATTTGTCTTGATGTCTCAGTAGCACACTGTGATCTTTGCAGACGACCATGTTTTCGAACCATTTGTTGCCGTTTCTGGTGCAATGTCCGACTTGGCACATTTTGACCACACGACCATTTTTGTTGACTCGAGTTCGAGGGGGAGCGTTTGACCGGCGATGTGTGCGTCCAGCACAAGTAGCGGAGTCAAGTGGCGACGGCAGAAATAGTCGCGACCATGGGCGCATATTCCGCGCTTGTGGCACGTAGGGAAAGCACATGCGTCACTTTGTGAGGTAGGGGCTTCTGATGGTGCGAGAGGAGGCAGTGGGGGAGACTGCTGTTGCGTGAGTTGTGCGAGGTGGACGCCACATACATTGCGGTCGTTGTAGACGAACTCCCCAGTGGATGGACAGTTTAACAGCGAGCAGAATGGGAATGGAGACCACGGTGCAGCATCCATGTCGTTGGACACTGGAAATACCTTGGAATTTGTATGGCCTGACACATCATGCGAATATCACTTTGTTTGGCAAAACTCGATGGTCATTTGTCTTTAATTTTTTACGACGTTCTCAAATTATAGTCTATGATGATCATGCTAGATGGCATGAAAAGTCGACACCTGCAGCGGCAACAACAAATATCCGGTGAAGTTAACGATCACAATGTACCGAGGTGTACAACTCGCAAAGCCAGCGCCTAGATCTCTGGTCTGGGAGGCGCATTGAATGGATGTTTTAGAAGGTAAGCATCGTACGCCGCCAAGAAACGAGAAATAATCGTGTCAGCCAGTCCTTGTTTCTCCATGTAGGTAATAGCTTCGTTATAACTGGTCCAGCCCTGTCTCCACGACTCGAAAATGTAGTTCAGATATGCTGGTTTGGTCCTCATGTCCTCGAACTGCTGTGGCAACTTGCGAAAAAGTTTTTCGAAGAAGCTGTACTCAAAAAGATTAGCACGTTCTTCATCTTGAGTGTCAGTCTTATCAATCGACCGGAGATGCCGCATTCCAGCATCGGCATCCGCTAACTGGCAATTGCTAGTAGCAAAGAGAAAAGCCATTGTCGTGAGTAGGACGTAATCGAGACGCATTCTTAGCGGGGATTTGATGAGACTTGTGACCGAGACGGCAAAACGCGAACTGGGTACTAGTGAAATTTTCAGCTGTACAGAATTCCCCGGCAAATCGGGAAGGAAGAGCAAATTGTGCACGAAAACCGATCCACGCAATAGGGTATTGATATTTTGTTATTAATAATAATAATAGATAAATATACTACCCATTGATATCAGTCCATGAGGTCGCTCATGTGCTCGAGCTCCATCATGGAGTCTTTAACTCACAATCAAATAGCTACAGCGGTCATATTTACTAGCTTCATATAGACGCATTTCTTGCGATAATACCATTACAAAGCAACTAGCATAATAATGTAACGGAGTGTAGTCTGATGATTATGTGTTGTAACCGGGTTATGAACGTCGATGTTTACGGACAAAATGAGTGGACAACAGAGATTGTCCTGGTTCGTATTAATCGCAATTATTAAGTTGGGAATTCACCCTTCAATTCTCCACTATGGGGTGCTACTGTAGTTCCGTCAAACAGAACACCCAAAGAAGCAATAAAAGAGGAAGCAAGACTTCAAAATACTTAGCAATACCTGTCCGAAACGGTTGGTGAATGGATCTAAGGAAATTTTTTCCTCGTTGGTTAACTTCCCTTGAATGGCAGCGCTGCTAGACTTCTATATTTCGTTGACATAACCGTTGTTGAGTAGCACATACAGGAATGTGAAGCATTGAGCAAGACATTTTTTATTTGGTCTGGGTGCAATTCCTATCGCAAAAGAAAAGCTGTATAGCATAAGATTTAACTGAGATTTCGTAGTGCACCGTTAATTCGCTTTCCGGGCCTGTACGTATTCATCATCCGACGATGTTGCCTTCCGTTTACGGCTCCATCGTTGGTGCGAACACGTTAAAGAAGTCCACACCAAGCCAGTAAGCCGTTAGATTCGAGTATAGCGCCTCCCCCTCTTGCCAGTTTGCAGCATCGTCCGCATCACCCGAACCAGTGTACTTTGCAACCGACGGGTACGGATACGCTGGACGCGTGCGGTTCACCGTGCTAGAAGAACCAGACGTCGAACTGCTTTCCGTCGCAGTGATAATTTCGTGTGGAGCAATACCAGCTTCGATCCAATTTAGCATCGGAGTCAACAAATCGAACGACGCCATCCCCTCACCACTTCCGCAGTGCCACACCCCTGGAAAGAGGTACATGCGGTTGAAATCTTCAACAGCATCGGCGCCCATCGTGTCGATCAATTTCTCGTGATATTGGATGGTCGTGCGCGGCGAAATATGTTGGTCTGCCCATCCATGCCACAAAATGAGTTTGCCTCCAGCCTCTCGGAATCGAGAGAGGTCAGGGCTCACGGCATCCAGCAGCGGGTGGTGCGGTCGGAGTAGATCAATTGTAGAGTTGGCAAACACGAAGTCGTCCAGTGTGTAGTTCGCGCCGGGTGCATCTTTAAAGATGAGATAGCGCAGTGCAGACAAAGCGATAGCCTCACTAGCCACACTACCGCCGTCGACGGATGGGATGCCGACGCCAACCCACGCATTCTCCGAGCCATACTGAAGTTCACCGACCGTCAGGTGCTCGCCACTAGCCTCATCGATCGGCCCTGTGTAGAAATCATAAGCCACCTGAGCCTCGGCAGCAGTCAAACAAGTCGAGTTGTCGGAGTCGTCAGTACATTGAATACTCCTCGGATCAAACGTACAAGTACGCGGATCACTTAGAAGACCATCTTCAACACCATCCAATGCATCGCATGCCGCAATCACAGCGTCATACAGGATCGGAATGCGTGAAGGATTGAAGATTGGTTCATCTTTGGCGTCCAGGTTGCTGTGGGCAACCCACCCATGGTGAAAACTGTTCTGGAACTGAAAGAGAAATGCCGGAGCACCAGCGACGATCCCATTAAAGTCTTCCGGGTAACGTAGAGCTGACATGACAGCTTCACGACCACCATCGGAACAACCGTTGAAGTACGCGTAAGCTTGTGCTTGTCCGTAGTACTGCTTGATAAGTGTCTTCGCAATTTCCGCAGTATTATGGACGGCCAAGTAAGCGAAGTCGACAAAAGCATCTTTGTTCAGCGCGAAAGTACCATCGGTACCTCCGTCCATATCCGTCGTAGCAACAGCAAAGTGACCGTTTTCATATTGATCAGAGCCTTCAGCAGCAACTACAGACAAAGTGACCTGGTCGGCACCACACAAACCACCGCAACCAGCTTGCAGGTAACGCTGCGTCCAGGTGGAAACAGGTAGACGCATCATCCACTTGGCCTGCGGTGGTAGATAACCTTCCACGTAGCAGTACGAGACGCCATCCACCTCGGTCACCTCCACCTCCGTTATGTTGGTGCCGCTCCCACCGATGGATGTGAGATCCATTGAGGCTAAGTCAGAGCACGAGATGACAGGTTCAACAACTGCGAGGCTCTCACCACTGTCGACAGAAGCAGTAGCAGTGGTTGAGGTGATTGAGTTGTTTGACGTAGTAGACGAGGCCGTGGAGATTTGCGATGAAGTTTGGGTAGTCGAACTGCCAGAGGCAGTGTTAGCACATTCGTCAGCGAAAACGGAGCATTGCGTGATGAACGCTGCCACGATGAGCGGCACGTAGTAGATCTTCATCTTCGCTGAAATGTCAATGTGACAGGATCAAGGCAACTTGAGGAATGAAAGCACCCGAAAGCTGGTTATTCAGCAGGTTGATCAATACTAGTTACTGTCATTGTGTCGCTGTCCTCATTGAATATATCCGCGGTCCGTTTTGCTTCAATCTGCATAGCTTCAACCTAGGCGGCTTTGCCACTAGCAAGAGTCATCCGTGAACAATAGCAGTACAATTTGATTGCCCCCAGTGGGCAAGTGGTTGAACTTTGCTGGCGACAGGTTATGATCAGTAGGAATTAACTAAAGCAACCCAGCAATGTCCACAAATGCACATGAGGTTTCGTTAACCAAATCGTTACAAATCCGAGTTCCCAGGCAAACTCATGCACGGTCAAACCTAGCGAATTTAATTTTCGGGTCAAGATCGGTCCATGTTCATCATTATAACTCCTCGTGATGTTCAAGCACTTGAACTAACCTACGTCAACGCGTGACTCAAATGCTTCGTGATGATTCAATTGGCAAGACATCTGACTCTCGTTGGCAATAAATCAAGTCACTTCAACGCAATGAGCTCAGGAACGCTAGAACGGAAGTGGAGAAAGTAATTGCACCTTGGTAGTTGATGCGGATGCCATTCTCGAAGTAAGTTCAAAGTTCATCTCGTTGATGCACCCAGTGAATTGTGTTTTCTATGATTCTTGCATCGCTCATCATGAGGCTCAGGTGGTTCATTAACGAGAGTATGGAGGCTTTTCACTTTGAAACACTCAACGTTCTCCACCTACTCGAGACAACAAATATAATGATCTGACAAGCATTTAATCCAAACTGTCAAGTATGCATGAACCGCTCACAACTGTATAACTCTTTGGCTATGGACTGCAAATGGAAACAAACGCTACCACTAAGACGGGCTACCGAGAGTATCAGGATAGCCTTCATCTCAGGACGCGCGCTGCTTACTCGTCGGCCGCCTTGGTAACCTCCAGGTCCTTGAACATGGCAATGGCCTCCTCAAGCGTCTTGGTGCCCGTCACCTTGTTATCGCGCGTGCGGATGTTCACCGAGCGAGTCTCCTTTTCCTTAGCACCTACAACCAGGATGAAATTGTAGTGGGCCATTTGACCCTCACGGATTTTCTTATTCAGCGTCTTGCCCGTGTCATCGATATCCACGTCAAAGCCGGCACGGAACATCGCGTCCTTAACCTCGTAACCGTAGTCCACGAAAGCAGCACCCACCGTAACCACGAGAACCTGGCGCGGCGACAGCCAGAACGGGAACTTGCCAGCGTAGTGCTCCACCAACACAGCAACAAATCGCTCGAGCGAACCGTAGATAGCGCGGTGGATAATCACGGGCCGCTTAAAGTTGTCTGCGTCGTCCGTGCGGTACTTCAGGTTAAAGCGGATGGGCAGCTGAAAATCGAGCTGCACGGTGGCGCACTGGTGTTGACGCTTCAGCGCATCCGTGATCATGATGTCGATCTTAGGACCGTAGAAAGCGCCATCACCAGGATTCACCACCCACTTGCCAGCGCCCACAAACTCGTCCAGAGCCTCGGCAAGCTGGCCCTCGGCACGCTCCCAAAGCTCCAAGTCGCCCATAGCCTTCTCTGGGCGCGTCGACAGCTCTAGGTTGAACTCGATGCCAAAGACGTCGTACACATACTTCATAAAGGTGAGGAAGTCAATCACTTCCTTCTTAATCTGGTCGTCGCGGCAGAAAATGTGGGCATCATCCTGCTGGAAACGACGCACACGCGTAAGTCCTGTCAGAGCACCACTCAATTCGTTACGGTGTAGCACACCACAATCAGCGAGACGGATGGGCAGCTCACGGTACGAGCGCTGACGGAAGTCGAACATAAGTGACGCAGCCGGACAGTTCATGGGCTTGAGCGCGTACTCCTGACCTTCGACGTCGAACACGAACATATTCTCCTTGTAGTGCTTAGCGTGGCCCGAGATGTTCCACAGCTCCATGTTGAAAATGTTTGGCGTGATGATCTCCGTGTATCCGCGCTCTCGGTACTGGTCACGGATGAACTTGAGCAGCTTGAAGTAAATGGCCGAGCCGTGTGGGAGCCAGAAGCCGCTACCAGGACTCAGCGAGTGGAAGAAGAACAGCTCCTCGCTCACACCGAGACGACGGTGGTCACGCTTGGCGGCCTCAGCCTGGAAGTGCTTCCACTCCTTCATCTTGTTCTTGTCCGGGAACGAGATACCGTAGACACGCTGCAGCGTGTCGTTAGTGGTTTTGCCCAGCCAGTACGAGCTCGAGGAGCGCGTGACAGCGAGCGCCTTGATCTTGCCCGTGTGAGGCACGTGCGGGCCACGACACAAGTCGATGAGCGGGCCGCAGCGATAGGCCGTGGTCTTGCCTCCGTCCGGGATCTTGGTCGAGATGATCTGCGTCTTGAAGACATTATCCGCAAACATCTCGAGCGCCTCTTCCTTTGTGAGCACGATGCGCTCGAACTTCTGCTTGTCCTTGACGACCTTCTGACAGGCCTTCTCAATGACACTCAGGTCGCTCTCCAGAACCGTCTCCGAGCCCATGTACGAGTCGTAGTAGAAGCCGCCTTCGACCGGGGGGCCAATGGTCAGGTGCGCGCCCTTGAGCGTCTCCAGACTCTCGCCCAGGATGTGGGCGCTCGAGTGCCAGAAGACCATGCGGCCTTCCTGGTCGTCGAACTTGAGCAGCTCCAGGCGACAGTCGCCAATGAGCGGCCGGAACACGTCCCAGAGCTCGGCCGAGTCGGCCACAGCACCGCAGCACGCGTCGGCCTTGTCACTGGCCTCGTTGCCGTCCACGTCGGCAGCCGTGACGCTGAACGGGTCCTCAGGTTTGCCCCGGTACGTCACGCGGGCCACGACGACCTGGTCGGCCAGTCCCTGCGAGATGCCGAGCGCCACGTCCAGCGGCGTCGTCTGCCATGCCAGTCCCTCCTTCACGGCGCCGTCCGGCAGCGTGATCTTGATGGGCGTCTGCGCGGCGGCCAGCGCCTCCAGCTGCTTCTTCTGTTCGGCCATGATGCGGTCGTACACGGCCACGCGCGCCGCGACGAACGGCGGGTTGGGCGTCAGCGTGAACGGGCCGCCGATCTTGGCCGTGCTGGCGTCGCCCGTGACCTTCGGGCCGCTCTCCTTCGTCAGGCGCGTCTGCACGCGCGCGGGCTCGCTCATCCTGCTGTCGCTTGTCTAGGGGGAAGACTGGAAATGGCTCGAGTGACTGGATCGCAGGGCTCAAGTACAGTCGTTGAAAGGAAATGCAACGAAGATTATGGTATTTAATTACAAAGTACATAGGTGACGCTATATCTATTCGTCATCGGATATCTAGTTTGAAAGTCATTGTTTTAGATTCAGAGCGGTAGCGCAAAAAAGCGAGAGTACCAGCAATCACGAGACGAATGAACACTACCACGAGAAGTTTCCAAGCAGAAATGCAGCAACGTCACTTTCATTCACTCTATCGTTCACTCGGTTCCCTTGTTCTATAGAGCCCAATACACAGTGAGGATCAATCGGAATCTGCTGCTTGGGAGGGGAGGTGGACAGGTAGGTGCAAAATGTTGCAGCCACGCGAGCCGCCCGTCCGGTGTTTATTGCGATTGTCCTTGTGCTGGAGAGGGGTCTGATCTTCAGGTCTACAGCGACGTGAGTGCGAGCTGAGACTGCAGCTCACGAACCTTGTCCTTCAGCTGGAGGTTCTCACTACGGACACCCGCGAGCTCGGAGTGCGCAGCACGCAGTTCGCCGTTGAGCTCTTCCTGCAGCGACTGGAACGACGCCAGCGTGTCGAACATCTTCTCGCGTCGGGCCTCCAGCTCGAGCACGCGCGCACGCAGCTGTTCCTTATCCATGGCCTCCGTGATGATCCGCGTGAAAATGTTGAAGATGTCCGATTCATCTGAGGGTAACGTAGTAAGGTTAGCATTCGCAGACACCTCTCATACCATAAAGACAAGCTTACCGTTGGCGTAGTCGTTGTCGACGATGTTGACAAGGAAGTACGTGTCGTAGACGTGCTGGATAACTTCGCGAGAGCGGGAGCCCTCAGGATAGGCCGACGCCCACTGGGTCTGCCACAGCTCGAACGCCTCGTCCTTCCAGGCGGCGAACGAGTCCGAGTCCACGACAGTAGGCTGTACAATTTCGGTACCGGGGAAGACACCCCACGTGACGGCCGTGACGCTGTGCAGTGGTGTGTTGCGGTGCTCGTCGCCCTGGCGGTTGAGGGCGTGGAACGATAGCTGCGGGTAGTCACGACGCATGACCTTCACGAGGTGGGCCATTTTCTCGGGAGCCACGAAAAACTCCACGTACGCCTTCTGGAATACTATACCATTGTCACCACCCCAGCCGACGGACGGATCACTTGAGGGAGCTCCATTCACGCGCGGCTGACTGTTGATGGTTAGAAAGCCGTTGGAGTTGAGCCATTGCAAGTTTTCGCGAATGGCGGCACTCTCGAGCGATAGAGACTGCTCACACCACGGGAGCTGCTTCACGTGGCCGTCAATGAAACGGACAAACACGTTCCACACATCTTCCTCGGACTGAGGAGTGCCCCACAGTTCAGCACGCTGGAGCTTCGGTCGTTTGAAGGCGAGGTAGTACTCCGACAGCTCGCCGTAGGCCGGACTCGTACGGTCTCCCCAGCGTCCATTGGGGAATTCGTCCCATGCAGCAGTACGAGCAATGTAGCTGGCCTGACGGTTCGACCAGAAGATGGGACGTACTTGCTCACCCTCTACAGTGGAGCGGTGCAGCGTCGACTGCCACGGCAGATCGCGCTGGTTGCGCGCCGGCAGCAGCTGCAGACCTTCCAACACCTGCGTCACAGTCGCGGCGAGATTCATCGTGTAGAAATGCAGCGAGTTCACGCCAGCAGCCAGCAGCCGCTCACACGTCTCCACCGCAAGTTGCGTGCCGTAACGACGCACCGCCGCGTCGTCGTTCTTGATGGCATCGAGATCAGTCAGCACGTTTTCCGGTACTCGAGTCTTGCACCAGCTCGTGAACTTGCAGAAGGAGCTGTAGTTCTGGATCGGCAGGTAGCCAGGTAGGATGGGGATGGTGATACCTGCGTCCTTGCAGTCGGCGATCCACTGGATCATGTTGTCCACGTCGAAGAAGAACTGGGTGATGATGAAGTCAGCTCCTGCGTCCTGCTTGGCTTTGAGTCGTTGCAGGTCCAAGGCGCGCGCCTCATTGGACGGCGGCAGATCCGGGTGGTTCCACGACTCTGTGTGCACCTCCGCGTAGCCCGCACAGGCGATGCAGAAGTAGTCTCCGTGCTCCTCTCGAATGAGCTTGATCAGGTCCACAGCGTTGCTAAGTCCGCCCTCCACAGGCGCCCAGCGCTCGGCCCCAATGGGCGGGTCTCCACGCAGCGCCAGGATGTTGCGGATGCCGGCGGCACGTGCGTTCTTGAGCACGCGCTTGAGCTCCTCCGTAGGCAAATGACACGTGAGATGCAGCAGCACGTCCAGCTGGAACTCGTTCTGGATGTGGGCGCCAATGCGCAGCCACAGAGCCTCGTCCTTAAAGGCAGAGCGCCACGTGAGCGTCACGAACGTCGGCTGCAGCGCCAGTCCCATTTCCTCCACGCGCGTCAGCAGGTTGAACACGCCCGCGTTCGTCTTGGCGGGGAAGAACTCGAACGACACGGTGGGGCGCGCAGAGGCGTCATCCTCGCGCGCCGCATACGCGCTCCGGAGCGACTCGATGATCTTGCCCATACTCCCGGTTGAATGAATGGGTCTGTTGGTTCGTACTAGGTACGATGACTAGTATCTGATTGGCTGGCAGACGGCACTAAGTTCGGTTTTGTTAAGTTTGAGTTTCAAATCGAACTAACAATATCGAACTTAGTAAACATCTGTTTCATCTTTGATTGGCTAATTTAATCAGCCAATCAGAACGTTCGAATTGTTAGGTTCGATCTGGGATTCGAACTTAACAGAACCGAACTTAAGAAATAAGCGAGATGTATACTAGGGGTATACCAAGTGTAAACTCGAGATTAGATCTACAATCAAATCGCTATTCTGAATCAGACTTTCTGATACGCCAGATTTGTGCAGTCACTTTCAGAATAATGGGCGAAAAGCACACGGACGCTTCTCATGACCGCGCCCCAGTGGGTGGAGACGAAGCAAGCGAGACTAGCTGCCGACGCCGCCCATTCCCCGTGACTCTGCGCATGTGGGAGGCCGAGGAATGCGCCTCGAAGCGCTGCACAGGAGGCAAACTCTGTCGTCTAGGCTTCATCGAGCGCTTGCAGCCTGGCGCGTCCTTCCGAGGCCTCGTTCTCTCCTCTGCAGGCGACCAGATGGTGTCTCCAGCAGACAAAGACGTCGTACGAGGCTCCGGTGTCTCGGTGGTCGCCTGCAGCTGGGCTAAAGTGGTGGAATTCCCATCCAAAGACATCCACTCGGGTCTCCACCGACTGCTGCCGTCCCTCGTGGCTGCCAACTCAGAGAACTATGGACAGCCACACAGACTCTCGTGTGCTGAAGCTATTGCTGCTACGTTGTACATTGTGGGGCTCCAAGACGAAGCTGCGGAGGTGATGGACGAGTTCTCGTGGGGAGCGGAGTTCCTCCAGATGAATGCAGAGCGTCTGGACGCCTATGCGGCTTGTGAGGACAGTGCTCAAGTGGAGGAGACACAGGTAGAGACACTGTGAGTGCTGCTTCTGCTGGAAAGGACTAAGAGTTGTGTTGTTTTGGGTGTAGAATGCATTCTTGGCTGCTTGTCAGAAGGAACCTGACGAGCGCTTGAAACGGATGAATCTGCCAAGTCTGGAGAGTGACGAAGAGGAGGAAGAAGAGGAACTGGAACTCGATCGAGTTGGAACCAGAGACCCATGTGAACAGCTGGAGACTACGAAGGAGGCAACGGAAGAGCGGACCAAGGAGCAGCAGTTGTATAAAAGCAAGACGTACGGATACCAGACTGACGAGCCCGATTCTGACGAAGAGATAAGCAGCTTGGCCAAGAACTTGCACGTGGCTGCGGACTCGCTTAAGAAGACGCAAGAGCTGCGTGAACAGTTGAGAAACGCACGAGCTCTAGATGGAGAAAAGGAGACGTACGCGTACTCTTCTATGGAGGACGTTCATCGTCAGCAAGTGACGACTGTGTGCTTGGAAAAAACAGCGGTTGCTGTGTCAGGGGATGCAGTGCTGCAACTACCGGAGTCTGTTTTTCATCAGTGGGCGAAGGCTGCGGAGAAACTATCACCTAGTGGTGACTCCGAAGCCTAGAGAGAAAAGCTTAAGGCGGGAACATGTTGCCTGGTTGGATATTATCGTACTTCATTGGTTGCACACCTATTGACTGTGTGCGAGCAGTATATTCACACAGTTCATAGGTTATAACTGCCTGACCTGTCAAGTTCCGGATGTGATCGTGACACGATTCGTGAGCAGGACTTGAGACCAATTGCTTGTGGAAGATCTTAAATGTGCACGATTCTGTACACGAGGGATCATGAGCCATGAATCATGTCATGATTTTTATGCAATCGACCACATTCGAGTTTTCACCGTCCAAGACGCAGATCTCGTCAAACCATGAGGGAATTTCGAATCCCTCACCTGCGCGGTGAACCGACAGTTGATACTGTGTTGACGAACATCCGTACGAGATGCAATCGGATGCCAGAGCTCCAAGCTTTTAGTCTTCATATCGTTGATCGACTGGAACAGTTGCACGATGAGGTGGCCAAGCTCAATCCATCTGACCCCCCTCGATGCGCCTATGTTGATACTATCGAGTATCTTTTGGTACTCACGCGACGGAAAGCGTTATTAGTGCGTCTGGCAAAGTGTAAGACGATTGCGTTGATGTTTAAGGAACTGCACCAGATTCTGGATGATGTTGAGAGTGGGCTAGATCGCAACATGGTAAAGGCACTCCGTCTACGTTTATCGAGAAGGTATCGACGTCTGGCAAAGAAGTGGAAGATAAAATGGGCGAGTGACCGGGTGGAGCAGGAGTCACTTGTGACACAATTCGTGCGAATGCAACGGACCGGCGGCTAGTGAGGGAGATGAAAAGCGAAACGATGGTGGAGAAAGTGTTGAGAGAACTCGAGCAGGCGGTAAATGGAGATGTTGGTGATGCATTGTTGGAGCTGACAAAGGTCACTTTTGACCGTGTGCTGAACTTCAGCAAGCAACAAATTCAATTCACTGACTGGTTCATCTCGGAAAATGATTTGCTACTCGACAATGTTCCGGCTAAGGTGGGTACTTTTGGGTCAGTAAGAAGCGCACGATGGTTTCACGACGGTGAGTGCACCCGTGTCATGGTAAAGCAGATTTTCCCAGAGACATCAAACAATGCAGAGGAGGCGTTCTTCCGAGAACTTGAACGGTGGAATAGTGTTGTCGATAACGAGCACGTTATCAAGTTTTACGGTGGATCACACGTCAGCAAACCCCGACTGTTAGTGTGTGAATACGCTCCCAGAAACATTTCAGACTTTTTGAATGAGGATAACACGGAGTTGTTCTGGCCAATGTTTTTGCAAGCTGCGCGAGGGTTGAAAGCGCTACATACTCAGGGGATTGTTCATGGTAACTTGAAGTGTAGCAACATTAGAGTTGCAGACGACAAGACAGTGAAGCTGACAGACTTTGGGGTTGATTCCGTTCGTGCAAACGCTATTGTTCCTAATAGCAATGTAGTGTCTAAAATTGCCGCTGAAGTTCGCTGGAAACCTAAAGAAATGCTGGAGAGCTCGAACATAACAGACCAGCGTTTTGAATCTGACATTTATTCCCTTGGCATGTGTATGATCGAAGCGATGGAGAAAAGGTATCCGTTTGGTTCGGCTACCAATGCAGAGGTGACAGATATCGTGATGCATGGAGGAAAGCATCATCGCCCTTGGATGATATGGGAATCCCGTTGGGATGCCTCATGGAATTTAATCGAATTGCTTTGTGACCCAGATTACACGAAGAGGCCCACTTTGGACGATGTTATTAAGATGATTCACAACCTTATTCAAAGTAAAACGGAAGAAAGCATGGAGGTATCAGTCGAAACTACTGAAACTACGGAGGTAACAGACGAAACTACTGAAGTCACAGAGGAGATACCGAGAGAAACAACAGAGACAACAGAACCAACAGAGTGTTGCGGTAGAGCAGCGGCAGCAGCGGCTATCGATGGTGAGGTTATCGCTGGTGCGGCTATCGCTGGTATGGCCTCTGGCAGTGCAGCGGTGGGAATTTATGAACGCATCACTAAAAAAGATATATTTTGTTCGAGTTGCACAGAACTATCAGATACTAGTGAGCAGTGGTGCCGGTATTGTGGATATGCGGTGAAGACTGCTGACGAGGTGTCTATGCGCAATCAACTAACAAGACATGTGAAGAAATACAACAAAGCCGAAGCTTGGCGGAAAATTTACGAAACCGCCATAGATCTCCAAAGCCTTCATGATCAAGACACTATTCATGCAAACGTAAAGCCAGCTAATTTATGCATTGGACGTGATGGAAAAGCGCATTTACTTGTCCTCAATCCGCGCAAGAGCGATAGCCCTTTCACCACTTCTGGCGAAGACAAACTACGATGGTTGGCTCCCGAGTGTTTACGTGGCGGACCGTCATCGCAAGCGTCTGACGTGTACGCACTTGGAATGTGTATCATCTACATCGCGAGTCAAGCACCACCCTGGGGTGCTGATACTTCGGATGCAGATGTCAAGTTACAAGTACGTGACAAACACGGAGTTGTCCCTCGACCAACAGGCTTTTCAAATGATGAGTGGGATCTTGTAAAACGTATGTGTGCATACGACTCAACAAACCGAATGAAGATAGATGAAGTGGTCCACCAACTATCCAAATTGATAGTAGTCGACGAACCTGATATCCCAATGTGGCTTCTGCCTCGAGATGCAGTTGTTTTGTCAGACAACTCGCCCTATTCAACCACTCCATTAGTGGCGCGCCATGTGGGAAAGTGGAAGGACGCTAAAGTTACCATTGAAAAGGTGAACGAGGCCTTTGACGATGCAAAGCGATGTGTTGAACGTGTGGCTAACCTGTGGTTTTCGCTAAAGCATCCTACGATCCTGCTGTTGTTTGGTGTTTGCGATGATGGCAAACATCCATTGTTTATTTCTGAATACGCAGAGCGAGGTGATCTGAGGGAATACCTTCGCACAACCCCTCCAGAAAACAAATCTACTACATGGAACTCTATTTGGCAGGTCTTTGTCGATGTGGCACTTGCTGTTCATTATTTGCACAGCATTGGTATCGTCCATGGCGACGTACGGCACCACAATATACTCGTCGGACGAGATGGGCGTGGTAAGCTTTCCGGCTTCCTTCAAAGTTCAAAGGTTGGACCTGAGTCACCAGAAGAAGAACCAGATGAACGGAGGCCATCTACCTGTTCTTGTGGGCGTCGCATTGGATTTACGTCTGATGTGTATTGGCTGGGTGTATGCATCATTAGCGCCTTTTGCCTGCGATCTGCTAGTAACTCAAAGTCGAGTCAGCGTATTTGTTGGAGTGAGGACGAGGTTGACCCCTCAAACCCCACAGCAAGATGTGATCAGTGCACCTTAAATCCACTTCCAGATCGCCCTGAGAGCTTTGGTGACGAACAATGGAGATTGGTATTGGATATGTGTTGCAGCGACCCACTTGATCGCATTAAAATGCCTGATGTCGTAGATCGACTTACTCGACTTGCTGCTGTCAATGTCGCTATTGAGAAACAATTAAAACAGAAATCTGACTTGAGCCTAGACCAATCTACATCCCAGAAAGTGCAAACTGCAATGCTGGAAGAAATCGTTAAATATGAAGAAGAGGGCGATGACGTCATTTCTGATGACGAATATGATGAGTACGATGACTGCTATCAGGATACAACATCCTACGGACTTCTGCTTACTGCGAAGACCCCTAAAGCCACGATACAACGCGAACTTGATAAACTCGCGGAAGATGCCGCAAAAGAAGTTTTTAAAGATCTTCAGGCATCCCTCGCGAACTGCAGCGTAACGCCTAGTGTTCCCATCTGTCGCAATGCCGGTCTTGGAGTTTATCCTCCAAAACAAGAAAACTATGTGGAGTGGCACTTACCTTCTAATAATGTTGTGGAGAAGATATGGAACGGTAAAATCAAGGAAGGGTCTTATGCGTCAGTCTATCGAGGTATGTGGTTTGGAGCACCAATAGCGTTAAAAAAGCTGAAAAGGTTAGACGATGGAGGTCGGGCACTTCGTGAGGAGGCTAACATCTGGTTCAGCGTGCGGCATCCTCACATTGTGAGTTTATTTGGCGCATGCACTACAGGTAACCCACTTTTTGTGTGTGAACTAGTTGACGGGAAAAATCTGGACGGCTGCAGCAACGCCAGTAAGGATGAACTGTGGGGATACTTGTATGACGCTGCTGTTGGATTGCAAGGGCTTCATTTGCACGGTGTTGTTCATGGAGATCTCAAGTGTGACAACATTTTGGTTACTGCTGACGGACGAGTGAAGCTAATTGACTTCGGACTAAGTTGTCTTCGAAGCTGGGGTGGCGAAAAACCTCGTGGCGCAATTCGGTGGAAAGCACCAGAATGGCTTGCAGGCGATGGACCTACGTTCGAGTCCGATATCTATGGTTTTGGCATGTGCATCGTGCAAGCCTTAACTGGATCTTCTCCTTGGAAACCACAGATGCCAGATGAAGCCGTAAGATTCCATGTAGCTAAAGGTACGCTACCCACGAGACCAAATTGTTTCAACGATAAGGAATGGGACCTTATCGAGAGAATGTGCCGTAAGGACCCAGGAACTCGACTAACCATTGATGATGTGGTTCGTAAAATTGGCGAATTTGCTGATAAGGACCCGACCAAAAGGTGGTGATATGGTTCTTTTGTTCTACACAGATGCCGACCTCCACAGTCTGTCTGGTTCAGTGTAGTCTTGAGCAAGAATGTCATGGTTAATGCTCAGTTGAAGGGATGACGTTTCAAATTGTAATTTTTGTCTGTACGGTACTGTAAGACGCCAAAGTACCAGCAAACAGGAATCATGAAATGAATACCTGTATTCTAGTTACCACTATACAGGATGTGGGCTTTCGTTGGGACGATCCAAGTGATAGGACATAATGAGCACGATGGTCTGCAAGAACCGCATGACGAGGCAATGCGGGAGTTGCAATAAAAGCCTGTTTGTTCGCTGCCCGCGGTAATACATGTATGTACGTACAAAAGGTATCGATGAATTTGTAAGGTCATTTACTTAATTAACTTGGCAGAAAGCCTCGATTGCAATTTGCGATCACAGCGATCGGTCGAAACGATCCTGAGGCTAGACCATGTTTCACTGCTTAGGCCCTAGGAGGTAGCAGAGTAAGTTAGGGTCCTGTTCAGCCTGTTCTGGATTTGAGATCCAAAGTTCATCCAACCTGGGAATAACTGATACATTTCAAAAGGTGGTGCCTAACAAAGTGTACGTGGCGATCCGGTCCTTTAAGCCCTCGGTGAATGAATGCCTGAGACTCGGATGCCTGCACTAGCTGGTGTAGTACAGGTAGGTACCTCCAGATCAGGTGGTCAACTTGATCATTTCGATGCCCGTCTCTGCAAGGTACTTGTGACACTTGGCTACACAAGTTGACAACCTTCCCTTGAGAATCGACAATTCTGCAACGACCTTCATGCAGTCGTGCCTCAGACTAATGCAGCCTCATGGCAACTTGGTTGTCAACACCTTGCGAACTGCTCAAAATGCCTGGAAAAGTATCTTATTGAGCATCTTCGTGAGCTGATGAGTCCTCATGGCTGCAGATCTGATCACCTCGCCTCGTTTGCTGCGCCTATCCCAATGTTTGCATTGCACTACAAGTTGCAGTGACGACCAAGTCCTGCGTGGCAGACAAGACGGTGGGGTGTTGAGACCATGGACCTCCACGCATCTGAGACCAACTCCGTCTTCACCGTCTGGAATACGTTTTCCAAGATGGTCTTGTGCGTGAACCAATCCCTGTAGCACCACACGGGAAAGCAGTGTAGCATGAAGACGCCCAGCTGGACTTGACCCTGGTCTCCATCGACAGTCACAACGGAATTTACTCAGCACCTCGCAAGTCCCAGAACGCCATGAGCTGCGCTTCGAACGAAAACGTTGGTGACAAGCGCCGTTTACCATAGCGTGCCATTGAGCGCTTCGGTATCGCCGAACCCGATGTCTCGGTCAAGTGTTGCCATGCCATTGCCATCCGTGGTGACATGGACCAACTTTTGCGCTTCCTACCCACTGCAGTCATGCGCACATTTAACCGTCACCCGCGTCTGCGTGCGTTGGTTCTCAAGGATGAAGAGTTCATGGCGGAAATTCAACCACAGATCTCGCTCGACGATGTTGAGACCAAGAAACTTTTGCGTGTTCGTGAAATTTCGGATTCGGCCGAAGACGTCGCGGCCTGGAAGAACTGGAACCAGTTCGTGCAGACGGAGACCCACATCCCATTCGATCGCTTCACGCAGTTCATGTTCTACCTCACTGTGTGGGTGAACAAGGCGGAGAACAAAGCTCGCTTCTTCCTCTTCTCGGACCACATCATGTCGGACGGTGACTCGGGTCAGATTTTCGTCAATGACACATTGGAAGACGTAGCTCTGCTGTCGATTGAGGCGGTTAAACCTGTGGCCGAGTTCCCGTTGCGTCCGTCGCTTTACGACATGTGGTTCACGAGTCCCTGGTGGCTCAAACCTGTGGCCAAAACTATGTTGGCATTGATAGGCGGCTCGGCTTTCGTCAACTTTATGAAAGTGTTCAAGCCCGTGTTGACCCCACGTGAGGACCAAAAGGACTTTGGCATCCCCTTTGAGCAGAACAGCACTACTTTGCTCAGTCAGGCTGGCAATCCGACCAACATGCGCGACACGTTGCGTAAATGCAAGGAAGAGGGTGTCACACTTGGTGGTGCGCTGATTCCGATGTTGGTCTTGGCTTTCTACCATGCCAGTAAGGTTGACCACAAACTCCGAGGAGTGAAGCAGACTGACGGTCCGTTCCGGTTCGTGGCGGATATCTGCTACAATATGCGTCAACGTGTGCCTGAGCCTGCTGAGGAGCGACAAGTGGGTCTGTACGTGACCAACACCCCACTCCAGTGGCTAGCGGCTGAGGGTGTCAATATGAAGACGGAGAAGTTCTGGGACTTGGCTCGCACCTCGAAGAAGCAAATGGCCGAACAGGGCGATAAGCTACTGGAGATGGCGATGCCGTGCTTCCTCATGGACCGTAAACTTATTAAGCCCAATGTCGGTGAGTTGCTTGGTGACTTTAAGATCCCTAGTTCATGCACCGGTGACGCGACGATCTCGAACCTCGGTCGCTACATCTACAAGAAGAAACACATCTTAGCTTCAAACGGTGTGCTCGAGGTCGAGGACATGTTTGCTTTCTGCGCCATCCCGTTCGTGGCCACGTCGTCCACGATTTGGCTCTCGACTGTCAACTCGTTCAACTACTCGTTGGCCCACAAGGTGGACGAGAAGGTTGGTAGCGAACTCTTCAACGCGTATGTGAAGATTTGTGAAAACGCCAGCAACATCAACAAGGAAGACACGATGGAGGAGGTACTCAAGCGTCTCGGCATTGAGGCATAAGTGTCTGTAGTTATTATCCATTGCTTTCAATAAACGAAATTCCTACGACTGATGCTGTAGCGCCGACGATGGCAAATATCCAAAGCTAAGCGAAGCCATTCGTTGCGGCATCATTGAAGCAGCATTGTGCGTGGATTTGCACTGGATATCATGATGTAGCTCGGAGCGGCATCGTGTTCATTATCACTCCCGGGTCGAGCTAATTACTTTCTTCTCGAGGACCTCGACATACTGTCGGAGTTCACACAGTTGTCGCTCCAATGCCTTCTTCTCCTCCTTCTGCTGTCGAATATACGCCAAATATTTCTTCAGATGCGCTTGCTGCATCCGTGCTGTCTGCTGAAAACTCTGCGCCATCGAGCGTTTCCGGTCCACGAGCTGTCCCAAGCGTGTTTCTAGTTTGGCAATGATCCGCTGAAGACGCTGCAACTGGAGGTCCTTACCTTTCAGTTGTGCGTGCAACGATGTCAACGGGAGTTTGCGGAGTTGACTCGCATATTGTTTCACTGCCGATTCATCACTGTGCTCCTCATATTCAACGTCGCTCACATCTTCTCCAAGATCAACACGCCGATCCCCGTCTCCTTCGCGCTGATCATCAAAATTCCTCATCACTCGGCCATCCACCGCAGTGCTTCGTAGTCTTCGTCTGAGTGTCTCGAGCTCTTTCGCTTGCTGCACGATGATCATCTGTAAACGATGAGTGTGCATTTGTTCATTGTCTCTCGCTCTCTCTACAGCTGCAGAGTCTTCACTTGTATCGTCACTACTGCAAGTAGACGCACTCTCATCCCCATCACATTGACTTGGACGGTTGTAGCTGCGATTGCACGCCTCGTTCAGCCTCACCAGCTCCTGCATCTGCTGGAACATGGCGACACACTGCTCATGGTCTTGTTTTGCTCGCTCTTGACTCAATTCTTGAAGTTTCCGTAATTCCTGCTGGAGAACAATGCACGATGCACACTACAACACACAAATGATGAAACGAGAGCGTTTACGAGCCATTCGTAGCACTTACCCCATGCTTCATGGCAAGTTGAAGTGCCAATCCGTTACTGACTCACATGGCTACACTCACATGGCTACATCCTGTGAAACTCGATAAACCTTATTCGACGCCGGCCCTCTACATCAGACGACATTGACCTGGTGCTGCCGCTCTTCACTTCGTTTCTTCGTGTGTTCTCCTCATCACGTGTCGCTCTTGTTGTTCCCCACCTTTTTCTCCATCGATCCACGTCTTCCGTGCTTCTCTCCGTGCTCTGTAGCGTCCAGGAACTTGTGTCCCAGTAGAGGTACCACTTTTCTGGTACAATTATGCGCAATACCATGATGCGACGTCGTGAGAGCAACTTGACGCTGGACGAGGAAGACGACGTGAGTGTGGCTATGGAGCCAATTGATCAGCCTTGGATGAGTCTTGAGCTGTTTGAAACGCTCTGGCAAAACGCCACACAACATGTTCGCTCCAGCTGCACCTTCACGAGGTTCAAACGAGGGGACAGAACGCTCGGGACAGAGCCTCGAACCTTCCAGCAGCAATTCCTCAAGACTTTAGGGAACGATCTCGTTATTTTCCCGCAGAAATCCGACCAGAGTCCACTGGTGGTGCAAGCTTATGCCAGTGTTGTTGACAATTACGGACTCAAGACGGTACTGCTCGTCAGGATGGAACAACTCCATGACTCAGAGCAATTTGGAATTACAGTGAAGAATACAGATCCAGTGCATCGGACGAGGATGGCTGCGTTTTTAAGCCTTTTGCAGCAACGGATTCAACCGGGCAGTGCCCCGAAAAGACCTCAACCGAGGATGGCAGACACGAGCAAGTTGTTTCTGGAGGAAAGCGATCAGGACGTCGCTACGGACTCGGACACCTCTTCGGTAGCACCATCGACACCACCGATACAGACGCCTCCGTCTTCAGCTTCGGTGGAGACACCACCGAGACGAAACGTTTCTGTGACTTCCGTGGCGAGACCGCTTGCTGGTCCTCGACCTGTGGAACGTGGACGATCACATACGATACGATACCGTACGGATCGAGATATTTCGTTTGAAGGGTATTTGACCAAGAAGAGCGACGTGCTGATGAGTTGGAAAGCGACGTATTGTGTGCTGGAAGAGGACACACTTGCTTTTTATGAAACGCGAGAGGACTTTATCTCGAATACGAAACTGATTGGAAGGATACAGTTGCAGAATATTGAGGACGAAGATATGGGCAAACCGAACGGCTTTCGTGTGATTGCAGAAGGTAACCATGTCAACCATCTAAGCTCGCGAACTGCATTTGAGAAAGAGCAATGGAAGCGCGCAATCAGTGTAAGACGAACTTTAAGGTTCTTGATAACTTTGGGATTAACTCTCGTGTTTGTGTAGATTGCAATTTCTAAAGCCCCCGAGGTAACACGCCCGTATGTTGCATTTGCGTCGCAACCTCTCGAACCCCACAAATTCTATCGACTCCTTGGTGCGCTATTGCGGCAAGAAATTGGTGATTTTCCGCTACTCTTTCGGAGCATGCACCCGGACATTGTCGTAACGTCGAATTTTCCTCCTATTGTACCGTTTTGGGGACAGTACCGACGATATGATGGTGTTTTGCTGTTTATATCTACACTGTTGGACTCTGTTACGGTGGACAACTTCTCGCTACTGGAGGTAATCGAGCTGGTGCGGGGTGATGCAGATTGTGTTGATGAAACGGGCGCTCATCATGACGCACCTTCACCAATCACGGTTGACTCTTATGTTCTTTCCCCGAAAACGACTGAGGCACCTAAGTCAACCCCCGGCAGCGCATCGACCCCTTCGGCTCAGTGGACAAAGCGACTGGTAGTCACGGGAAAGGAAACGTATAACTTACTGGACACCGACAATCGCCGGGTTACACAGCTTTTTGTGCACGAATTATGGTTGGATCACAAAGATCGATTGGTGCGCTGGCATTTGAACGGAGACGCAGTTGCTCTCTCTGTTGCGTTCGATGACGCGCCACGTGGAGAAAACATTCGGCTTGTTTTACCCGGTGAAGCTTCAGCGATTTCTCATTCGATCCCTCCAGGAACGTTTTACGTGCAGATTTTACAAGCTCAGCAGCTTCATTTGTCGGAAGGTGGAAGCGAACATGCATCGAATGGGAGTGCTCAACACGTGGCTGCCGCTCCTGCCCCCAAGAAGGGATATCCGGTATATGCACGTTGCATTCTCGAAGAAGGAAAGCATATGGAACAAACTTTACGTGGACTAGACGTAAAAGAAGGTGATAATATGCCTGATGAGCTTGCCAATTCGTCGACGAATGGGTCACATAAAGAAAGCCGTCGTCCTTCCAAAGGAACGCGGTTTTTTCGTGGCTTAAGACGTGCTGCAGGAATATCTGGAGAACGAGCTGTGGCGAAGTTTGGCGACCCAAGTGGATGTGTCACGAATATTTGCAAGTGTATGCCTGTTATGACCCCAGACACCCACCAAAAAGTTGGCACACTTAACCCGGACTGGTCCAGCAACCTTCGATTGGAATTTCCGGGCTGTGCACGAGGCTTTACGTATTATCTGAAGGTGGAGGTGTTCCAAAGTCGCTTTATGCTACCGGATGAGTTGTTGGGTGTATGCAAGATTAACGTTACGCCTCACCTATCATTGGTGAATGGGTCAGCAGATGCAAAGGCAAATGGCGCTCTCCCTCGATGGCACAATTTATGTGATCAGTATAATGATTGCAAGGAGTCGTGGGCACCACCGACAGTGTTTCGTGGTCGCATTCAACTTGGCATCATTTTTGCTCCTACAGTGTCGTCAGTAGAGAACTTTCCTCAGTCTCAAGGACTGAGGCGTATGGCAAGCGATGGAAGGCTAGTTGAAGCAAGGCGTGGATCTGCTGATGAAACATTGCTTCAGAGTTCGTCCAGCTACAATCTTCGTGAGTTCCTTCGATCAGATAAGAGAGCGTCCGTCGGAGCTTTTGATTTTCCGACTCAAAATGGTGGTCGGTTTGTGTCTCGTCAAATTCGAAGCAGAACTAATTCTTCTGGTAGACGTGGTAGTGTCAATACAGACGTTACACCAGCAAAAGATGAAGAAAACCCCGAGCTTGCGCGCTTAGCTCGGGACAACCATACTTTTTCGGGTAAAGCAACCAGCTTTGATGTTCCGAAAAAGTATCAGTTGATCAAGGTGGTGGGGGCTGGAACCTACGGCGAGGTAGTAGCTGCAAGTGACATTGAGTCCGGCACTACCGTTGCTATTAAGAAAGTCTCCAACGCGTTTCAAGACTTACCTGATACGAAGCGAATTCTTCGCGAGTTGTGTTTGCTTCGACAGCTGAGTCATCCCAACCTCATCCAACTTTACGATGTTCCTCGACCCGACCGTCTCTCATATTTAGAGGACATCTACCTAGTTACAGACCTCATGGAGACTGATCTGCACCGTGTAATTCACTCTACCCAGACACTCACTGACGAGCACGTGGCCCATTTCATGCGCCAAATCCTGCGTGCATTGGCATACTTACATTCAGCGAATGTCCTGCACCGTGACTTGAAACCTTCGAACATTTTAGTCACAAGTGCGTGTGATGCCAAGGTTTGTGATCTTGGTCTAGCACGCTATGTAGATTATTCCAAGGCGAAACGGATAAAGGGAACTTCCTCAGACGATGTGTTTGTGGAGCTGACTGAGTACGTAGTGACGCGGTGGTACCGCGCCCCCGAGATTCTTTTGGACGGAAATCGATATGACAAACCCTCGGATTTGTGGTCTGCTGGCTGTATTTTGGGTGAGCTGCTGGGTCGTAAGCCACTATTTCCAGGTTCTAGCACTACCAACCAACTGAACAAGATCTTTAACGTACTCGGCACGCCCGATATCTCCTACATCGCGAAGGTCCACAAAGATGCAGCGCAAAAGTGGGTTCATCGTCAGCGAAAACGCTCGAAAATACCGTTTGAGGAGCTTTATCCAAATGCTAATCAACAAGCGCTAGACCTCCTGGAGAAGCTACTAGTGTATGATCCAAAGCAGCGTATCACTGCTGTTGAAGCCCTCCAGCACCCGTATCTGCGTGAGGCTTTTCGGTCGATGATGGGAGATAACAATGGTGGTGACGAATCATTCTTTTACGATGAAGCAGAACAAAAAGAGGACCAGTTTGTGGGACAGATTGACGACTCGAATGAGTACGTGGCTGAGACGAAGGAAGCAATGCAAAAAGCAGTGTTCGAGCAGGTTTGCCACTTCCACTCTGAAGCTCGAGAGTATGAGGAGTGGTTAAAGAAGCACGATGAGAAGTTTTGTGTAGACCCGAAAACGGGCAAGTTGGTACCTCTCAAGAATTGATAACAAACGTGAGTACGGAGTTCTCGCCTAATCGAAGTAAGTTATGTTTTGGCGTCCACATCACCAGGATTGCTGTGAGCACAGGGATGTCGAATTGGGCGAGTTCGAATAGCTCCTTTCTTGTATCCGACGAATCATGGATTGTACGAGCATTACGGCACCATGAAGGAGTGATGCGCGGCGGCAATGACGCTGCAAAGATTTGCGAGACACTCAAATGAGGCGTATCATCACAGCACGCCCAGTAATGACTATAAGTGCTCGCTGAAAGCTACGTCATTCAGATTATGGTGGGACTAAAGACGCGGAGATGTAGCATGAATGGAGTCTCCGTGATTACTGTTTTCTAAAGATGCTCTACTTCAGATGTCAATGCGGAGGGTGTAGTCGCACGAAGTAGACGAATGGTATCTTCTACCGAAATGATTGGGTTCCCGCTCAGCAAACGTTTGAGCAGATTTGTCGTTGACAGGAGGCCCTTGAGGTGGATCTTAGCGTTTGCTATCGCGAAGCGAACCTTACGCGCTGCGAGTTTCCCTTGAGTATCCGACAATACCTGAATCGTAGTAGCATCCAAGTCGTTTACGGTTTCGCATCGAGCACGACGCCACGAGTGGTCACACCATCCTTGGCTAGTTGAGTCATCTCTCGTTCGATGTACACGGCCACACGCTCACAGTTGGTGAAGTACAACGAACTCTCCACTCGACAACCACGACACCATCCAAACGTCTCGCGTCCGGGAACAACTCACAGTCACAACGCTACCGTTCTCCAATTTACCCAGGATGACCACCGGCGAGTGCTTCGTCTTGATCATTAGCGCCAATAGAGAACAAACAATAGGAGCAATGAAACCATCAAGCACACCCAGTCCGAATGTGAGGATGAAAGATGCTGTCCAGACAAGGAACTCGTCGCGCTTGACTCGGTAGAGCCACTTGGCCTCTTGAACTCGACGAACGTGTATCCCGCGACGATGATGATGACAAATAATACAACGTACCGGTGAGTGTGTAGAGCGCGATGATGACGATGAGTCTGGCAACGATGGATGCTAGCTGTTTTTTGTGTGCGTTCTGCATGTTGACGGCTATTCGAGACATGCCTCCGGTGGGCATTTTGGCCTGGAAAAATCCACAGATGACGCTGGCAATGCCGATACGTGTGAGCTCTTGCTCGGTGTTACTGTCTTCTCCACGCTGGATGGCGAGGCACTTGGCCATGGCGATACTGGATAAGAAAACGAGTGATATGGTGAGCGAGTTGAGAAGGATGGCTCCGAATCTTCCGCTGTCGATGAGTCCGTCGTTAAATCCGTAACATGAGCGATAGGTGCTGGGAATCCTCTTGGTACGGTCCCGGTGAGCTTGAGAGCGTCAGTGACAACAGTGCTGGATTCGAAGAGAGCGTAGACGAGAGGTGCAGTGGAGGCCAGCTGGAGGTGATGAAGTATTTCATTGGATTCCTCAATCCAATATCGTTCAGTATGGTTGACACGAGTTGGAGTTAGCACGTTCTTGTAATGAACATGACAGACTGGTCAATACGTTTGCTAGAAACTTTAGTCCAGAAGACTTTTAATCGAAAATGATGTTTCCTTACTGCCATAAGCAAAATAGTAAAACCGTTTTCAAATTGAGCCAGAATAACTTCATGTGAACATAAGAAACTTAGCCAGGGATTAGGACTAGACGGTCTCGAGCGTGAACACGATAACTACAGAAAGTAACTCAAGTTTACTTCAAGTATCAAATACTGGGCTGGCTAAATTTTTCTAGGCGCCCCTGTGGATGGTATGTCGGCTGGCACAGTTGCCTTAACCAAAATTTGTCAAAAGCAAACCTTACGAACAGCAATTTCCTGTTGTGCAGTACTTAAGTGCACAGTATCATTATGAGTTCTTCTAACATAGTGCAGCTTCATTTTTTTCGTGTACTTATTCTCATTTCGAATCTACTCGGCTCGTGGAGATGATGATATTAACCCCGCGAACTTCAAAATGAAGTCGGCACCACCAAAAATTATTTAGCTGACAGTTCGACAATTGAGTTGCTAAGACCGCAGATTCACACAAATCGAAATGGACAATATAAAACAAAACATTAATCCTCCCAAAACAAGAGTTTGCCTCGAACTAGTGCCGCATACGTTTCCAAAATGAAGCTGCGTTTCGCTAGCGGCACAAACGAGATGACCTGCAAAAGCCGAAACACAAACACAGGAAGAATTGTGATGCCCACGTTGTCGTTGATTCGTCATCTCTGTGATCCATACGTGATCTAGGAAACCATGCAGAGTGGAAGGAGGGAATAACAGCCTCTTTCTTACATTCGATTGAGAAATGTGCATGCAGAATTATAGATCGATATGATGGTACAGAGGGACACAATTTCAAGTGCATCTTGGCCTCATGACGGTTATAGCTGATGAGCAGTATTTTCACTTTTCCGTTCAGCATAGTGCAAGACATCAATAATACTCTGAAAGTTTGGTTAGATGCGGATATTTCACGCATGAAGACTCTGTCTATGTCTCGGCTGAGAGTGAAGTATATAGGGAAATATGCGCGTCCGACGTTGAAAAAGTTCGTTGGTAGACTATTCATCGGATCGTTGCAGCACTGACGATAAGCTAATTAGTGGGAGATTGGAAATAAGCCTCATGCTGCACAATTTCTTTGAGAGAAAATGTATTAGATGCCGATAAACTGTGGGGAAGGTACGACTACACCATGACTCCTCTACGGGACAACAACTTAAACTTTGCAGGATTCCGATACAGAAAACAAAGTGTCGATAACGAATTTTCGTTGTCAAGGACTTCAGAAATGATCAGGCAAAGTTTTGCAATGCTCTTAGCAGTTCACTGATGCAAGTGTTCTACATGAAACCCGTTTGAAGTAGATCAGTGACAGTCATGAAGGCCACGGCCATAACTGACAAAGCGCTCTGGATACAAGTTGCGATGCAGACGTATTAAAGACATCCACGTAAAATGACATCTCCTGGTTCATGCGATCAACTAAACTTGATATACATGTACTTCACAGAACAGCCAGCATTCGGACCACCAAAAGCTGCTGCTGTGATTCCTCTGCACACCAGAGCAAGGCTTCGCAACCGAGATAAATGAAAGCTGCCATAACTTGAGGGGAAATAGAGTTGATATAGTCGATCTACTACTTATATTGTACCAGAATTTGGCGAACAAAGCCTGAACCAACGATAACGCGAAAAATGAGATGCGCATTACACAATACCGGAGTAAGCGTCAACACGTAGAATGGGACGGAAACGATCACTTTGGAAGCGACAACCATTGTACAGGCAACAGCACTCACGAATGAAAGCAACATTTGACGCTAGACAGTAAATGCTGATACCAGCATGCTTACACGGTGAAAGTGCTCCCACATTCACCATTATTGCTGGCCGAATCCAAAATTTGTAATGTATCTTGTAGTCGTTGCCAAGGATGCAAGAGTGCTAACTCCAAAGTAATAGGTGTAGATCACATCACACGCAATGGTAATGATTTTTTCACTATGGGTGAGGTGCAAGACTGAGTCAATCAGTGTTCAAACAAGAATACCGGACTGATTACTCTATTCGTGAAATCCCTTAATTGACACTCCAGTCTTACCTACCTAAACCCAATTGTTTTCCAGCCGTCAAATATTTTAGACAAACAGCATCAGCACCTTTCAAGGTCTCAACATCACACACTAGCAAATCGGAATGTGAAGTCGACACCTACGGCACAACGTTAAAATTATTAAAACTCAAGTATTGTGAATTATTGAACGTGAGCACACTTACCAAAATGCACGAGACGAAAACACAATGTGATCAGCATCCAGAACAAAAGTTTGCCTTGAATAGGCAGCATCTGTGTTTCCAACACGAAAGCAAGGTGGTACATCGCACTCATTCCAGAGTTACGCCTGATAAGTGTTGCCAGTAGTACAATCGATACAACTTGGAGAATAGTATAAACGAAAACGGGGAGGACGGTTGAACCTACGTTTTCGGGGGTAATATTTACCATTTCTGTGTGATAGCGCGCACTTGGAAGTTGTACAACAACAAGAATATAACAGGCATAAAACAGGGGAATGACTGCCTCCAGATAAGAGGCGATGACTAGACATTCCATTGTAAAAAGTGTCTCCAGTGAATCTTGCAGGAGCAGAGATTGATCAGAGCTGGGATCCGGGATAAACTTCTCTACAGATCGAGATTTATCACCCCAGACAGAAGGAGACGCGCTGTCGACGTTAGGAATCAAAGGGTAAACGGTACCATTCCGACTTCGAAAGAAATATGCTTGATGCTTGAATAAATTTGCGAAACTACCGGGCGATAAAATATCGGTCACGTGGGGCGATGTTGAAGGCACTGCTAGGTTCTGGGTACGATTCGTTTTAGATGCAGTTTTCCTCGGAATTTTGTCTAACAAAGCCATGAGCCTTTCATCCGACTCAGTCAATTTGTAAGGGAGACGGGAGTACACGTAAATCCCAGCACGTGACTGCTTCTCAAATAAATCGTGATTTCGACACAGTGAACAGACTATGCTTAGTAAATTGTCACAATTTGACCTGTTCCCAATCAATTCTTGCAGTCTCCCCAGAGCTGTAGCGGTTCGGTGATGCAGTCCATACAGCATAATTATTGTTAGCGACAAGTCTACGACAGTAATTACAGTGACTGTCATAAAGGAAGACGCGCTCTGCATGCACGTAGCCATGTAAATCGAGTTGAATAAATCGACGGTAAATATGACCGCCTCTGGCGTCATGTCTTCCATATGTGCAGTACGTCGTCGCATCATATTTTTCAAGGCCATTTTCATCAATGGTAGAAGTAGAATAACTAAAAGCTGGTAGTGTGTCCCATGCGCAGCGTGAAATAATGCCTCGTAGGCAGGATATATGAAAATCAGCAGACATTTGGCATTCACAAAATGTAGATATCTCGTTAGTTGGTCCCCACGAGCCAGAATTTGACGAATAATGCTCATGCCTATGATGATACGAACTGAAATAATCAATCCAACGCTGAGCACTGGGAACATCGCCAACAGGAAGAATGGAACAGGAAAGATGAGGTGGGCACAAATGACCATTGAACCAGCGACAACACCGACCGAAGCGATGAAGGATAGTAGGATCAAACGAATTACAGGGATCTTTACTCCATCGATGAAATACATCGCTTGGACGATTAGAGTAGGGATACCAACAAATACGAGAATGGACGTTCGCACCCAAAATCCATAATTCGAGCTCCACCCCTCTGTTGGGTCTTGCATTGGCACTAACTCTTGACCGAGTGTGAGTGTAACCATAGGTAATGGGGTGCATACAAGAACAAGCAGAACATGTTGTAACGACGTATTTTTGGTGTAATATTCCAAAGCTAGTGTCCGATGGATAGAGTACTTGCCGCCGTAGTAGCTCACTTGTGATCGCTTCCACGCATACAAGAGTTTCCAGCCCCAGAACGAAAGTGTTGAGCGCATATTTGGACAAAAGAAGGATAAATCTATTCGTGACTCGAGCAGCGGATGTATATTAACAATATACAATTGCCAGGACAGTAAATTACGAAGATTATTTTGGGGGTCGTATTTTGATCGGGTCGGGACTTATGGTCGGGCCATTTTCCCGACCTAAACCCCCGACCCGACCAAAACAAGCTTATTTTAATCTATTCCTCTTCAACATGTATATGATCTCGATGGAATGTGCTAGCAAGCGATGCGAGCCAGCCTCATGTTTTACACTGTTGTGTAGGTGTTGTTCAATGCTTCTTGTGTCTGTTAATTCATCGTACACGTCACCTGAGTAGTCGAACGAAAAGTCAAACTCGTCATCTTCACCTTCATCACCGCCGTTGACACTATCGCTACCACTAACGCTGCCACCGCTGCTGCTTTCGTCGGCATCCTCAATCAAAACAGTATCATCTTCGCTCTCAGAGTCGGAGAGTCGTTCAACTTGTAGTAGATAGATCGTGTTGTTTGTCGCTCTCGATCGAAATATAGAAGTGAATATGTTAGAGCTGTTAGTCTCGCCGATCCCTGTTGCTCTACATCCTTTCGCTAGAGAAGTTACTAACTCCATCGCCGGTTGGCAACGGTCGACTGTTGCGCTCTTTCCGTTGTGCTTGTCGTTGGGGTATCACCCCCGATGAAAAGCACATTGTAGCACCAGCTACAAAAAACAAAAAATCAGATTGGTTGCCCTGACTCACCCTTAGGTATTTCTGACGCTTGGTTAGTATTCTCTTTGCGCTTTTTCTTAACTTTTTCTTTACTCTTACATTTCCTTATCTTGTCATACTAAGCATTACCTTTCTTTCGACGACCAGCCACAACACTCGCAATCTTTGCAACCGAATCCTGTGAAATACGTCGAATAGTGGCCACAAAGGTGAATATGTTGGGAAGTGTACTAAACGCGGCGTTAAAGTCCACGATGAAAATGCTTGAGTAGGTAGCTACAAGGTCTCGATCGAAACTATGTACGTCCACCCCTCAATATTAAAGCGTTCTAGCCATGTGACTCTGAAGTAGACCCAAAATGCACGCCACTTCGAATGAGAATAGTCAATTCCTTTTGCACTACAATACATGCTGAGACGATGTCATCCGTATTGATTTCGGCGAGTACGATAAACACGACGGGTTACCTGCTCTCCTGACAAGACTGTGCGAGTGTTCTCATCGTGTGGGTAATACGTATCACTAACCACTTTCCATATTTTGTGCACAGGCTTAGTGAGATCTAATGCGCTCAATGTATCAACCATTGCTTTCATCTCTAGTATCACTTCTAAAGTATCGTTGTTCTCGAGCTGCACGTGAACACACGTATGTTCAATAACGAGAACCTTCCCGTCGATAACGTACATGTCCAGTCGATCCTTGCATCCAGTACTGCGATAAACACCCACACTCTGTCGGGTCTTCGATGGCAAAGTAACTTGGTTTCGCAAACAAGATGTTGAAAGGAAAGAGCACTTGGTTCAGCTGAATAAACTGCTCACTCAGGTTAAGAGTGTGAAGGACTCGTGTATAGCTGAAGTGAGGTTGAGTTCTCGTTGCAATCTTATCAAATGCCTTGACTAAACTGGTATCACAACGCTGCAGGCAGTCACTACGGATAATACACAACATTGGTCTCATTCTCAACGGACAATATGAAGGAGCAACATCAACTTGTTATATTGACACATTTGCTGCGCGCAATGAGGTTGCAGTGCGTTGATAAGTCCATTACAGGCCTTGCCCCGACCAAAAGTCCCGACCCGACCAAAACTCAGTAAACTGAGCTACCGACCATAATTCCCGACCCGACCAAAATACGACCCCCACAAAAGTCTACCGTAAATTATGCCCAATCATGAGTATGATTACCGGAGCTTATTTCAGTCATCGAATTTCAAGAGCAAATTCACAGTATAACATTATTAAAAAAATGACGATGCGTAGTCTACAAAAGCATGGAATGGGTTTGAGAGACGCCATGTACTTGTAGTTTGCAGTGCAATTTGTATTCTGCAAACCGAACTTAGTTAACCGCATGAAGAGGTTTAATTCGGAAATTTTTCGTACAAGGCGCTTTTATTTTACAAATCTTATCTAAGTACAAAGCGCAAATGTACGCAGTCTTCAAACGCTTGAACCGGCAGATACACCTGAACATTACTGTACACTCGATCAAATTAATGGCGAAACCGGTAAGGGACGATAGAAACAACTTCGAATACAGTTCTGACAGTTGGGGCTTTGAAAGTTGCGAGGATCATTACGGAGGTGGACTTGGACGCAAAAATTCATAGCACGCAATCACCCATCTGAATCTTTACCGGTAAGTACTGCTACGGAATATCCCGCGCTTTGTAAAACTTACCGTCATAGAACCTGCGTTATGTTTTTGTTCATGTAACTAATCGTACAATGTATCGTGATCACTGTCAGCGTGGTTATCTCAATGAACTATGGTACTAATAGCTATCAGCAAAAATGTACCACTATGATGTAGCACTTGGAGTAAACCATCCAGAACTTCACTATCCCCTCATACTTTAGAGCGCTGTTCACGCAAGCATGTATTGCAAAAGTTCAAATCAATCTTTTCTCACGACCAACAAGAACTTGTGCGGACACTGTCGGATTTCACTATCATTGTCAGCATTAACAGTTGAAGAGTTTCTTTTTCACTCAACTCGTCATCTATGATTACAAAGTAGTAGTACACACATGCACACTTAACGTAAACCGCTCATTTCCAAACTGACCAACAAACTCTCAAGACTAGATCGCAACTTGTACAAGTTTGGAATGAACTGGAAAGTACTAATTCTTGTCACGCTCGCTGTATACTTTCATAGCGTTGTGCACGTCGAGGGACTTGAAAATTCATCGAAGAATTCAGTTTCGAGCAGCGACAGCAACCTCAGGATCAACAGAAAAAATACTGAAATCAAGTATGATGCGAATAACACAGAGAGTGAAGAGAGATGGAAGGTCAGCCAACTCATGTCGCTTTTCAAGAAGAAACGTGACGTCGCCAAAGTGATAAAGGAGAACCCTGTTCTGGCCAAGACACTGAGCATCAATCCCGCTCTAGCCAAGTCTTTCCAGAACAACCTCCAGCTCAGTAAATCATTCCAGGCAGTGCAGAAGGATGAACAAGTTATTCACAAAATCAAAAGTTTCGAGAAGACTCCTGCTGCTAGCAAACTCAAAGATTCGCTGGGCAAGAATCCGCGCGGTCTCACGGAGAAATTCGTGACGAAACTCGGTGCGGCCTTTCATGCGGCCTTTTATAAAAGCAACGGAGTTGTGGCCTCAGTAAATCTGGGGATTGCCTTCGCAATTGGTCTGGTGCTGCTTGTAACAGTTGTTGGAGCCGCTACTCTTTTGGTCGGCTGAATCTGTGTGTATATCGAGCAACGTATTTCAAATGAATATATTTCTTGTGGTACAGTGTTGCAGTGCTCACATCAGTTCATGTATCGATATGGACGTCTCAAAGTACGGGATGTACTTCAGCCAGTGATTAATGCCTCGATGATTCTCAGGAATTCTAAACAGTTTTTAGTTTTACTATCATTGCAAGTTACCCGCATTGAGTCTACTGTAGATAATAATTAAGCAAATTGCTTGCTGTGGTGAAGAAGTTGGAATCCCCTAAGGTAAAGTGATGCTAAAGTTTTACCCACGAGCTTCACTTTGGATTAAGACAGTGTTTACCCATTGACGATGTCGAAGTGGCTTCACAAGGAGCCAGTCGTCTGGTTTACAGCGTTCTGATTGGACGTTCAGTCTGAACATCCACATTCGCGTCCACTGTCTCCTGCACCCGACCAGATCCAATCTAAATACAACATTCAAGTCCGATGTTGAACTCCTCCAGTCGGTAACAGCAGCTGAAATCATGTACCCAGACGGGCGGCTCCAGTCCGCGACTACCCGACCGGCCGACACCTTCCCGTACGCGACGCTGTGCAGCGGTCCCTAGAGCAGCCCAGCGCACGCCTCAGCCCTCATTCGACGCGTCTGCGTGTCCTCTTTCATCCTATACCTCTCCCACCTTCCACCGCTCGTTACAGACCAATATAATACGCTGCGACCATGGCATCTCTAGGCGGCGTGCGCGTCAACGTCGTTGAGGCGCGCGGCATCTTAGCGGCCGATGCAGGCGGCACCAGTGACCCGTACGTGACCATCACTCTGCTGGACTCCAAGGGTTCGGTCATGGCGGCCGGGGGCACCTTCAAGACGGCGGTGATCAAGAAAACGTTGACGCCCCGTTGGGACGAGACGTTTGTCGTCGGTGACAAGCTCGATCTTCGGGTCGTCACGACGCTTCGGCTACTGCTAAGCGACTCGGACGGCGCGTTCTACAGTGACGACGTGCTGGGCGTCGTGGATATCCCCGTGACGCTGCTCTTGGGGCTGCGTGAACCGCTGGACAACTGGTTCCAGCTGACGAAACATGAGAAGATGAAGAAAGACTCGAGAGGAGAGCTTCGAGTGGTGCTAGAGAGACTTGCACCGGAAGAATCCATGGCTGGAAGAGGCACAGGAGTTAACATTGATCCGGGACTAGAGACGAAACCTCCTGCTGTGAGCACGGAGCCCCCGAATCTGCTCTATGTGACGTTAAAGTCTGGCAAAAATCTGCTCGGAATGGATAATAACGGCACCACAAGTGATCCGATTGTGTTTTTGACGTATAACGGACAGAAACATGAGTCGACGAAGAAGGAGAAGACACTGCGACCGCAGTGGAACGAGAAATTTGGCTTCTTTGCTCCAGATGTGAAGGGAAAATTGTCGGTGCTAGTGGAGGATTATGATATCACGATCAATGATTTTATGGGCAAAGCAGAAGTGTCACTCAAAGATCTACAACCTAATGTGGAGAAGAATGTGGCTGTAGAACTGGGTGGAAAGAAGGGAAAGAAGGATAAACTCGAGAGAGGAGTGATCTTACTCACACTACTGTGGACCTATGACCCAAGTGCACGTGACATTGCGGCAAAAAAGAAGAAATCAACGTTTTTGCCGACTTTTGGAGCACCAGATAAAGACTACGACTCGAACGAAGATGATGGAGTAGAGATTGACGATAGTACTGCTAACAAGAAAACGGAGGAGGAGCTTAAGAAGGAACGAGAAGAGAAGGCTGAGAAACAGGCAGCTTTAATGACCGAGTTGAGCAGCTTTGAAATCAAATCTGGTGACTACAATGTTCAGGTGCATATCATTGAAGCGCGTGACCTGGTGCCGAAAGATTCTACGGGCACGTCCGATCCTGTGGTGTATGTCGAAGTGTTCGGAGAGAAACAGCAGACAGCTGTCAAGAAGCAGGTATTGAGCTGTTTCTGGGACGACCTGCTAATCTTCCCGTTCCGTAACTTGGACAAGTCTGAAGTCGAGATGGGATATGTCCGTTTAAGCGTTATGGATGCGAACACACTCCAGCGTGCAGAGCTGATTGGTGGAGCGCAGTTTGACGTATCCTACATTTACTCTCAGGCGAACCATCAACTAGCAAACGTCTGGATTGGTCTGACAGATATTTCGAACACGACAAATCAAGGCATTCAGGGATACCTACGAGCATCGGTTTCTATCATCGGACCAGGTGACAAGCTTGTGCCACCTCCGTCGCCATTTGGAGAGGGTGCGACAACAGACATGAACAATGTCATTATGCCTCCTAGTGTCACACAACAGGTCCACTTCCTTGGAGCTACTATTCACGTGGCTGAGCATTTGCCACCCATGGATGTTGCTGTCGTTGGTAGAGGTGGTCTAGATGCGTACATTAAAGGATCCATTGCGGGTGGCGATGCGATTCGTACACGTGTACGCACCAAAAAGGGTCGACGTGATGAGCTATGTCCAAGCTTCAATGAAGAACTGATGCTTGTTATCCGCGAACCGTCCATGGCCGACTCAATCCAGTTGGCAGTCTACGATTGGGACCAAGTGGGATCTGATGAATTAGTGGGATATGTCTATCAGAGCGTAAAACTTGTTAAGGCGATGGGTGGTAGAATCTCGCCTTTCTGGGCCAATATTTATGGCGCGCCTCTGCGCTTGAAGTCGGTTGGTATTGGCGATTCCATGAAGAAGCAGATGAATACGTACCCCGACATTGCCAGTACATACCGTGGTCGTCTTCTCATTAGCTTCCGCATTTTGAAGAATGAGGACAATGAATTCGACGAGACTAACCAAAAGCGCAACACGAAGCGAATCCCGCGGGACATGTATCCCCGAGAACGAATCTACCGCATGCGAGCTCACTTTGTGTGGGGCAGCGAGATCCCATCTTTTTTGAGCTCTAAGCGCCCTGGCCAGAAATCTAAGATGCAGTTGGTGATGTCTTGTGGCCTGAATGAGATCGCTTCTTCTCGTAATCGAAATGTGAACGGTGTGGTGGAGTGGAACAGCATGGAAGAAAGCGAAAAGATGCTGTTGCCCGAAGATCTATCTCAAGTGCCGGACATTTTCTTGTATCTTTGCAGAGGAGAAGGCGACACCCGAAAGGCTGTATGCTTCCGCCGCTTTACTGCGAAAGAACTCTTGGAGGATCGTGGTGGGTTCAACAGCCAAGTCGAGTGGATTTCGATGAAAGAAGATCAAGCGATCGATGCATTAGAAGATGAAACTTTCCCTGGTAATGTGTTAGTTCGCTTGGGTTTTGGAACAGAGGACATGGCGATGCAGACGGCGTGGGATCGCTCGGATTTGGATGCTGTGAATAAGCGTATCCCTTATCAACTTCGTGTGCACATCTATCAGGGTCGGCGTCTTCCACCTGCTGATTCAAATGGATTGTTGGATCCGTTCCTTATCATTCGATGCATGGGTGAGAAGGAGAAAATGACGTCCAAGAAGAAAAAGACCAGAGATCCGCTATGGTATGAAACGATTTATTTCGACGTGAATCTACCCGAGCTCAAGTATGCTCCCCAGGTAATGTTACGCGTCATGGATTATGATGACTTTGATACAAACGATTTTGTTGGGTTGGCTGCGCTCAACCTATCCGAGGCACACATCCGAACGTCGGAGCAATTGTCAAGTGGTCACCTGGCATCTCTGCCTGACCCGAAGTGGCACCCGATCATGTTCCAGGAACCTGGTGACTGTGAAGGTGAAATTCTGGCGTCGTTGGAGCTTATTCGTAAGCAATTCCCAGATGAAAAGGTGCCTCGGGCTCTTCCGATCTTACCGAGAAACCGTAAGGCTTTCCTGGAGATCACAGTGTTGGGTCTACGCAACATGGAACCGTATCATTTCTTGCCCATTCAACTGCCGTTTATTGAGTTCGTGCTCGGCGGCAAAGATCACGCAGCCCAAGAAATGATCACTGAAAAGTCCAAACGACCATCCGGAAGCAATCCCAACTTCCTACAGCGTATTGTGAAGGAAGTTGAACTGCCAGAAAACGCGCACTTTGCACCTCGGTTGAATATCATCGTGAAAGATACTCGTCTTGGCGGCTTCCAGACACCAATTGTCGGGTCAGCTTCCATTGAAATGAGTACAAAGATTCCGTGGTCGAAGCACTACCGTCCGCCTCAGAACGATACACTTGCTGAGATCGAGCTGGAGTCTGCCGATGAGTGGAACGATGATGCGCCACTAATGGGCAAGGTTGCTAAGCTTGATGATTCACCATCACTCGAGTCTATCGATAATGGAGCCGGCGTGTTTGGTGCATTGAAGAGCATGGGTGTTGACTTCGATCCCAATGGAACCTTTGAGGAGGCATCATCTCGTAGGTCGACTTTAGCTGGCGAAGAGGAAGATCCAGACGCTAAGAAGTATCTCAAGCATCGCGAGTTGCTTGATGCTGAGTTGGAATCGGAACTCAAGACGACACCCTTTGAGAAGTATGGTTTGCACATCGGCCAGAAAAAGAAGAAAACATCTCTTCTTGCAGCGATTAATCCATTCGCAAAGAAATCGCGTGGCGTTGGAGACGACGTTGGTATATACAAGATGGCTGGATACTTCAAGGGTTTGATTCGTGTCATTGAACGTGAGGACGAGAAGCCACTTTTCGACCTCGAGAGCCTGCTCCAGACGCTTCCATATGAAGTGCGCATTTACGTGTTGGATGGAGTTGGTTTTGCCCCGATGGATATTGGTTTGAATGGTCGACCAGGCAAGTCGGATCCGTACTTGCGCTTGAAGCTCGGCGACAAGAAGATCAGCGACCGCAAGAACTACATCGAAGATACGACTGATCCAGATTTCTACAAGATGTTCATGTTTAACGCGAAACTTCCAGGTGCCAGTATTCTGACAATTGAAGCTATGGATCACGATCTCATTGGAGGCGATGACTTGATTGGCAAAACCACGATCGACTTGGAAGACCGTCTATTTGACAGGAGATGGCAGGCGATGGGCAAGATGTACGAGACGTCCAGTCGACTGCGTTTGAAGCCGCTCGAGACTCGAACTCTAAACATTCCAACGTCGCGGGCACCGATGGGAACGATTAAGCTGTGGGTCGATATTTTGAGTCCTGCCCAAGCCCATGACTACCCTGCTATCGATATTTCTCTACCCCCTCCAGTTGATATGGAGCTTCGTGTGGTGGTGTGGAAGGCGCGTAATGTGCCGTCGTTTGACACATTAGAAGACATGAACGATTTGTTCTTCCGCTGCTGGATGGAAGGATCAGATTACCAAGAAACAGATATCCATTGGAGAGCGAAGAAGGGCAAGGGATCGTTTAATTGGCGCATGAAGTTCCCGATCACTCTCGGTCACAAACAAACAAACACTAAGATTCCATACTTCCACATCCAAGGCTGGGACAAGGACGTGCTGTCCGCTAACGATGCTATTGGTGAGCACACGTTAGACCTTGGCCCCCACTTCCGCCGGGCTTATAAGCTCAAATCAAATGTCCAAGTGTACGAAGATGATGAAGAGACGAGGAAGAAGAAAAAGAAGGCATCGTCAGATGACGATGCTGCCGTGAAGAAGATCAGAGAGGCCACAGGACTCTGGACGGACGACGATCCGGCCGATTCCAAGTGGCTTAAGCTCGAAAGTCTGGACCACAAGACGAATACCCGTCAATTCATGGGTGAAGTGTGTGTCTCGCTTGAGTTGGTTCCTGCAGAGAATGCGAAAAAGAATCCGGTGGGTCAGGGTCGGTCATCACCGAATAACTCGCCGTATTTGCCTCCTCCTGCCGGACGGCTCTCGTTTTCGCTCAATCCGTTCAAGGTGCTCAACGACCTCCTGGGACCTTCAATTTGCCATCGACTTACGTGCTGTTTCTGCTGCATCGTATTCATGGTACTGGTGTACTTCTTGGCGCCGTTCATCAATGTGGCGATTATTACGCTCAAGGGATAAAGCGGTTCGTAGCTGTGTATGCTTGCTTTCATATTGGTTATCGTGGTAACGACGACCAATGTAGTTCTTGATATCGAATACCCGATTTGTGCGTGCATTGTTGTTGTTTGAACCGTTGGGTTCTATAGTTAGGGGGTCTGAGGAGAGTCGTTCGTTGCAGAGCGCCCATGGAATATTGTGATGCCTCGCCGTGCAAACAATCGTGTTGGGGTGGAAGTAGTGAGCTCACAAACACACAAGGATGATAATGAGCCTCATGCAGACAACCTCAGTGAGTCATTGATGAAGGTTCTCCTACGAGACAGATGAAGGCGAGTGTTTCAACTCCGTCGATGGAAGCAGCCATAGCACAACGACAAAAGGATCTGCTGCGAAAGAAAAAAACTGAAAGACGTGCTCACGCGAGGCAGCGGACCGCTGAGAAGCAGAAACGACACGAAGAAAAGAAGCAGAAACGTGAGTTGGAACAGATGCTTGAAGAAGACGTACCAGCGATCGAACCCTCTCGAGTTGAAAACACCTCATCACAGTCATCAGGGTCCGATGTGGTATGTACTGGGATGACTGAAGTGCCTCGAGGAGTACACATATTTGAGACGAGTACTAGTACAAGATCTATAATCGACAACTCGCAGCATTTAAACGACGACTCAAGCACACATGGGAACACATATCCATTGACTCTCGAGATCGTACCGAAGAAGCTGAATTCATCTTCCCACCATCAAAGCAGTGCCAATGCTGCAGCCCTCACGATTCAAAAGGCACTGAAAAAGAAGTACAAGGAGTGCAAGACGATGTTCCGACAATCCCCGAGAGTGTTCGCAGAGGAAATGATCGGTTCACCTCTGCCTGAAAAAGTACTGTCATTTCCAGTTGGTGTTGAGAATTCGCTGGCATCGGAGGTGCCAAATGCGACGATCGACATCATAATGGAAGCTAATCTTGATCCTTCGACTGGAAAAATCGTGACTGAATACCCGGTGCCTGAACAACGTGAGCCTATTTGTGTGCCGCCACTGAATCTAACTCAAGCGAAACTATTGACACTACCACCACGTTCTCCAAGTTCGGCTTCAGCCTCGTCGAGGTCATGCTCCTCGTCGTGTACTTGTTCTGAATCGGGATCGTGTTCCTCCTGCTCTTCATGTTCATGCTCAAGCTCAAGCTCCCGCTCCTGTTCATCGTCAGCATCGCAATCATCTAATAGGTCTAGAAGACGTCGGAGTCACAGGAACCATACAACTCGATCGTCGCATTTACAACATCGTAAAAGTCTCCACACCACGCGATCATCGCGTAGACACAGCCACAACAGCAATGGGCCATCTTTCTCATTGCTACCAGCACCTCACAATGAGGAGAAAAAACTATGGTGAAGTACATCACTTCATGGCCACTAGAATCCAAGCAATGGCACGTGGTCATGGAGGTCGAGAAAAGCACGTCGGCGACAAATTGAGCTGGATCAAGAATTACGAGAGGAAGCTCTTCACGAGCTGCAGCAGGAAGCAGTCGTCAAGATTCAGACCAGAGCTCGTGGAGTGCTGGTGCGCAAGAAAATGCCGATGTCGGACACGGAGAGGCGACGACGAAGACGGAAGCGAGGTGAGCTCCGCAATAATGCTGTAATGTCGCCACCAGGATCTCCGCAGGAACACTGGGAAGTTGAACAAGGAATTTATGAAGACCCTGGTGAGATCGGTGAGTGGCCGCAAGAACTTGACTGGGAACTGCAGGATGACTGGCAAGAATTAGATCAACCGACCACACTGGGGGATAGCGTAACACAGACGCAATTTCTCTCACGAGGCCGGCTACGAGTGTTTTGTGGCACCTGGAACATGCACGCGAAGAAACCTACTGACGATTTACGTCTGTGGATCCGACTCAATAAGTATCATATTGTTGCAATTGGCAGTGAAGAATGCGTCAACTCGATTGCGAAGAGCGTCCTGTTCACATCGAAGAAATCTTGGGAAGACCAACTGAAGAGTACATTGGGGGATGATTACATCCTGGTAGCATCTCATGCTCTTACTGCCATCCACAATGTCGTCTTCGTACACTCCAGCGTCCTGCCGCTACTTGGTAATATTCAGTCGGATGCTGTCGCAACAGGCCTCGGAAACCAGTTAGGAAACAAGGGAGGCGTGGGGATTGCATTCACAGTGGGAATGACCAGTTTTGCCTTCATCAACTGCCACTTCGAGGCGCATCAACGCAACGTCTCCAAGCGAAATGGCAACTTTCATCGGATCAACCACGAATTGAAACTCTCGCCTACAGCAACAGGGGCGCAATCTCCAATCAACTCTGTGGCTGTAGCTCCAACTCCTGGTAGTCCTATCAACGACCTGCAAGGGCTTGGCCGAACCTCAGCAAACCGATTTTCGATGGGTGGAGCCACAAGTTCCAAGCGTACTGTGAGCGAACTGTTTGACCGCGTTTTCTGGTATGGGGACCTCAACTATCGTATTAACGGAACTAGGCGCATGGTTGACACGCTGCTACTTCGGAACCAATACGAAGTGCTGTATGCGAACGACCAATTGCAGCGTGAGATGAAAGCTGGCAATGTGTTCGTCCACTTCAAAGAAGGCCAGCCGAACTTTCGGCCCACGTACAAATTCGACAAACGCAGCGATGTGTACGATTCGTCGGCTAAACAGCGGATTCCGTCCTGGACAGATCGCGTGCTGTATTTATCAAACGACAAAGCTTACGATATCGAGCTACTTAGCTATCGGAGTCAAATGAGCTTCCGTACGTCAGACCATCGGCCTGTGTGTGCTACTTTTCAAGTTAATTTCCGTGCAACTGGAACAGTTGAATCACTACAATCGCCTCGTCACAATCGTGGTGGCCAGGATCGTGACAATCATGCCACAAGTCAAGCATGCACGATACAGTAAATTGAGAGATAAGAGCAAATAAAGTTGGGATGGATTACAGTATGAAAGCTTTTTGGTTACATATTTCAAGCATTGCGTTCGTCTAGCGTTCGTTTGCAATAAAAAAATACTAGTTTCATGCTCTTTTCAGTTGAATGTTCTACATGTTTAAGGGGAACTACTGTGGTATTTGATGCTGTTTGCGTTCTGATATTCGTCGTGCTCGGCCTGACATTTAGTTTTACACGAGACTCAGAGGTGTATTTAAGAGTGTCTTCGCTTGTCGAGGTTGTTCAAAGTTCACAGCGTGGAATATTTTCTATCTTGCAGCAACTCGAGCGATTTTGCAGATACAGCATACATGTCACCCCCGCATGTTGCACGACAATATTCAAAAAGAATACAATGGCAATTAAAGTAGGCGGTTCGATAGGATACCTCAAGTGAACGGAGCATTAAGATCAACCCCTGCACACGAAAGTACGAATTAGTGTGGATGGGCTATCGAAGAAAGCTCCAGACAAACGTACCGTTATGCTCTAGTGTTATTTGCAAGATCCACGAAATCCACAGGAAGTAGTGACCCTGAAGTATAGCTACCTGAGTCTCAAGAACGAATGCGAGTTGATACACGGGGGAAAATCCAAACTTTCGTTTGAGGAGAAAATTGAGGCCAATGAATGAGGCCAACTCGACAGAAGCATACATCATCAGGTTCACTTGTGTGTTTGCAAATTTTTCTGGAGTCAATGAACGTGTGTGCGGGTAGTACGCAGCCGTCGGAAGACGATAAAGGATCGTGAGGTAGATTGTGTAGAGCATTGGTATGGCGAACTCGATGAACTCCGCCATAACCACATATTCGCAATGAAAGAGTACTTGCAGTGCATCTTGAGCTTCTTCTACGGCTGTACTGTGACCAGCTTGGGTAATCGTAGTTTTCCTATTGCTAGTCTTGACAACACTCGCGAAATTCCGCCGTTCTATAGCGTTTCTAGTTTCCGGTGTGAAGATTCGATTGTTGTTGTTGTCTTGATTGGGTCCGATGCGATGCAGATCTAAAGGTTGGTGTATGACCTTGCTTACGGAAGGTGACGGACTGACAACAACTCGAGATATTTTGCTTGACCCCTGAAATCGTTCAGTGGATGAAAACAGCAATATGTTAGGCCCTGAGTTTGCTGACGTTGTTAACGTCGTTGCACATGGAGAGCAAGCATCTCCAGCGTTTCTACGATTTGCATGAATAAGTTTGCCTATAAATTGTGTACTTTCGACCGAAAGAGGGAGCGGAATTGGTGAACGAACGCGAATTGGTACGGATGGAGCACTGTGTTTGCTTGCATACTGGAATGCAATACGGATTAAAATTATCAAGTCTTCGAGAAAGTCGCATTTCAAGGCCTCATTTGACATAGGTTTGAGCTTCTGGCGGGCTTGACTCGCATCGGAGTGGTAGTAGATTGTTCGGAGGGCTAATATAACGAAGAACGCGTCTGAGGAGATCATCAGCGTAGTTGTGAGTGGAGAAGTTGCTGTCTGCATGCACACCACTACATATACGACGTTGCATACATCAACGGAGAAGACAACGATCACACCAACACATTCGTGAAGGTGCGCAGACGTCTTGGCGATCACTTGCTTGATACAAAACTTGAGAATCGGCAGTACGAAGATAAATGCAGTTTGCTGGTTACCCGAAAGTTGGTTGAATACAGCACTGAACAATGGGTAAGCAATCGCTAGAACAGCTTGAGCAGCGACTCCTAGTAATTGTGAAAATAATTGTTGGCGTAGCACAGGAGATCTAGCTAACACTCGTGGGCCAATGCTCAGCACTAATAAAATCATGTAGAACGACACAAAGGGAGGTACAGTGAACACGTATCCAAACGGAACCGGGAACTTCCAACCAGCAGCGATAGCCAATGTTAAAGCCACATAGCAAGCACAAGAACCGACACCTGTCACAATGATCCCTGTGGTAGAAATGATTCCCCGCTCAAGAACTTCGATGACTTGGAAAATAGCTCCAAACGAAACAGGTAATGACGAGACAAACAATCGAATCCAAAATGCATAATTCGCTTTCCACCCTGCGTCAGGTGGTTTCAGTGGGATGCATTCCATCAAAGTTGCCACAACAAACGCAGGGGTTAACGACATGATACAAACTAGAAAGACACGACCTGGTGATGTGCAATGATAATAGTCTCGAAATGACAAAAGTCGCTGAACGGAATAGCGTCCTCGATGGCCGACCTGGATGCTTTTCCAATAGTTTCCAATGGCTTTAAGCATTCGTTCTAATGTTTCTAGTAGAACAAGAAAGGATGACGGTGTTGCAATTGCAGTTGGATAGACTTTTGAGCTTGAAGTCATTCGTGTTTCACTGTGAAGGCAACGCCAATAGGTCCTAGTAGTAAAGACTTGATTGTAGCCGACGAATGATGAAGTGTAGTTTGTTGTAGCACTTCATATGGCTGTTTTTCTACTGTCTAATTTGAGTACTACCGAGCGATGAAGGACAGCGAGGCTAAATTTGCGGATTCGATAGCAAGCAAAGAAGTCCGCCCGTTGCTTATGTATGATGGAAAAGAGGTCATCTACTTGTGGTTTTAAACCTATAGACTAGGGGCTTGGAAGCCCAATGATGCTGGGAGTTTAGGGCCCGGAAATTAGGAAGAGTGGAGCTAAATCGTAGCTTCTGTTTGATTATGCTCACAAACACCTTTTAGCATCCTTTGAGCGCCTTGTGCTCAAACATTTCTTCCTCACCAGATGTAAGAAATATTCTTTGATTCATGAGTCTGACAACGTGGCTCCACGCATGGTTAAGCAGCACTTGCATCCAAGTTACGAGTCTGTCCGTAGAGATGACGTTGTGGTGTCAAATTACGTTACTTCGATCACCATACAGAATAAAGCACAGACTTTGCTATCGTTACCATCGCTTTGTGAGAGGAATGGTTCTTCACCATACACAGAGCTCCTTCCAGCAACATCATTAACAATACTTATGCCAGTACTTAACAGTTCGGAAATGGTGCACCTTCAACGTAGTATGTATTGATTAAGTAGGCCATATTCAGAACTGGATGGTGATATGGCAATTCACCCTGTAAGGTGGCGAAGTAGCTTGAGCACAGAGTATTTCACTTTCGGAACGTGATTGTGATCTGGCAATTCACCTTGCGAGGTGGTGATGTAACTTCATCCATATTAATCTCGACATCGATTGTTTGATCATTGCAGCAATCTGCAGCAACGTGATCGTCGAGCTTCTTCTCGCCTTCCGAGACCACCTTGTCGTCCCTGTCATTTGTGCAGTTAATAAATTCCGTTAGCTACATGATAAAACAGCAAATTACAGTGGACTACGGACCTGAAACAGCTAGTCAGGCGACGCGTCTGCTTTACCCAAACATGCAGTGTGCAGTTGCGCAACATCTCGATGGAGTCCACATTCACGTTTCCAAAGTTGGATCCCCACGATATTCGTGCACTCGTACTCGATGCTCGGTCGGTGCAACCTTCGCTTTTTACGATTGGGGTCTTGATCCCATGCTCAAGTTTCCATTCACAGTACATTTTCGTGAAGATCTTCGCATCCCAAGATCCTGTCGCGTTAGCGATACTAAGCGAAATTGACGGCACAGTCGGTGCCACCACTGGCGGAGATTGTTTGGTATCGCAGGGTTCTGGATCACACTTCACGTAATCATCCATTTGGTTCAATTCTTCCTGGCTCGCCCAGATGTAGTGACTGTCTTTAGCAACACGATGCAAGTTGCAGTTTTCTCCGATTGTTCGCTCGTCAATAGGTGGCTCATGTTGTGCTAACAACGCCAGCAGAAACTCCGTTCGTTCGGCCGGTCCCATACCCAGCTCCGTTGATGACTTCTTTTCGCCTGGACCTATGTGAGCTCGGTTAACAACATCCTTGGCCGTGATCGCTTGATCCAGAACCGATTTCGATTCTGGCACAACATACGAGGTGTCAGAAGACATTTTACCGTAAACGCGACCAAGCAGCCTTACCAACTAGAACTTGAGTCACGGCAGAATTAATTACAGGGACAGGAATAGCCGCAGAAATGACCGAGAACAGAGAAATGCCCACCTGTGTGTGCGGCGTCAAGAGTTAGCATTAGATTTGTTGCATAGATAATAGGAGAAACTCACCTGAAAAAACTTGGAATGCTTCGTGAAGAAGTTGTCTGTAATCTGGATCTTCAAGGGTTCATGCCAGCACTTGCCGGAGAAATCACTATGAATGCGTATCTCAACAGGTTGTCCCTTCTTCGGATACGCTAATGACCACAGTGCAGGTAAGCGACGTTTATCGTTGGTGACGACAAGTGTTTTCAACACTTCCAGTCGATGGTACAATTGAAGTTCGTTGAACACACATGGTTTTTCCAACACGCGCTGGATGAACAAATCAAAATTGGGCGGTAACCATGGTGCTTTTGTGTCTCGCGGTCGTGTTTCGACCACAGACTCTTCCTTCAACAGACAATTGACGTCGTGGGCCTCTCCGTTAACATCAACAATGCACCGCTTGAGATTTGCATACTTCGTTAATCCAGGGTAGTGACTTTTCAGGATTTTCTCCATGTCAATCACAAAATACATCATTTCCGCCCATGCCAACTTCTTCGTGGCTGCCGCTACTTCTATCGCGATATCGTCGTAGCGCCCCGTTTTGTTTGCACAAAGATAAATAGCCGCTCGAAACTCATCACGAACACTAATCTCAAAGTGCGTATCTCGAGCTTCGCGATGGGCGTAAGGGAGATAGCATTTCACCACAAAATTCACGAAGACTGCCTCTGATATGACAATCGGAAACGAGTATCGCCACTTCGCAATATAGGAACTACCACCAAAATCCTGTACCAGAGTCGTGTTTTGCCGTGTCAACGGTTTGAGAGCTTTTTTAGCTCTTTTTCGCGCCTTCCAATACATCGGCACGATGATATCAGCCTTGTCAATACTCTCCATAACGTTTACAGGATACACCAAGTTCAAGTGATGCAGTAAACGCTTGAATAGATGCACCATCTCGCCATTTTCATCCATTCTTCCCAAGCATTTCCACGACTAAAATGTCACCAGCAGCGAGTGAGGTAGTGTACCGTCACGCCAAAGCCTTTTGTGTATTGGATCGATTGGATCTTCATACTTGTGATTAATGACCTCACGGACGAGGTCGAGCATGACGATAGGATCGATAATGATCCAATCATCGAACTCTTCGCCGCTCGCTTTGTACCACAAGATATCCCCAAGATCGTGCAGAACCCGTAAAATCTCCGTGCAGAGTGTGTCTTGAAGATCCAGAGTTCTCATTAGGTCTCTGCACAGTTCATCGACCGACACAATCACGTTGTCCATTCGTTCCTGCTGTGTAGTGCTAGCCTCATGTCGCCTTTCAACAATGTACTTGAGAACTTGGGTATATGTAGCTGGCATCTTAAAACTGAGATCACGTGTTGCGATGATAGCATCCTTAATAGAATCTTTCACTTTTTGGATGGCCGCCACATTCTTTATGCTAGCAGTCACCATCTCCCCGTTGAACTCTTGCTTCAATGCATTCGCTACCTCTCCTGTTATCTCCACGTTACCATCAGGACCATCCAGGAATTGATTCAGACGATATTTGATGTCATTGATAACTTCAATTCGCGATGGGTCAGATATTTCGTCGTGCTTCGTTCCAATTAGCTTGAACTGGGCATCTGGTTGGCGAAACAAGACCAACACCATCCAGTAAAGAATATGTTTCCCAAAGAACCGCTGTAGAACCTTGCCACGTTGCATCTTCGATCCCGTTTTGGCTTTTTCCAACATATCGCTGTATGCTTTAAGGTCGACACAAACAAGATACAGTGTACGCCTGGAGAAGAACACTGCATGTGCCACATGGTAGACGTCCTGGCCAGCGAAATCCCAAAACGTGACATCGTGGTACTTCTCCTCGGTCTCGCTTCCCTCTTCCGTAAATCTCAGTGAAAACAAGTCAATGCCAGTCGTTCGGTCAGTGATAGGAACCAATACGGGTGTGTCTTTCGTGATCGATCTAATGAGACTCGTTTTTCCCCAGGTGCTCGGACCAATAACGCAAATCTTTCGGCGATAAATTAATTCGCTTGCATCCGTTTTCTCCAGTTCGGTCAGATACGACTTAACAGCGTCTTCGCCGCCTTTGACGACTTCCGAGGGAACTTCCAACAGTGGTTGATTCTTCTCGTGGCGATCCTGCCAATACTCGGCGCATGCTAGCAGTCCCAACTGGTATTTTTTCAGCGGCAGGTTCTGAGTCGATGGAGGCAGTTGAAGCTTTCGTTCTTGCAAACACAACAAGCGAACAATAGCAATGTAGCTATCGTCTGGGTTACCATCCTTCGCGACAACCATGTGACTGAGTACATTGTGACCGTCCTGTGTCCATATATCAAGAGTTGCAACCAATGAGTCAGCGGTGGCATTGGTATCAGGACAGCGTGATCAAACCTTCGTAAGTGCATGAGCATCGGCACCTCGGTCCAAAAGCAGCTTGACCACTTCGGTACTCCCACTTGTTACTGCGTGATGAAGCACGGTCAATCCGTCCTGCAATCCATCCAGCACAGCACACAAATTTGAACTAAACAGTCAGATTCTCCTCACGCATGTTGGGAGTTGCCAGAACGTACATTGTCTGAAGCAGCGACATCGGAACCCCGTTCCACCAAAAGTGATACCACCTTGATGTGACCATTGCTCGCAGCATGATGAAGAGCTGTCCTGCCAAGCTGCACGAAAACCACAGAAATGAATCCGAACGAGGCGTATTAGACCTTTCCAATAAGAATAACCTACAAATATTATCAAAACGTACATTGTTCACAGCAGCGACGTCAGCTTCTTGGTCCAACAACAACGAGACCACATGAGCGCGACCGTAGCGTGCAGCGTAATGAAGAGCAGTCATTCCATCCTGAACCAAACCAGATCAACATCACAAGAACAAATCCACCAAAACGTTACAGCTACATTCGTTGACAGCTAGAGTAGCATGAGACAAATACCTTGTCTTGAGCAGAAACGTCAACCCCTCCTTTCAAAAGCAACGAAGTTATCTCTCTGTGGCTCCTTTCTGTGGCATAATGAAGAGCAGTCTTGCCATCCTGAATCCAACAAACACACGAACAAAGTGGCCAGAAAACATTAGCCATTCCTTCTTCCTGCATCACAGCAATCACTGGATACACTGGCAAAACGTACTTTGTCTTGAGCAGAAACGTCAACTCCTCCTTTCAAAAGCAACGAAGTTATCCCAGGATAACCTCTTTTTACTGCGAAATGGAGAGCAAACTCGATCTTCTTGAGACCAAATATTACTGGATTTAGCTCTTCTTGGCTCTGGAGAAGATTGAGGCAGGGTTCAATTAGGATCAATGTGGGTTCCGAATCACACTTCATGTAATCACCCATTTGGTTCAATTCTTCCTGGCTCGCCCAGATGTAGTGACTGTCTTTAGCAACACGATGCAAGTTGCAGTTTTCTCCGATTGTTCGCTCGTCAATAGGTGGCTCATGTTGTGCTAACAACGCCAGCAGAAACTCCGTTCGTTCGGCCGGTCCCATACCCAGCTCCGTTGATGACTTCTTTTCGCCTGGACCTATGTGAGCTCGGTTAACAACATCCTTGGCCGTGATCGCTTGATCCAGAACCGATTTCGATTCTGGCACAACATACGAGGTGTCAGAAGACATTTTACCGTAAACGCGACCAAGCAGCCTTACCAACTAGAACTTGAGTCACGGCAGAATTAATTACAGGGACAGGAATAGCCGCAGAAATGACCGAGAACAGAGAAATGCCCACCTGTGTGTGCGGCGTCAAGAGTTAGCATTAGATTTGTTGCATAGATAATAGGAGAAACTCACCTGAAAAAACTTGGAATGCTTCGTGAAGAAGTTGTCTGTAATCTGGATCTTCAAGGGTTCATGCCAGCACTTGCCGGAGAAATCACTATGAATGCGTATCTCAACAGGTTGTCCCTTCTTCGGATACGCTAATGACCACAGTGCAGGTAAGCGACGTTTATCGTTGGTGACGATAAGCTTTTCCAACATTTGCAGTCGATGGCAAAATCGGATATTATCGAGCACATCTAGATTTTCCCACGCGCGCTGGATGAACCAGTCAAAATTGGGCGGTAACCATGGTGCTTTTGTCCTTCGCAGTCGTGCATCATCCACAGACTCTTTCAACAGCCAATTGACGTCGTGGGCCTCTCCGTTAACATCAACAATGCACCGCTTGAGATTTGCATACTTCGTTAATCCAGGGTAGTGACTTTTCAGGATTTTCTCCATGTCAATCACAAAATACATCATTTCCGCCCATGCCAACTTCTTCGTGGCTGCCGCTACTTCTATCGCGATATCGTCGTAGCGCCCCGTTTTGTTTGCACAAAGATAAATAGCCGCTCGAAACTCATCACGAACACTAATCTCAAAGTGCGTATCTCGAGCTTCGCGATGGGCGTAAGGGAGATAGCATTTCACCACAAAATTCACGAAGACTGCCTCTGATATGACAATCGGAAACGAGTATCGCCACTTCGCAATATAGGAACTACCACCAAAATCCTGTACCAGAGTCGTGTTTTGCCGTGTCAACGGTTTGAGAGCTTTTTTAGCTCTTTTTCGCGCCTTCCAATACATCGGCACGATGATATCAGCCTTGTCAATACTCTCCATAACGTTTACAGGATACACCAAGTTCAAGTGATGCAGTAAACGCTTGAATAGATGCACCATCTCGCCATTTTCATCCATTCTTCCCAAGCATTTCCACGACTGAAATGTCACCAGCAGCGAGTGAGGTAGTGTACCGTCACGCCAAAGCCTTTTGTGTATTGGATCGATTGGATCTTCATACTTGTGATTAATGACCTCACGGACGAGGTCGAGCATGACGACAGGATCGATAATGATCCAATCATTGAACTCTTCGCCGCTCGCTTCGTACCACAAGATATCCCCAAGATCGTGCAGAACCCGTAAAATCTCCGTGCAGAGTGTGTCTTGAAGATCCAGAGTTCTCATTAGGTCTCTGCACAGTTCATCGACCGACACAATCACGTTGTCCATTCGTTCCTGCTGTGTAGTGCTAGCCTCATGTCGCCTTTCAACAATGTACTTGAGAACTTGGGTATATGTAGCTGGCATCTTAAAACTGAGATCACGTGTTGCGATGATAGCATCCTTAATAGAATCTTTCACTTTTTGAATGGCCTCCACATTTGTTACGCTAGCAGTCACCATCTCCTTGTCCAACTCTCGCTTCAATCTATTCGCCACCTCTCCTGTTATCTCCACGTTAACATCAGGATCATCCAGGAATTCATTCAAACGAAATCTGACATCTTCGGCAACAGCAATTCGTGAGGCATCGTCTGACACCAGATCATGCTTCGTTCCAATTAACTTGAACTGGGCGTCTGGTTGGCGAAACAAAATCAACACAATCCATCGGAGAATATTTTTCTCGAAGAACCGCTGCTTGATCCGTTCAGGTTCCAGGAAGGACTTCATTTTGTTCACATCAGCATTGGCATTCTTAAACATTTCATCATAGGCTTGGAGGTCGATGCACACAAGATATAGTGTACGCCTGGAAAAGAACACTGCATGCGCCACATGGTAGACGTCCTCGTCAGCAAAATCCCAAAACGTGACATCGTGGTACTTCTCCTCGGTCTCGCTTCCCTCTTCCGTAAATCTCAGTGAAAACAAGTCAATGCCAGTCGTTCGGTCAGTGATAGGAATCAATACGGGTGTGTCTTTCGTGATCGATCTAATGAGACTCGTTTTTCCCCAGGTGCTCGGACCAATAACGCAAATCTTTCGGCGATAAATTAATTCGCTTGCATCCGTTTTCTCCAGTTCGGTCAGATACGACTTAACAGCGTCTTCGCCGCCTTTGACGACTTCCGAGGGAACTTCCAACAGTGGTTGATTCTTCTCGTGGCGATCCTGCCAATACTCGGCGCATGCTAGCAGTCCCAACTGGTATTTTTTCAGCGGCAGGTTCTGAGTCGATGGAGGCAGTTGAAGCTTTCGTTCTTGCAAACACAACAAGCGAACAATAGCAATGTAGCTATCGTCTGGGTTACCATCCTTCGCGACAACCATGTGACTGAGTACATTGTGACCGTCCTGTGTCCATATATCAAGAGTTGCAACCAATGAGTCAGCGGTGGCATTGGTATCAGGACAGCGTGATCAAACCTTCGTAAGTGCATGAGCATCGGCACCTCGGTCCAAAAGCAGCTTGACCACTTCGGTACTCCCACTTGTTACTGCGTGATGAAGCACGGTCAATCCGTCCTGCAATCCATCCAGCACAGCACACAAATTTGAACTAAACAGTCAGATTCTCCTCACGCATGTTGGGAGTTGCCAGAACGTACATTGTCTGAAGCAGCGACATCGGAACCCCGTTCCACCAAAAGTGATACCACCTTGATGTGACCATTGCTCGCAGCATGATGAAGAGCTGTCCTGCCAAGCTGCACGAAAACCACAGAAACGAATCCGAACGAGGCGTATTAGACCTTTCCAATAAGAATAACCTACAAATATTATCAAAACGTACATTGTTCACAGCAGCGACGTCAGCACCTTGTTCCAACAACAACGAGACCACATCGACGTGGCCGTCTGTTGCAGTAATACGAAGTGCGGCACCCTGGAACATCAAATTAAAAGGTGAGGTGTCTTCTACTTGTGCTAATGGAGTTCCCAGTGCTGTACCCCATCTGGTGTTTTGACATCAGCTCCTTGATGAATCAGAGCTGCAATTTCATGTGCTGCTTGTTGGCCAAATTTGTGCCACACTTCACTCAGCTTCTCCTCCTATTTAATACTTCATCTGTCAGTACACAAAGTTACCGCTGATGTCTCGGTGACTAAGTACTCACCGTGACACTTGTAATCTCCTCTTTCTCAAGATACTCTAAAACAGCCTTCATCCCCTGTTCGACAACCCACTTCTCGTGTACAATGAACGTCAGCATTTGCTCTTCTTTTCCGCATACAAGTAGGTAGGACACGTACCGAGGGTACATCGATCCTCTGTTCCTCCAACCAGTGCTGGCGTCTCTTAACCACACGGTTTACGACTGCACGGAGGGATGACTGCGACTAGAACAACAGACAATAGACGATGTTCAGTTTGACGTATGCGACCAACTATCACTTTATTTCTCACCTCATTCTGTTCAAAGTTCATTGCGGACAGCAAATTGAGAACTGACGCCGACTGCGAAATCTCCAGGGCTCGAGCGATATGGACAGGAGGTTCTGAACGCAAATTTGCCCATAGTCCTTGTTACCCAACGGAGGGTGTCTAATTGATAGCTCATGCAGTTTGTGCTTTCCTGAACCTTTTACTCTGGGGTTGAGAGTGTCAAGTTAGAGCAGATACACTGTACTGATGAACTCAACCGTTAGCAGAACCACTTGCTCGACACGGATATGTGCTGACCTGAATCGCAGAAGAAGAGGCTGGTAAGTCGACTACGCAGCACTGTCGCCAGGGTGAACGCTACGTCCAGCTGTGAAGACACTCCAGTTTCGTTGTGGCTCTAGCGCTAGGCAAATGAATTTGACCCCTGTCATTGCTTCTCATAGTACTGTTATAGTTGAAACCCAATCACTATTGCACTCGATTTCGTTTCATACCCCTTGCCATGGACTATTGCGAAGGAAACGATATACCGTCTCCAACGAAAGTAAAATGGCTTTTACTCCAGTCTCTCTTGACAAATCGACTGCAATTGCAATGATCATAACTGGGTCTCCACTGCTAGAGCAACGCGAGCCCATTTTGCCACTCAAACTAGCGGAGCTATTGACACCGCCACGTTCTCCAAATTCGGTTTCAGCCTCGTCGAGGTCATGTTCCTCGTCATGTACTTGTTCTGAATCGGGATCGTGTTCCTCCTGCTCTTCATGTTCATGCTCAAGCTCAAGCTCCCGCTCCTGTTCATCGTCAGCATCGCAATCATCTAATAGGTCTAGAAGACGTCGGAGTCACAGGAACCATACAACTCGATCGTCGCATTTACAACATCGTAAAAGTCTCCACACCACGCGATCATCGCGTAGACACAGACACAACAGTAATGGGCCATCTTTCTCATTGCTACCAGTACCTCACAATGAGGAGAAAAACTATGGTGAAGTACATCACTTCATGGCCACTAGAATCCAAGCAATGGCACGTGGTCATGGAGGTCGAGAAAGAGCACGTCGGCGACAAATTGAGCTGGATCAAGAATTACGAGAGGAAGCTCTTCACGAGCTGCAGCAGGAAGCAGTCGTCAAGATTCAGACCAAAGCTCGTGGAGTGCTGGTACGCAAGAAAATGCCGATGTCGGACACGAAGAGGCGACGACGAAGACGGAAGCGAGGTGAGCTCCGCAATAATGCTGCAATGTCGCCAGCAGGATCTCCGCAGGAACACTGGGAAGTTGAACAAGGAATATATGAAGACCCCGGTGAGATCGGTGAGTGGCCGCAAGAACTTGACTTGGAACTGCAGGATGACTGGCAAGAATTAGATCAACCGACCACACTCAGGGATAGTGCAACACAGACGCAATTTCTCGTAGTGGGGGAGACTGGAACGGGTTTTACATGAACCTCGAAATGAAGATGGATTTCGTGAGCTCGTAGCATACGTTTGCATGGCTCATATGATTGCCGTCATTGATAACCACGAACACCTGCCAACGAAACCTGATAACTCTCTGCCACTCGAGACTCTCAAGGGTGGTCTCACTTATTAAATAGCTGACGATGCGCTGGAATCCGTTTGCTGCACCACCACCTCCACCTGAAAATGTGTCGCTGCTTGACCGCGTGCAAGAGTTGGCGAGTCGTGAACTCGTTTCAACGCGTGCACTTCTCACCGACTTTCAGGAGTTCATCCAACAGGGAAATATGCTCAATATGGCAGTGGGCCTCATCCTGGGATCGTCCTTCTCCGCAATTCTCAACTCTTTGGTCGTGGACATCCTGTCCCCAATCATCAGTCTCTTTACTGGTAAACAACAACTAATTAGATGTGCACTTTCGATTGTTATTGACTTGTTTTGTACTATGAAGCACGAGGAATTGCGAATCACTATTACCCTGTACGATGTCCGTCGACGACGCCTTGGTGCTCAGGAGACTCATGGCAGACCTGGAAAGAAGGTCTGGGTTATTCATTTTTCAACCCTGTTGATCCTAACTGATCATTTTGTAGCTCGAGATGCCGGTGCCGTGACTATTAACTACGGGTTATTTCTTGAAAACATCATGAACTTCATCATCAATGCTCTCTTCCTCTTCTTTGCCGTGAAAAAAGGTAGGTAAAAGACGTTGTCAACGCTATGACAATCAAGAAACTAATTATTTTCTTGTCATTCCAGCTCTCGAGTTTGTCTTCAAACTGAAAGTCGGCGTGAAAAAGCAGTGTCCATACTGCAAGGAGTTCGTGAAGGGTGCCGCTACAAGGTGCAAAGATTGTGGCTCAGATCTTAGTAACCCTCCAAGTCTTGCATGATGGTTCAGCTGCATCGCTGATGTGTGCTAAGGCAAATCTGTGCATGCAAATGGATCACTACATTGATTGGACTTTAGGACTTCCTCACCTTACACCTTGTCTTGCACCGTCGACATTCGAGACATCGAGGATGGAGACGTGTTACCCGAGATTGGGAGATCGCGGAGCAGACGTACAGCTTCCTCCACAGAAATGCTAGGGTCGTTCGCCAGTATGCGCTTGATGATGTTCGTGGAGGCCACAATGTCGTGTAGTTTACTCTTGGCGTTCGCGATGGCGAAGCGTACTTTACGTACAGCCAACTTCTCCTGCATATCCGATAGAACTTGAATCGTTGTGGCATCCAGGTCGTTGACGTTGCACAAATCCATGACCACACCTCGCGTTGTGATGCCATTAGTTTTCAAACGGACCATCTCACGCTCAGCTAACAGAGCCACTCGCTCGCAATTGGCAAAGTAAAGCGAGCTGTCGACGCGAATAACAATGACGTCGCCGAGGTCGTGCGCTTCCCTGAAGAGTTCGCGGTCGACAAATCGACCGTTATCCAATTCACCGAGGATGACAACGGGAGATGTCTTGGTCTTCCACATTAGCGCCAACACCGAACAAACAATAGACGCGATAAGGCCATCAAGTACACCAAGGCCCAACGTCAGAATGAAAGAGGCAGTCCACACGACGAATTCGTCACGTTTGACACGGTACAGCCACTTGGCTTCTTTGAACTCGACCAGGGAGTAACCTGCAACGATAATAATCGATGCCAAGGTAGCACTGGGAAGATAATACATGGCACCAGTCAGTGTGTACAGCGCGAGGATGACAATTAAAGTCGTGATAATCGACGAAAGCTGTGTGTGAGCGTTCAGCAGATTCACTGCCGTACGTGACATACCGCCCGTAGGGGGCATGGCTTGGAAAAAACCGCACACGACGCTGGCGATTCCTAAGCCCGTAAGTTCCTGGTCACAGTTGATATCTTCTCCACGCTGAATAGCCAGGCGTTTGGCCATAGCGATACTCGACAGGAAAACGACAACCACGACAGTCAATGAGTTGTAGAGAATCGTTCCGAAGCGGTCACCCGCAATGAGTCCCGAGTCAAAACCGTACCAAGGGACCTTGGGGTCAGGGAATCCGCCTGGGATCGTGCCTGTGAGCTTCAAGTGCGACGAACCAAGCACATATCCAACGATGCCACCAACAACGCAAACCACCAGCGGACCAAGGTCACAAATTGTACGTACCATGAAAATCGCAAGCAGCCTAGCCTTTGACTGATTTGGTGCCTCATCCACCAGACTCTTCTCAGCCACCTCACTCAGAGGAGTGTGATCCCCACGACGTTGACGTGCAGATTCCATGCTCACGTATTGTTGGTCGGTAAGTGAAAACCCGTGACTGTGTGTGACCTCAGCAGTGTTATTCACCACAGGAGTGACAATCTGCTCAATCTCGTCAGCTTTCCCTTGCACCTCGTCTTTGGTTGGTTTATCCGTCTCGAAGAGCTGCATCAATACTGGCGAGGGGAAGTATTTCTTCTTAAAAATCTTGACACCAAACAAGTACACGATCGAGATAGCCGCCACAGCAAATGCAGTCAAGTTGGTACTACCGATGTGGTTGAAGATCTGGTACACCGTTTGTGGTGGGTAGTCCTGCGATGGAAATTTGATGCCCAAAGCATTGGAAAACTGTGACAACATGATGAGGATACCACCGGCCGACACAAACCCGCCCATAACTGGTCGTGAAAAGAAGTCAGCGAGTTGACTCAAATTGAGGATCCGCACGATCAGTAGGATGCAGCCACTCAGGAAGGCCATCATGATACCAGTGGCTACTCGTTCCTCCTGACTGTCAATATCTTCCAGAATGGTTCCAACCAGCAGCGAAACCTCGGAACCACTCGAGACTGACAACACTGTGCTGGACCCGAAGATGGCGTACACCAGCGGAGCTGTTGCAGCCGTGTACAACCCGTGGTGAGCCGGGACGTTCATGATCGTGGACAATGACACTTCTTGTGGAATGAGCATCATGGCCACGGTGATGCCGGCGACGATGTCGAATTTGAGGTCCTTGGCCACATTATAGTGCGGCAGCCAGCGGAATATCGGTGCGTAGTGCTGCAGCCTCTGCGTCCAGGTTTTCTTGGGCAACGCGAACCGGTCGCTCTCGTGGTGGCCTGTTAGCTGGCTGATGCACGATGCCATCTTGGAACGCGAACGAGACTTTGACTTGAGCTCGACGAAGCAAGATGTGGAATGAGTCAAAACCAGTGTGGTCGGTGTCAGCAAGTAATGGCAAGCATCCGACTAAAGAGGATGTGACACGCGCGGCTAGCCTTTGAGAGGGAACACTTTGACGGTCCATCGGGAGGCAGTTGAGATGACTGACAAGCAGTTAAAGTGACGAGCGCCACAGCTGCTTAGTCAAGAGCATGTATTCGATGCTTGCGTCCAGGGGAGATCGAGGTTGGAATGTCGATTGCATGCATGTCCAAGCATCAGAAGATGTCGATGTGCGTCATGAATGACGGAGATTGTAGGGAGCTTTGCCTCGCGTAGAGCAAGATGGACAGGTGGACGGTCTCAGCAGTTCTCCAACACCGGAACACTGTAAAATGTGTCGACCGTGTCGTGCACTGTCATTGGCGTGAGCTGCACCAATGCGATCACGTGGACCCAGCACGTCAAGACACTTTCCGCAGATTGAGGCGGGCCATTTCAGACAAGTGTGGTCTTGACTCAATATTCATTCTTGATGAACATCCAATTCACGTATTCTTCATTATTACAGTGACAATTATCCAGGCAATGGGGTTCTAAATGCTGTGCACACGAGAGGAGCGTGTCAATGCCTGACTTTCGTCGGGTGGCATCTCTTCCTCGCGGATTGCTTTAATAGCTTCCATAAATCCAATACGAGCGTCGTTATGGACAATACCCACAAGGAATTCGGACGTCTGAAGAAGTTGTTGGAGGCGATCTCGCGCATTTACAATAGCCAACATGATGCCTTGCATACGCAACTCAGTCTTCAAGTGCTTCATCATCTGAATCGTAGTGGTGTCCCAGTCCATGATGGAACCAGCATCGATCACCACACCACGGACAATCACGCCTTCCGTTTCATGCCGCTTGCGAATCTCGCGTTCTACCACGCGCTCAATGTACTCGCAGTTGGCAAAGTACAAAGCACCTTCCACACGAATCGCTACGACGTCAGACAGCGGACGTGCTGTGTCCGGATACAGATCCAGTTCCACAATTCGGTTCTCGCCAGTCTCCTCGTCGGTTAGTTCACCCAGCATGGATACAGTAGGGCGGCGAGTTTTGTAAATCACAGCGATCAGTGAGCAGAAAATGGAGGATAGTAGTCCAGGGAGCACACCTAGCATGCACGACAGCACAAATGACGCCAACCAAACGTAGAACTCATCCGGCTTAACACGATACAGCCACTTTGCCTCTTTCAACTCAATGAGAGAGTAACCTGCGACGATAATGATGGAAGCTAGACTAGCCTTCGGCAGGTAGGCTAGAGCTGATGTGGCCGTGTACAAAACCAACACCACAACAAGAACGGTGATCACACTTGCTAACTGTGTGCGAGCATTCTGCATGTTCACTGCTGTACGTGAGAGACCACCGGTAGAAGGCATCCCCTGGAAAAAGGATCCTACGAGGTTAGAAAAACCGAGAGCAATGAGCTCTTGGTTTGGTCGGATCCTGTAGCCTTCTTTGATTGCAAGTCGCTTTGCCATGGCAACACTGCACATGTAAGAGATGATAGCGATTGATAGTGTATCAATGAACAGGTGATACAGACGATCAGCCTCGATGATGTTTTCGCTCAATCCATACCATGGCCTTTTGGCGCGGGATAACCACCCGGAACATCTCCAGCGAGCGCTAACGAGCCTTCTGGCGCCAGATACCCAACAATCCCACCAAGCAAACACACCATAAAGGCACCCAGGTCACATACTAACCGCAGCGCAATGAGAACAGCCATTTTTGAGCGCAACACACGGATAGATGTTGATGATGCTGCCAACATGCGTCCAGTCAGTGCAGTAGAAGAGTCTGCCGATTCGGACCCAGTCTCAGATACTGCAGGCGATGGCAGCGCTTTCACACGTCTCTTCATTTCAGCCTCGGCCTTAGCTTCGGCATCATCGTCGTTGAGATCAGCACCATTGCGATTGCGCCGCGGTATCTCCACCTGAGGTTGCGTTGGATTCATTCTGGGCAACGTTCGTGCAGTAGATTCGTCTGAACTAGAACGGTGCATTCCAGAGCCGCCATCGGGGCGAGTGCCAAAGTCCAAGGGTCTCTCAATCGTAATATAGTCTTCATCAGAAAGCGAAAAGCCTACACCATCATCCATGCGCCCATGACGAGTGCTACGAGTAATAGCAGCTAGATCTCTCTGACGACTTGAGCGAGCCAAATCCAAATCATTTGAGCCAAGATCTCGGCTGTTGTGCGCTGAAGACCCCCACGGTGACGACAGCACATAGTCTCGACGTCGCAGAGAGCCCGTGGTAAACACCGCTGGCAAGTCCGCCCATCTAGATCCACGTGGCGAGACGGTAACATCTTTTACATCTAAACCCGTCTCGTCCGAAGTCTGCCTTGGTTGTCGTTTCTTGGGTTTCGGCACATCACCGAGCTCAATGTCACCGCCATAGCTTGCATCTCCTCGATCCTTGGAATCTCGACTCTCCTCTGCATCCTCGTCACTCATATCACGTTCCTCTCCACTAGCTGAGCTCGCACTCATGGACAATTGATTCAACGCTCTGGACGTTTCAATTGCAAATTGGTCTTCAAACTCCACTTCAACTCTCGCCAGCTCTGTCACAACTCGTCTCTTGAGTTCGTGCATCCCCACGAGCACTAAAATGGAAAAAACTCCCAGTGCAAAACTCAAGCCATTGAGTTGTGGGAATTGCTCAAAGAGATCCAAGACCGTCAAGACTGGCAGATCTCTGCTCTTGACTTCGAGTCCCAGCCAACTCGCCACTTGGGACAACATGATGAGCACTCCTCCAGCTGAAATAAAGCCGCCCATCACTGGTCTCGAGAAAAAGTCTGCAATAACTCCAAGTCGAAAGACACCCATAAAAAGGAGTACCACACCACTTAAAAAGCTCAGGAGAATGCCAGTTGCAATGCGTTCCTCTTCACTCTCCACCTTTTTAATAGCAGAACCCACTAAGAGACTCACTTCAGCCCCATTGGCGACAGAGAGTACCCGAGATGTACCAAGTAAGGGGTAAATCATCGGTACAACTGCAGCTGTATAGAGACCGTAAATAGGGGGTACCCCCATAATGGCACTGAGGGATACTTCCTGGGGTACAATCATGAGCCCGACCGTAACCCCTGACACAAGGTCGAACTGTAAGTCTTCACGGATGTCGTAAGCAGGTAGCCATTCCAAAATGGGTACATGTTGTTTCAGGAAAAAGAGTAACCTCTGGCGGGTTATGGTCTGTCGAGCCTCGCAAGCTTGAGTCCATAGTGAAGAGACGAGGGCGCTGACACAGCTGAGCGATAGCTCTCTCGAGTCAGGAGATGACGGGGAAGAAGACGGCGCCATGGACACTCGATAATTCGCCCTGCGGGAGAACACGCGTACAAGAAGCTCAGGTGCCTCCAAGCCTTCAAATAGTCAAGTGACGTATGCGTCTGTCTCTATTTCGATGAGCAGATGTACCTCTACTTAAGGATAACTGGACGACGTATTTACAATATCAATTATTAACAACTTCTGATTCGAATAATCGAAGTTTTGATGTAGAATACCCTTTACAACAACTTTATTATTATTTCGAATAAGGAATATATGCAGTAAGATAGTGTCGGCATAGTCGACGACTGGTGCGTTCAAAGGTAGAATTCTACCATGTCGGACGTCCGGATCAAGCAGGAGCAGATGCGTCCCAGTGGAACTCAACGCAATGATACCACTTCTACAGGAGATACCGTCGCACAAGAGGTAGAATTCTACCACTGGTTCTACTTCCTACTAACATTCATTGTTGGTAGATTTCAGCGTCGTACCACGCGGCAGTGAGGGAGGGCGACCAACATCGGACGAATCTGCTGCTCATACACGCGTGTAACTGCGACGACGCTCAGTGTCTGACAGTGAGTTCCGCGCCCTGTGCTCGCACATGAAGAGGTTCCTCCGGGCGGCCTGTTGGGCTTCACACAGTGACCGATGGCGGTCGTATCCCATTGCTACTGCCGTTATTGAGTTGTTCACGTACCATGCACTACACTGTCAAGCGCTGCAGTGCCAAGTGCCAATGTGTCGACATCTGCGTGGCCAAGTGCTGCTTTAGTTTGTACTTTTACTGGGTCCTCGACTTTAAATGACCAGATTTATTTCATGAAGATTGAGGTCTCACGTCATGGTGACTAGTGTCGGTATGTCCCTACGTCAAATAGTTGACCCAATAGCTCCGTGATGTAGAGTTCATGCAATCGTTCCATTGCATTAACGTCTGTAAAAATACTCGCCGTCTTCAGTTTTCGATGGCAACTAAAGACAGTGGCCAGTGCTCGACTTGCAGTATGGACGGCCGCGCTTCCACTGCGCCAACCCCAAAAGGTAGAAAATGGTTCTCCAAAGATTCTTCTGATGCTTCGTGTTTGCTGCGTCACACTTCGGTAAAAAGTATCAACTCTGATGTGGGTCGTCCCCAAACATGCCCAATACTGCCACCCACATTGACACCGTTGTTCCATTGGAATCTCAACAACTCCGCACTCGAGGCGTTGTCTCGCGACCAAGTTGAGCAGCTTTACAGGTTGTTCGAGTTCTATGACTCGTCCACATTTGGTGATACTCTTCCTTCGATCAACTGCATCCGACTTCAGGAGATTCTTCGTGATGCAAGAATACTAAGCACTATCCCAACGGAGAAGAAGCTTCTACCGGAAGCTGTAGAAAAGATATTCGCGCAGGCTGTTATGGGCAAAATGCGAGTGTATCTCGATGCCGATGATCAACCAGCTCTTACGTTTCCGCTTTTTTGCGGTGCACTAATGAACTGTGCGATGGTATTGACCCCATTAGCTCGCCCTGCTACAGCCTTACAACAGCTTCTTTCGACCTTACTCGAGAGTTTCAATGTCGATGAAAATGTGGTTCCACGTACAAAAGGTTTGCTTCGCCACATTCCTTCTGGCGGTTCGACCTCGCTCTGGGCTCCAGAGCAGTCACAAATTCCACCACAAGAAGAGACTTTGCAAGATTTTCGAGATCAGTCAGCTTTTCAGCAGGTTATTGCAGACTGCACTCACGACCAAGAACTTGAAGAGCTCAAGCAGGAGAAATTGAATGAGTACTATAAAATCCCCGATCGACTTTTAGCAAGCTTTCACCCGGACACGCTCGCTCTCATTTCGAACAAATTTCGCATGTTTGATGTCAACGATACGGGTACCGTGCCACGGCAAGAATTATTTGCTCTACTTTCTTGCTTGGGTATGCGGGTAGATCTTCCAGACTCGTACACAGTATTGGCAAAACTGCCTACAGTAGTGCAACGATCGGGAAACACAGACTCGAACGGTGGAGAGATCACGTTGGTGCAGCTACTTCAAGTCATTGAGGTGGCTCGAGAGATGAAGCGACATTCAGCTACATCAAATCTTGCAGCGATTAAGATCCGAGTAGATCGAGCAGCAACAAACGTGAGAGGCAGTACACCTCTTTCTTCCCAAAATGTGCAAGGAGATGATGACAACAGCAATAGCGATTCCGCAGGCATCTCGCGAAAAGCTTCTGGACGGAGTAGAAGTGGCAACGCTGCTAATTCTGCGAGTTTTCGAGACCGGGGAAGGCGGCATGGTGTCGTTGCCATAAAACCTCGCAAATCGATACTATCCAGCACTACAGAGGCAAGTGCTTCAAGCAAGTCGCTGATAGGTAACAAGCACCAAAGCGGTTCGAAGGCACATTCAAGTCATGGATTGAACAGGAAAAAAGCGATGCGTCGGAAGAAATCTTCGGTAGCAAATGTGAGGCCCGATTCATCGATAGCCGATTCCAGTGACGTTCAAGACAATACTGACGACGAATCCGTGATACAAACCCAACGGTCTGGTGCAACAGCTCACAGCACTGCTAGAGAACCAGCAGCTTTAACGTCAGGTGTTGTTTCGACGCGTAGCGACAACAATGACAACTCCATAGACAAGGGTGATCATGGACTGCAACTGGAGTATGTTCCGCGCGCCATTAGTATTCAGGTGTATGAGCCGTTAAGCTCAAAGAATGCCAAGATGATCCGAATATTCTTGCTTCTTGGTGGAGAGCACGATGGTGCCATATACTGCACGATTTCACTGGCATTTTCGACAAAGAAAATTGAAGAGAGCGAGGGGATCTACTACTCCACAACTCCCAGTGAAACCACACGAACGACTCCCGTGTTACCCACACAACACAATCTTATCAATGCGCTACTGATGCTGAAGAAATGTGTTCTAGCCAAACTGGAACAAGGATTTGAGTTGCGTCCTGCAAACCAGCTTAATATCGTAGATGAAATACTTCAAGAGCAAAGAAATCGTCAACCACATTACAGTAGCCCCGTTACCAAGACGTCACGAAACAACAGAATCGCAGTATATCCTTCACCAGATACGCGTCACTCAGCTCGCTTCATCTCTTCTGCATCATCCGATCATATTTCGATACCTCAGAAACTTCCACCACATTCGAAACGAGGTCACTGCAAGTTCGACCTTCCCAACAACTACAAGGATCTCTTTGCATCTTGGGATATATCCCAACACGGAAATTACGAGTGGATCCACGATATCAATGCTGCATCCCCTTTAAAGCCCGCAACACCGGTAATAAAACTCAATCGCAGTGGTCTCTTAAGTCCTCTTCAACTACCATCCAGGTAAGACATCTAGCAACAACAAATGAGGAATTCAGCTACTACCTTTCGTTTAAGATCGAGATAAACCACCAATGCATACCGTTTTGTAGATTCCTGAGGTCTGGGGTGATGAAAACTGTTCACCCGGACCGTAGTGCAGTAAGTGGAGAACACAGAATCTGAAGTGGGCATATTGCTTCTAAGTTAGCACGAAAACTGAAGGACGTTGGTGTCGAAGTCAGTAAGAGTTTCGCTTGTGTACTAAGCATACTCCAAGGCAACAGTGAGATCGCTTCATAGGATTTAGACCAACTTCCTACATTTCCCATTTTGCTAGCTCAAACAATTGCTATCCTATCGTCTCATCTTGTTACATAACTCAAAGGCATCACAAATCAGACAACATTTGAAGCATAGTTCTTGGTTGCTCGATGTATTGTTTCCACAATTCGATCGATTCATACCTAGTGAACTCAATCGATGTCGAAAGTGCTGACCTGCTGACGATGAATACAACCTTGGCCTGGATGAAGATTCGGATGAAGAAGAGAGTGATTTGCCACCCACAGCGGCAGAAGAGGTAGCCAATGCCTTGACGAAGTAGACCCAGACAACAACTACCATGAATAAGCTTGACGACAAAGCAGGAAAGATCGCGGGATACAAGGAATTTCACTAAGATATGTTCACGACTATCGTGGAATCGGGTGTAACACCAACAATGATGTCCAAACGGTTTGGAAATAGTGTTGGTTTTGTTCGCAACCATTACATGAGCCGACAACACTTTGTACGACAAGCTGTGTATTACTTAATACGCTTCTGAATAACGAATTGCTGTGCTCGAATATTTTAATGGCTCAATACCCCATAAAACAAAGCTATATTAGTGCCATACATATCCGGAGCATTGTATATTTTGTCAGTATTTGTTTATTTTCTTCAAGTAAATCACTACATGTCTAATAGTACAACTGACAGTACTTTCAAAATATTCGTATGATGATGACAATCACAACTACAAGTGAACTTGATTGAATGGATACGTCATTCAAGTGATTAGCTGTTTATAGTAAGGTTAGTTTGAATAAACTAGCGTCTCTCTTCATTTGTTCTACACTTCTAGGCCACAGGCATGGCACCGGAGAGTGCGTGGTTCTCCTTGCTAGCAGCGTACCATGGGCATGAAAGCACTTGAGTGAGGACGCCTGTAGCCTTGTCCACATGCCACCGCAAAAGTAACATGTTGAAGGTACGCAAAACTTTCCTCGGTAGTGCACGCGCGAGCAGTAGCAACATAACCGAAGATGCCTGATAAATGTGCTCGCCGTAGTACAGGTACCCCGTAAGCAGCAATGCTTCCACAGTAGTGCATCGTTTGCCCTTGTACATGACATAGGCCATGTCGTCACAGTCTCGGAAGAGTTGTCGAAAAGGGCCACCAATGCAGTTCCGCTCAAAGGATGTGAGGTGGTCGTTCGGTTCGCCACTAACGGATTTTTTCTTGAGTACGGTGTCAGATGTCGTATTTGGGTTGTGGATCGATTTGCGGCTTTGCATAGCGCTTTGACCTGAGAGCGACATTCTAGCCGATCGCACGGCGATTGTCACTTTCGGACTCAAACGCTTGACGATAAGTGAAGAGATAGCTGCTACGATCCCCAAACCTACGGAGAAAATTGTGATGAAGACAATCATATTGGTTTTGTAGACCACGCACGAATCATTGAGTCCACAATATTTAGCCCCGCGAGCTGAAGTCTTTCGCAGAATCTCTCCATTGTTAGCGGTAATAAATTCCAGAGGGGTTTGCCGCACGGAAAGCAAAATTGCAGCGACGACAGATGTGATTACAATTTGCATGGTCTCCCAAGTCAGCCGGAAGTGGCGATCAAGCTGCTGATCTCCTGATCGAGCTTTAGCCAAATTCACGAACGCGTACGAAAACGCAAAGATGCAACAGGTGAGGTTCATGACCGACTCAACCGTAAGCGTGCCTGTTGCTAGTCCAAGCATATACAAATCCGAGTTGTAGATGATATGGTACGTGATCTGCGCAAGGTAAACGACCTGCATGCGTCCATTTTGGCAACGATACGCCCAGATTTGAGTCAGCAACACGGATCGTTTGTGCGACATCACTTGGTACAGACTGATCATACCCATGAGAAGCATCTGCATAACGACGATACCGGGTAGCACACTAAGGGAAACTGTATCGGCGTAGCGACTGCGAAAGGTGTTAAGATTCATTCCAATACGAGTCGGGTTGTCAGCATTAACGTAGTTGACCCACTCCCAGATCGAGTTGTAGTAGTTGTGAATACAGACGTCACCTGTGCTGCACATTGGAATGTCATCTGGTGAGTGTATCATGAGCCCATACGTAGTCCACCGCTTCGACGTAGTGCACGTGTCTTCAATGTAAACGCCTGTTGTATTCACTTCACGCACGCGGCATCCACCGTAGTAGCCCTTGAACAGAGGCTGTAGCACAGTCTCAGCTCCGAATTTCGTGGTACCAGCTGCAACAAGTCGATTAGCTGCTGGGATACTGCTCTTGAAATTGAACGGGAACAGCTTGAGGATGTCAGGTATGACAGCTAAGAGATCTTCACCGCTGGTGTCGAGTGCAAGTTTCGAGCCAACAAGACTGTCGTCCACAACTACGTTTGGGCGACATTCCGTGTAGTCTGGAAAAACGTTAAAGTCGATTCCAGGAATGCTAGCGAAGTTGGCACTGCCTTTGACAGTCGGATAGAGAAACAATCTCGTAATGGTGTAAATGTTCCATCCCGATTCACACGGAGCATTACCTGCCACTGCAATTTCAAGTTCTCGTCTAAATTGCGGTGCAATGTTGAGATTCAAAGTGGTGACGACATTCAAGATATCTTCTGCATTACCGGCGATACCTGCAGTCATGGAACCCCATTCGTTCACGCCACTTTGACAGTAAACTCCTTTGGCGTCCAATTTCTCTCCAAGATCAAGAGCAGCTTGGCTTAGAGGACTGAAGTCATACAACGACACATCAGCTTTGCGACCAGCAAAGCTTTTGAAGGTTGTTGCGCCAATAATTGCATCTTGGTTGAAGATGCTGTACTTGAGTAGGCAGATTTTATTAACACTCAAGCAGCCACTGCAGCCACCCGCCATCGTTGGGTCCTGCTCCGTGAATGCGTAAATACTTTCATCGACAAGCTTGAGCACGTTGCTGTGCGATAGATAACTGGTAGACATAAACACCACCAGCAAAGCCATTGGCCACACTACAATTCGACCTGCTACAGCTAAAATCGCTCCGAAGACAGAAGGTCTGAAGACAATCGCCCAACTTTGGTTCTCTCGCTCCCGTCGCTGCTCAGCATAATAAGCTGTCGCCCAATCACTACCATCTCGAGCTTCGACCTTATACTTATCTCCTGCGGTCATCTCTTCTTTCGACTCGAAGATAAAATGGAGTGATTCCAACCAACAACAATGTGAAAGTGGTTTCAAGCCTGCCCAGAACGGAAATAGCTAGCGTATGCATCAATATTTGAGGATGGCTGAGTGCTAGCGTTCCGTGTAGCTGATGTCCTTCCGTCTCAATCGTCTCGTTTAGCTGTCCACAGTGCTCCAGTACAGCGAGCATTTGTGACAGTCCGTGTCTTCTCTTCACAATTAGTAGATGAGGACACAATTAGTAGATGAGGATGCAGTGTCCTAAACTGGTCAATTGCCTGGAATGAAGTGATGACGCCTGCATACCTCACGTTTCTAGAGCTCAAGAAGCATCTTTTGGCGCCGATCGCATTCCGAGTCCCCAATGGATATGAATCATGACCGAAAGCATCGTAAGGTTATCCACTGGGCAACATACCAGGAAGTTGTGCAAGCAATGGAGAGAGGAGAACTCCAGATCCACACGATGCAAATGAAGGAACTGGATGGGATGCCTTCGCCTGGGGTCAGTCGCAATACAAGTACGATCACTTTGTCTTACCAGCATTTCAACGGCTTGACGACCTGCATGGCCAGTGTCCATTGGACACATCGACATTGAAAAGAATTTCGACTAAAAGAACTTGCTTGGCTTTGCTTGGAATGTTTTGGAGACTGACTGGAGCGAGCGTATTTTGCCAGCATTAGCGGTATTTCGTGAACTAAATGCTAATTGTCGAGTTTCGACAAACTTCACTGTACCGATGCATGAGCTTTACAACAGGAATCTTGGGATTTACGCCTCGGAAATGTTGTGAGAGGGATCCGACATAAAGGCTATACGCTGCTCGAGTTTTGCGCTATTACTCACTATTGATTTTGTTTGGGGTGTTTTGGAGCCTCAATGAAACAAGCGTATTTTGCCGGTATTTACAATGAGTATGGACACAGTAGGTCACTTGGCTAGTTAGATGCCAACTAGGTAATTATCCCATCGCTACCGAGCTAGTAAGAATCTGTGCAAACCAATAGATAACACATGGGAGAACTGCTGTTCGGCGAACGAAACGGCAATTCGTGAAAAACTAATTTAATCGCTATAACGTAACTTGCTCAAAACAAACATAACGACAAAAGAAATACAATACTTTTCGCGATTATGGTAGGCAACAACAAAAATACCGAAGGCAAAGTCCGCTTTAGAATGCCTGGCTAAGCTGTGTCAAAGCGTCTTCGCTGGCATCGCCTTCCCAGGTCCCCAATTCCGCTGACCGGCGTCTACGCTTCTTGGCACGGTATTTCTCCTGTGCTAGACTTTTTTATGATAGTCCTAGCTGCATGTGGATGAGATTGTGCTGGCTTGGCAATAACATTCTCCACTTTGCTCTCGTAGAGGAGTGAACAAAACATGATAGTTGGTTAGCACCGCTTTATCGTTGTGGCTAAGTTAGTGGCAACGCTAAGGCGAAATACGTCGTCGCATTGCCACGATTGTACTGGCTAGGTGTTTTGACTTGGTCCTTGTATGTAAGCACGCGATGGATTGGGTACATCGGTGAATGAGGTACTATATTTCCAAACGAATTACCCTTTCACGGGTTGCAATGTTGTTTGCGTGAAAATGATTCACCTGCGAAGGGCCAACTGTTTTCCAGAAGAGTTGACTTTTCTCTATGTTGTAGGTTTGTAGCTATTTACCAAACCTCCTAGCGGGACCACATGATGGACCCGGCTAATCATCCGATAATTAGGTTACTGGCGGTCAACTCGGTAAGCGTTCTAGTAGTGTACCACATGGATTTGAGGTGCCATCGGAGCGAACTAGGCCAAGGAAAACGCGTGGCTGAAGCTGGGAATTGTTGTGGCGAGTATTCATTGTAGTCGTTATTGTGGGTCGTATTCTTACTGTATTGTTCGATCAGTCAATTCGTAGAAGGTGACTTTAAGACTAGTTTCTAAGAAATGGGGAGACCATGTTGAACCATTGTTGGTCTCTTTGAGTGGCTGCATGGCCATCGACCGCTAGAATTTGTGATCCCATCAGCAATTGCTTGGAAAGAAAAAGACTGAGGTACTGTGTTTGGGCTTAACGAAATAAATCCAAGATAGTAGTCGGACGAGGTGGTGTGTATTCTCCCAGGAGACTTCACAGAACTTAATCACATTTGCCTATGGATGTGAAAATACTGCTTTTGATGTTACTAGAATTGAACTTTGGGATATCTTGCGATCTTTGTCAACCGTCGCGCGATCTTAATCGTGCGGTTGTCGTCGCTTTTCAAATTTGAAAGACCACCTTCGCTTGTCATTGTGCAATTGACACGCTTCCACCCAAGTATGTCGTTGTTCCGAGTCTTTGTGTATTTCCTAGTGGCCACACTACTGTGTCTAACCAGTTGCATTACCGACGGACAACAAGTCGGCACATCCTGTGCCCAACCTCGTATTCGCAAGTCATGGGACGCCTTTACCGATGCAGAGAAGGCGCTGTACATTGAGGCGGTTGGAGTCGCAATGGATCGCGGTTTCCACCAAAAGTTTGTGCAAGTTCACACTGAACAAGTCACGGGACTAGAGGCTCATCAGACGTGCGTCTTCATCTATTGGCACCGAATGTTGCTCTTGGGCTACGAAAATATGTTGCGCAGTCTCAGTCCATCGTATCAATGCATCACACTGCCGTTCTGGGACCATCTCTCAGGCTCAGCGCGTCAAGCAAGTACCAGTTGCACCAGCATTGAAGGGTGTTCACCTATCGTTGCTGACTTTGGTGGTACAACCACTGGGATAAGCAGAACGTTGTCAATCTATGGCACAAATATTGCGTACTCAACCAGAACCATCTGCGTGAATCAAGGTCTCCCTTATCACTTTTGTGGGAACAACACGGGCTGTGCTCACTGCATTCTCCGCACTCGAAAGCAATATTTAAGTGCAACGACGTATCCTACCGAAGCTTCCTTTGGTTCCGTCTATCAGCAAGTGTTCACCTTTAATGATTCCGGGAGCTTCACAACAGCCGTCGAGAGAGGCGTTCACAGTACGTCACTTTGTGGTAGTTGCCATTGATGACCGTAGATGCACTAAGATGTTGTTTCGTTGTTTTCGAAGATGCGGTTCACAATGCAATGGGTGGCGTAATGGTATACTTGCAGGCTCCAGTCGACCCAGTGTTCTATTCGCACCACTCACTTATTGACCTGCTTCAGACCATCTATCTAAAATGTCAGAACGGAGATGAAAAGCTCTTTCTGTCTGCAGCAGCCAAAAACAGTGATCCGCGATTTTGGACATCTTGTGCTCGATCGGGGGGCGGGAACTTTAGCGGTTCAGATAATATCACGATGCGCGCAGTGGCATTCGATGGTAAGACGTACGTGAACGTTTGGCAAGACCCAAACAATATCCTGTATCCATTTTTTAAAGACCTTCCGTATAAGTATGCCGATTATGTGGACGCTAAGGATCTGGGGAATTACAGCTACACGTACAATATCAGCGGTGGACTGGCCAACATGTACCAGAACTGCATTGACTCGAACACGTTAAGCGCAGTTTCGCTACTTGCGGATGAAAAAGAAGAGGCCGATCTAACCTCCGCGCGTAAAAAAGCTAAAGATCCGCTACTCCCGACGATATCCGACGGAACGGAAGAGGATAACTCGGTGAAACATTGGCAAGTCGCCTTGTTCGAGACAGCGCAAATCATCGGCTATACCGAATGGGCTGCAAACGACCAAGTGGAGATGATCACATGCGCGCATCACGCCGAGTGCATCGGCTCCGTTGATGATTATTCTGACCTTTTCCGTGCCAACTTTGGTATCAGGGGCCACACTCGCTGCTTTTCAATTATGCAAGATCTCGAAGCTGGTACACGCGTTATCGGCATTCCGATGTGGAGGGAGATCACCCGACGATTCCTACCTTGTCCCTTGCAAGACGGAAATGACTCGGATAGTTCAGATGAAACGGTGACGTAGTATTCTTCAGTGGGAGTGGATGGCATTTGGCTCCGGTGTTGACAATATCCACTTGACACAAATTGTATTGCTATACTACTGTAGTAGTAGCGCATGGCAATGCCTAATATACCGTCATACGCTAACAGGAGTATTCGATTCAAGTGACAATAGTGGTGTTTGGACCCCCCCTCATTACTCAGTCAGTTCGACCTGCTTCTCTGCAGAATTACTTACTACATGGATTAAAACTGAGCATTGGTAGCGTAACGCTACTATAATAGCGTTTGATTCGTACTGGTTCATATGATTTGGTTCGTTCTTAGTGAAATTCACTGAGAGCTTGATGTACTTTTTCCGGATTGCAAAGGGAGTCATGATGCTGGTCTGAATGCTCTTAGTATAACCTGGCCATATGGTATGGTATCATGTCATGTCATTTCATTTTTTGAGTTTAGCACTGGTCATGCATCCTCAGTCCACCAATCGATTCGGCTAATTCACACCTATGTTTTCTAGTACCTAGGTATTTCAGTCTTTTTACCTGGACATGTGCGGTGGATTGAGTCAAAATGTCAGTATTTGACGACCAATGCTGCCAGTATTAGTAACAAATGTATGAGTAAGAATGGGTGAAAGACCAACATCGCGCGAGGTAAAGCTTAGCTGTATGTTGCATACTAGACAAAAACGTTTAATTCACGGACCGTTAGCTCATTCAAGACCAACGCGGTAACACAGTCTTTTTCAGTTCATGGGATCACAAATTCTAGCGGTCGATGGCCATGCAGCCACTCAAAATGACTAATAGTGGTTCAACACGGTCTTTCCATTTCTTAGAAACTACATTGTCTTAAAGTCACCTTCAATGAATTGACTGATCGAACAATACAGTAAGAAGACGACCCACAATAACGATTACAACGAATACTCGCCACAACAATTCCCAGCTTCAGCCACGCTTTTCCTTGGCCTAGTTCGCTCCGATGGTACCTCAAATCCACGTGGTACACTACTCTGTCCATACGCACTGTATATGCTAGCAAAATACGCTTGTTTCATTGAGGCTCCAAAACATCCCAAACAAAATCATTAGTCGAGTACTATAACGCAAAACTCGAGCAGCGTATAGCCTTTATGTCGGATCCCTCTCACAACATTTCCGAGGCGTAAATCCCAAGATTCCTGTTGTAAGGTTCATGCATCGGTACATTCCAAGCCAAGCAAGTTCTTTTAGTCGAAATTCTTTTCAATGTCGATGTGTCCAATGGACACTGGCCATGCAGACCATGTGATAGATACGATCTCATTGATGTATTGTTTAACATCCAAGTCCTCCCGGAGTGCTTTGAGCACATGTTGGACTCCTTGCAGCCTTATTTGTACTGTAGACATTAGCTTCTCCTGCTTCAACTGAGCCAATGCTCTCGTAATAAGTCTTTTCGCCATGTTGACTTCTGTTATCTCCAGCTTTTCTTGTTGCAATCCAATCAAACAGTCTCCTTCTAATTCCTCTCCGACAATAACCCAAGCTCCCCGTCTTCCTGCTGATTCAGGAATATTTACCGAGTGAACGAGTAGTGTCCGACTTATCAGAGCTATCGGGCGATCCGAAGGTACAATCGCTCTGAAGACGGCATAACATTCAGCAACCCGAAACCCCAACTCATAGGTATTAGGTCTGGAGGTTAGTCCCTTGATCACCGCTTGTGTTTGAAAATCTGCGAGTTTCATGAGTCTCCGCTTGGCTTCCTGGCCTGAAATATTTTCGTATTCGAAGATTTCCCGGTTTCGAATAATCCACAGTGTACATTGCGTACACGTTGTCCAAATACTCCATATTACTTGCAATGCTTCATCATGCCCTGATTCCCAATACGGAATAGTTCGTGATGCCTCATCTACGAAATTGGGGGAAACCGTTGGTGCTGTCCTAGAAGCCAGGTGTGGTATAAGCCTATCAAGCTCCTCTCGATGAGGATAATGGCCAAGCCATTTAGGGAGCCATTCTTGCCAAACATCTTGGGCTCTTGAGCATTCCCAGACTATGTGTTCAATTGTCTCTTTGTTCGTGGTACACAACTCATATGTACACTGACGATTCTCCGGCCAACCTTCATGGTATAAATTCAATGTCCTGGTGCATATTCGGTATAATGTCCATCTTTGATAATCCGTTAAAACGCCATCGATTTGCCAGATTTGTTCAGGATGCTGATTCTGTGCACCCCTGGCCCAGGCACTACCTTGTGCTCCTAAATCCATCTTTTCCAAAACCCTCTTGATTAACCCTGTCAAGCGTTTGCGAATCCGTTTAGATCGACTTTTACGAATGATTTGTCGGAGTTTACTTGATCTGGTTTCGCGGGTTGCTGTCCATGGTGTCGGATGTAGCAGAGGCGTTGGTTCAAATGCTAAACCTGTCGTTCGTTGCTCAAATTTCAATTGTTGTGCGTCTTCATCAAATTGTGGATCAGGATCCCGACTTACCACAGACCAAGTCCAACTGCGTGCGTCCTTTTCTAACAAAAAAACAGGATAGTTTGGACGTGTGGGGAGGGTAGCGATTACCGTTCTGTCACTCTTGGCCTGCCATGTATATAACTGTTTCAATAATGGGAAATTGCGAGGTCGAATCGGTTCAATAAATGATGTCCATACTTTGTCGGGAACACAGGCAAATATACTTGCACACCAACGCCGTAATTGACCATAATGCCGGATAGTAAAAGGACGTGCGCTTAAAGGTGGTGTTAGCAAGTACACCCCTGGAGATTCTATTCGAACTCTCAATTTCATCAGTGTACTCGGCTCAAACCAGGGGAATACTTCTCACGCAGCGGTTTACCATTATCATCAACAATGTACGCATTTTCAGTCCATTTACTCGTTCTCCAATAGTCTGTTGTCAGCGAATCCCGACTAAAAGTTGATCTTCCCTTGAGTATGCTTTTGATCGTGCCGGTGCCCACCCAGAAGCAAACAATTGTCTCCCTCATGTCATGCACTTGGCGCTCCAATTTCTGGGACATTATCCCCTTATTATTTTGCTCAGTAAGATCTGTCCAAAGCTCCAGTCGTCCAATTCCTTGTACTGTTGAAATTGTGTTCCTTGTGCTTTGTCGTTGAGCGTTCTTAAGCTGTGCTTCCGTGGTAGGAGTAAAGGCACAGCAATCACGAGAAGTGGCAACCGCTGGATGGGCTAAAAAATGCCATGCCGCCTGATAATGATCAGGTCTGAATGCTCTTAGTATAACCTGGCCATATGGTATGGTATCATGTCATGTCATTTCATTTTTTGAGTTTAGTACTGGTCATGCATCCTCAGTCCACCAATCGATTCGGCTAATTCGCACCTATGTTTTCTAGTACCTAGGTATTTCAGTCTTTTTACCTGGACATGTGCGGTGGATTGAGTCAAAATGTCAGTATTTGACGACCCATGCTGCCAGTATTAGTAACAAATGTATGAGTAAGAATGGGTGAAAGACCAACATCGCGCGAGGTAAAGCTTAGCTGTATGTTGCATACTAGACAAAAACGTTTAATTCACGGACCGTTAGCTCATTCAAGACCAACGCGGTAACACAGTCTTTTTCAGTTCATGGGATCACAAATTCTAGCGGTCGATGGCCATGCAGCCACTCAAAATGACTAATAGTGGTTCAACACGGTCTTTCCATTTCTTAGAAACTACATTGTCTTAAAGTCACCTTCAATGAATTGACTGATCGAACAATACAGTAAGAAGACGACCCACAATAACGATTACAACGAATACTCGCCACAACAATTCCCAGCTTCAGCCACGCTTTTCCTTGGCCTAGTTCGCTCCGATGGTACCTCAAATCCACGTGGTACACTACTCTGTCCATACGCACTGTATATGCTAGCAAAATACGCTTGTTTCATTGAGGCTCCAAAACATCCCAAACAAAATCATTAGTCGAGTACTATAACGCAAAACTCGAGCAGCGTATAGCCTTTATGTCGGATCCCTCTCACAACATTTCCGAGGCGTAAATCCCAAGATTCCTGTTGTAAGGTTCATGCATCGGTACATTCCAAGCCAAGCAAGTTCTTTTAGTCGAAATTCTTTTCAATGTCGATGTGTCCAATGGACACTGGCCATGCAGACCATGTGATAGATACGATCTCATTGATGTATTGTTTAACATCCAAGTCCTCCCGGAGTGCTTTGAGCACATGTTGGACTCCTTGCAGCCTTATTTGTACTGTAGACATTAGCTTCTCCTGCTTCAACTGAGCCAATGCTCTCGTAATAAGTCTTTTCGCCATGTTGACTTCTGTTATCTCCAGCTTTTCTTGTTGCAATCCAATCAAACAGTCTCCTTCTAATTCCTCTCCGACAATAACCCAAGCTCCCCGTCTTCCTGCTGATTCAGGAATATTTACCGAGTGAACGAGTAGTGTCCGACTTATCAGAGCTATCGGGCGATCCGAAGGTACAATCGCTCTGAAGACGGCATAACATTCAGCAACCCGAAACCCCAACTCATAGGTATTAGGTCTGGAGGTTAGTCCCTTGATCACCGCTTGTGTTTGAAAATCTGCGAGTTTCATGAGTCTCCGCTTGGCTTCCTGGCCTGAAATATTTTCGTATTCGAAGATTTCCCGGTTTCGAATAATCCACAGTGTACATTGCGTACACGTTGTCCAAATACTCCATATTACTTGCAATGCTTCATCATGCCCTGATTCCCAATACGGAATAGTTCGTGATGCCTCATCTACGAAATTGGGGGAAACCGTTGGTGCTGTCCTAGAAGCCAGGTGTGGTATAAGCCTATCAAGCTCCTCTCGATGAGGATAATGGCCAAGCCATTTAGGGAGCCATTCTTGCCAAACATCTTGGGCTCTTGAGCATTCCCAGACTATGTGTTCAATTGTCTCTTTGTTCGTGGTACACAACTCATATGTACACTGACGATTCTCCGGCCAACCTTCATGGTATAAATTCAATGTCCTGGTGCATATTCGGTATAATGTCCATCTTTGATAATCCGTTAAAACGCCATCGATTTGCCAGATTTGTTCAGGATGCTGATTCTGTGCACCCCTGGCCCAGGCACTACCTTGTGCTCCTAAATCCATCTTTTCCAAAACCCTCTTGATTAACCCTGTCAAGCGTTTGCGAATCCGTTTAGATCGACTTTTACGAATGATTTGTCGGAGTTTACTTGATCTGGTTTCGCGGGTTGCTGTCCATGGTGTCGGATGTAGCAGAGGCGTTGGTTCAAATGCTAAACCTGTCGTTCGTTGCTCAAATTTCAATTGTTGTGCGTCTTCATCAAATTGTGGATCAGGATCCCGACTTACCACAGACCAAGTCCAACTGCGTGCGTCCTTTTCTAACAAAAAAACAGGATAGTTTGGACGTGTGGGGAGGGTAGCGATTACCGTTCTGTCACTCTTGGCCTGCCATGTATATAACTGTTTCAATAATGGGAAATTGCGAGGTCGAATCGGTTCAATAAATGATGTCCATACTTTGTCGGGAACACAGGCAAATATACTTGCACACCAACGCCGTAATTGACCATAATGCCGGATAGTAAAAGGACGTGCGCTTAAAGGTGGTGTTAGCAAGTACACCCCTGGAGATTCTATTCGAACTCTCAATTTCATCAGTGTACTCGGCTCAAACCAGGGGAATACTTCTCACGCAGCGGTTTACCATTATCATCAACAATGTACGCATTTTCAGTCCATTTACTCGTTCTCCAATAGTCTGTTGTCAGCGAATCCCGACTAAAAGTTGATCTTCCCTTGAGTATGCTTTTGATCGTGCCGGTGCCCACCCAGAAGCAAACAATTGTCTCCCTCATGTCATGCACTTGGCGCTCCAATTTCTGGGACATTATCCCCTTATTATTTTGCTCAGTAAGATCTGTCCAAAGCTCCAGTCGTCCAATTCCTTGTACTGTTGAAATTGTGTTCCTTGTGCTTTGTCGTTGAGCGTTCTTAAGCTGTGCTTCCGTGGTAGGAGTAAAGGCACAGCAATCACGAGAAGTGGCAACCGCTGGATGGGCTAAAAAATGCCATGCCGCCTGATAATGATCAGGTCTGAATGCTCTTAGTATAACCTGGCCATATGGTATGGTATCATGTCATGTCATTTCATTTTTTGAGTTTAGTACTGGTCATGCATCCTCAGTCCACCAATCGATTCGGCTAATTCGCACCTATGTTTTCTAGTACCTAGGTATTTCAGTCTTTTTACCTGGACATGTGCGGTGGATTGAGTCAAAATGTCAGTATTTGACGACCCATGCTGCCAGTATTAGTAACAAATGTATGAGTAAGAATGGGTGAAAGACCAACATCGCGCGAGGTAAAGCTTAGCTGTATGTTGCATACTAGACAAAAACGTTTAATTCACGGACCGTTAGCTCATTCAAGACCAACGCGGTAACACAGTCTTTTTCAGTTCATGGGATCACAAATTCTAGCGGTCGATGGCCATGCAGCCACTCAAAATGACTAATAGTGGTTCAACACGGTCTTTCCATTTCTTAGAAACTACATTGTCTTAAAGTCACCTTCAATGAATTGACTGATCGAACAATACAGTAAGAAGACGACCCACAACAACGATTACAACGAATACTCGCCACAACAATTCCCAGCTTCAGCCACGCTTTTCCTTGGCCTAGTTCGCTCCGATGGTACCTCAAATCCACGTGGTACACTACTCTGTCCATACGCACTGTATATGCTAGCAAAATACGCTTGTTTCATTGAGGCTCCAAAACATCCCAAACAAAATCATTAGTCGAGTACTATAACGCAAAACTCGAGCAGCGTATAGCCTTTATGTCGGATCCCTCTCACAACATTTCCGAGGCGTAAATCCCAAGATTCCTGTTGTAAGGTTCATGCATCGGTACATTCCAAGCCAAGCAAGTTCTTTTAGTCGAAATTCTTTTCAATGTCGATGTGTCCAATGGACACTGGCCATGCAGATCGTCAAACCGTTGAAATGCTGGTAAGATAAAGTGATCACACTTGTATTGCGACTGACCCCAGGCGAAAAGCATCTCGTCAAGCTCCTTCATTGCATCGTGTGGATCTGGAGTTCTCCTCTCTCCATTGCTAGCACAACTTCCTGGTATGCTGCCCAGTGGATAACCCTACGATGCTTTTATGATTCATATTCATTGGGGACTCGGAATGCGATCGGCACCAAAAGATGCTTCTTGAGCTCTAGAATCGTGAGGTACGCAGGCGTCATCACTTCATTCCAGGCAATTGATCAGTTTAGGACACTGAATCTTCATCTTCTAATTGTGAAGAGAAGACACGGACTGTCGCAAATACTCGCTGTACTGGAGCACTGTGGACAGCTAAACGAGACGATTGATACGGAAGGGTACCAGCTACACGGAACGCTAGTACTCGGACCTGAGGTACATTGAGTAATTATGGCTAATCAGAATTTGCCTGGAAAACGTGGAATGGTTGTGGGTTCCATGCAGCCACTACCTGTCGGGTTTTTGCCGGAGAAGAGTGTTGGTCGATGTTGAAGTTGCGGAGTGTTTGTCTTGTAGTGAAGCCTTGGGCGTTGGTCTCGAGTGCGGGGTAGTGTGTGTATTTAATAATGAATTACGTTGGTCTCCCTAAACATGCATGCCTTCCTGTTCTACAGGGGCTTCCTAGTACTTTTGCTTGTTTCTGTTTCTTTTCGTGCCTTTGTTGCTACCCTGCATGTTTTTCTCTTTTTTCTGTGGCACTTCATGTTTATCTAACTAAATGCATGTTCCTTACTGCTAAATGCATGGTCCCTACTGCTAAATGCATGGTCACTGTGACTGCTGGCCCGTCAAGGCAGCCGTCGCAGTGACAAGTGCTTCTGGCTGCTTAGCAAGCATGCCAGAGCCTTTGCGCCCATGCGCTCTGGCCTGCTTGCTAAGCAGCCAGACGCGGGCATGACATCTCCCCCGGGTTGAGTTCGCCTTGGTGGCTTCGAAACCCTTCTAGGAGTTGTCGCCAATGCGAAACATGTTTGATGTTTGCTTCGCGCTCCCAGGTCGCCTCATGTTCTGGCAACCCATGCCACTTCACGAGCCATTCGCGTTTACGTCGCCTGGTTCGTCGCTTCAGTAGCTTCTCAATGATGTAGAGTTCTTCTCCAGTCTCATCGTCCAGTATAATAGGGACTGCCTTTGGAATCGGTCGATTCGGAAAGTCCGTGCGATTTGTCAGGTAGTGAGATAGTAACTCTACGTTGAAAGTGGGGTTGAGCCGCTTCATCGTGGCCGGAAGTATCAACTTCGCCACGTTGTCGTTTATCATGCGCTCAATCACAAATGGTCCAACCTTCTTAGCCGCTAGCTTTGCCTTTTTCAGCTCTGTATTCTTGTTAACTGTCTTCAGCGGTAAGTTCTTCGTATCGAGTAGTACCAAGTCGCCTTCTTTAAACACCACTTGTCTGCGCTTGCGATCGTAGTACTCTTTCTGCCGTTCTTGAGCATGCTTCAAATTCTCTTGAGCTTGCTCTACGACCTCTTGTCGTTCTCGTGCAAAGTTCTTTGCAAACTCTGCAAGTATTCCGTCACTCTCGGAGTATACCAGTTCTTTCATCCTCTCAGTTAGGAGATTCGACACTTTGCGTCCTGTATCCACTTCGAAAGGGGTCATCTTCGTAGACGCATTCACAAGTGTTGAATGTGCGTACTCAATTGTTCCAAGATGTTTCACCCAATCGTCACCGTGATACGACACCATACACCTAAGTGCATCTTCCAGCACTAGGTTCTGACGTTCCGTTTGACCATCGGCTTGTGCTCTGTGGGCCGTCGTCATGCTCAGCTTGACACCCACTAACTTCATCAGCGACTTCCAAAAGTCCGAAAGGAACTTCGAGTCTCTATCACTGATGATCACCTTTGGTAATCCGTGGTGTCTGACAACAGCATCAAAGAAAACATTCGCTGTGTCCTTTGCGTCAGCCGTCGTGTATGTTGGAGCATACTTTGGTCGTTTGGAGAGCTTGTCCACGATAACGAATATAGCATCGTAGCCCTCTGACGCTGGTAATCCCGTGATGAAGTCCATTGACACTACTTCCCAACATTCGTTCGGAGTGGGAATCGGCATAAGCAGTCCTTTCTTCTTCTGGCTGCTGGACTTCCATCGTGCACACGTCTCACATGTGCGTACGTACTCCCTTATGTCCTTTTCCATCGTCGGCCAGTAGTACCATTGTGCTGCTTTCAGGTACGTACGTCGACCTCCTGGATGTGCGGACGTTGCTCCATCATGACATTCCATGATGACATCTGTGCGGAGCTTCTTCGACTTCGGCACACAAAGTCGATATACCGTTTCGCCCTTCTTCTGCCTAAAATACAGAAGACCGTTGTGCTTGACGAACTTTTCCTTTTCCGTCCCCTTAGACCACTGCTGCTTGAATGCAGGGTCGTTCGCGTAACCACGCTGGAACTCTCTCTTCGCTTCGCTTGCTAAGTGTGGACTCACAAAATGATAGTCGACGGTGTTGACTTGCTGCTGCGGTACGCCAATCGGACGACTCTCCCCCCGTAAGTCGACATCGTCGAGTAACAAGTGAGAATCTGCGGTTGAAAGGCTCCTTAACACTGAAGACCTCGCTCTATGTTCATCGATGTGCGCCGCATTTTTCTCGCATGCGTCGTCACACTCATGAACCGTATACGTCACGTCGGGTAGAGGTGGTTCCTTATCCTCTTCCTCATCCTTAGCATCCCGCGGCGGACGTGATAGAGCATCTGCCACAACGTTAGCCTTGCCCTTGACATGATGCAAGGTGAACTCAAATTGTGAAAAGTGAGTCAAGAAGCGAGCCATCTTGGGTGACACTCGTGGGTGATGCAACATCCACGAACACGCTGAGTTATCTGTATAGACATCGAATGGTCGTCCATGCAGATAGTGTCTCCACTTCTCCGTAGCCACTTTGATTGCTAGTAGCTCCTTCTCGTGTGTAGGCCATCCACGCTCATGTACATCCAACTTCTTCGAGTAGAAGGCAATCGGATGATCTGCTCCGTCGTATTTCTGCGATAGAACACCACCAATACAGTGTCCTGATGCATCCGTCGTTACGATGAATGGTCGCTCAAAGTCCGGCAGCTTCAGCGTAGGCGCTTGCTGAAGTGCTAACTTGAGATGCAAATAGCCTTCTTCCACAGGCTTCGACCAATTCCACGGAGTCGATGCTTTCGTTAAATCCCTCAACGGACGAGCAAGTTCAGCAAATTCGTAAATGAATCTACGATAATACCCTGCCAAACCCAAGAAACTCAACAACTCTTTCCTATTAGTTGGAGTTGGATACTTGGCGATTGCTTCCGTTTTCCTCGGATCAACGCTTATTCCTGCCTGAGACACCATGTGTCCTAGGAATGCCACTTCTGTCTGACCGAACGAACACTTCGACAAATGAGCATACAACTGTTCACGTCGCAGTACTTCACAGACTGCACGTAAATGCTCCACATGCTCTTCCATACTCTTGGAGAAGACGCATATATCATCGAGATACACAACAACGAACTCGAATTTGTCGAACAGCGCGTGCATCAAACGAGACCATGTTCCAGGCATGCCTGCCACTCCCATAGGTGCAACACACCACTGGTACGTCTCTTTGTGCGTTCGAAACGCTGTGTACGGTCGACTTGACTTTACCACCCTCATCTGATGATATCCCTGCGCTAGGTCGATCAACGTGTAGATGACACAACCTACCATCTTATCGAAAAGTTCTTCGATTAGAGGCAAAGGAATCTTGGCGATAACAGTCACACTGTTGAGATAGCGGTAGTCGAACACCCAACGTAACGGAATTTGCTGATTCCCGCTACGTAACCACTCAGCTCTCTTCGGCATTCTTCCCGTAACCGGTCCTTCTTTGGAATTGCGAAGATATTCGAAACCCATGGCGAGTTCGAAACTTCGATCCAACCCTTTCGCAATTTGTCCTTGACGAATTCCTCAAAAGCATCCTGTTCCATCTTTGACATACGGAACGGAGCTCGAGTACTCGGTTGCGCTCCCTTCTTCAGCGTAAGCTCAAAATTGACTTCACGCATCGGAGGCAATCCATCCGGTAACTGTTCAGGAAATACATCCTTGAACTCTTCTGCTACGACTTTCCTAATCGGCTCTGGAATCACTTCCAGATCGGGCACGATTTGTAGCTTCACTCTGAACACCTGTTCATACTCGCCTGCGTTCAATGTATTCGTGAACGTAGGTCCATCGACGTCCATAAACTGCATACGTTCTGGTATTATGACCTCTTCCGTCTGCCAGTTCACTTGTGGATTGAACTCCTCAAACCACGGTTTTCCAAAAATGACGTCGTGCGATTCTGACAGTTTCCATTCCACGAATTCCATCGTCGGAAAGAAATAACCGTCCATGCTCACTGGCGCTTCAACATGCTTGACATCCGTCAGTGGAGTCAACGTCCCATCAAAGCGTTGAGCCTGTAAGCGTCTTGACAACAGTACGGTGCTCGCCAATCCTGGCTTAATCATGTTCGTACTTGCACCCGTGTCCAACAGAATTCGGACATCTTTGCCATTGACGCGACCCTTCTTAATGAAAAGGTTGCTCTTGCGTTCGGACTTCACTGCGTTGACCTTAACGTCGGTCGGTACACTTGACGTTGGTCGCGATCCTTGCTTAACCACGTCGTCTTCTGGATGCGTCACAGGCAATCCAGACTCCTGCTCTGGCGGCGATCCGCACACACCAGACTCCTCTACTGAATGCATCGCATGCAATTCAGGCTTCCGCTCTGGTGGTGATCCGCACACACCAGGCTCCTCTTCCGAATGCATCGCATGCAATTCGGATTCCCTTACTGACTGTAGTCCACACAAGCCAGTCTCCTCTGTCGTTTCCGACACTGCAGTGAAAGTCTTTTCCACTTCCTTACGCGTCTGTTCGATGAAGGCTTGTAGCGCATCCGCTTGCTCCTGGATGTCTACAACGTTCATCGTCACGCGGTCCATGATGACAGTGTTTACCTTATCGTCATCGTCTTCGCGAACCATGTTCATTCGCGTGTTACCCCCTCTTTGCGCATGACCCGAGTAGTTATACTTCGGCGCGCTACGTCTTGCTGTCTGCATCGGCTGCGCAGGACAGTTCCTGGCCCGATGAGCAGAACTACCACACCTGAAACACAAGTTTCGGCGCTTACACTCCTCTTTCGATGGCACCCTCACGTTGTCGATCTCCATCGGCACAGGTCCATCGTCATTACTCTTCGATCGTCTGTTGTCATACGATCGGTACCTTGGTCTGTCGCGTGCTCCATCCGAGCGTCCTCGATGCGAGTGAGACCGGTCATAGTCGAGCGCTACTGTTATAGCGTCGGTCAACGTTGCACTTCTGCGATACTGGACTTCTTCGCGGATACTTGAGGGTAGACCACGTAGGAAATACATGATCTTGTCCAGTTCGCTCATCTCCTTGACTTGAGTAATCAAGTGCCTAAACCTGCTGATGTAGTCAGGCAAATCCTTGCACTGTCGCTCCTTCAAGTCATTCATCTGGTCGCGGAGACGTTCTTGCAAATCCGGAGGCACAAATTCCTCTTCTAACTTCTCAAAGAAGTCTTCGACACTCTTCACATCGTCCTTCTTGACGATGTACCACTGCGCAGCTCCGTACTTCAGCGACCCCGCCAATACAGCCAAAATGCGTCTACTCAATTTACTATCCTTCCAGTCTATGCCTTTCGCTAAAAAGTATTGCTCAACCTGCTCCCGGTATAGTTGGAACGATTCCTTGAGCGTCCCCCCGTAGCTGGGTAACTTGATCCCATCCAGCTTTAACCCAGACAGCTGCCGTGACTTACGCAGCTCGTCGATGAGTTCTGTCTGTTTCTCCATGGCCGCTAGCATACTATGCATCAGCTGGGCCGGGTCTGCCATACTTGAGACCTTGAAACTTTATACCTTGAAACTGTATACCTCGAAACTGTATACCTTGAAACTTGATACCGGTGAGAGCAACTACTTTCTAAGAGGCACTGACTTAAAGAAAGTAAAGAGAAAACCTGTTAAAGGAAATAACCTATACTACTTCCTAATTTGACTGTATATGCGATTGGGCAGGTCGTTGACTTGAGAACTTCCACGTTGAAGTTGGCTACTGAACCACCAGTACAGCTTCACAAATGCCGTCTAAGATTTTAAGGAACTCACAAAAGCAAGCCCTAACCGCTCCTAGAAGCAGTACTTAGTACGTAGGCAAGAAAGGTTGTAGTACAGTGGTCACGATTTGAGGCAAGGTTCACCGGGGCTGGTTACACGTATGCAACACGATGCCCACCAGATCCGCTCCCCTAGCAGCAAAGCACGAAGTGCTTGGTCACAGCAGTCTCCAGCAACACTTCCCCCCGAAGTGCTACCAAATGTCGGGTTTTTGCCGGAGAAGAGTGTTGGTCGATGTTGAAGTTGCGGAGTGTTTGTCTTGTAGTGAAGCCTTGGGCGTTGGTCTCGAGTGCGGGGTAGTGTGTGTATTTAATAATGAATTACGTTGGTCTCCCTAAACATGCATGCCTTCCTGTTCTACAGGGGCTTCCTAGTACTTTTGCTTGTTTCTGTTTCTTTTCGTGCCTTTGTTGCTACCCTGCATGTTTTTCTCTTTTTTCTGTGGCACTTCATGTTTATCTAACTAAATGCATGTTCCTTACTGCTAAATGCATGGTCCCTACTGCTAAATGCATGGTCACTGTGACTGCTGGCCCGTCAAGGCAGCCGTCGCAGTGACAAGTGCTTCTGGCTGCTTAGCAAGCATGCCAGAGCCTTTGCGCCCATGCGCTCTGGCCTGCTTGCTAAGCAGCCAGACGCGGGCATGACACTACCATTCCTGAACCGATCAGCGAATCGTTAGCGACAATAAAAGCTATAATATCAATGCCCTATTGTAAGTGACGATACTCATTGTCAATGGACCATCATCAAACGTGGCCATTTCCCTTGGCAAAGCACATGGTCCGAATTTCTGAAGCAAACGCTTCAATGTAACGAATGGTTCCGGCGGTTCGTGTTGTTGAAACGAATCTGTATCGGCTATGCTCCATTGTGTCCTGTGTAAACTGTCTCATGGCATTTCCATCTAGTCCATTGGACACCAACCGCGACTCTTTTCTTCGGACACAAAGTCCCTTTTTAACACGCCGTTATTTTGGCGTCAGTTATGAATCTGCTCCACAGCGCGCACATTCACTCTCGAACATGGGAAATCGTGAGGCCGATGTGGAGCAAGGCTTGACTCCACGTGGAGGTTCCACCACTTCCGTCTACTTTCCAGCCGCTACTACCACTAAACCTTCCCAATACACAGCACTAGAGGCCAGCAACACTAAACACTCACTACGTCAACAATGGGACGAGAGTGTTGGTCATGGTGTTCGTCGTCTTGTACGTACTGTACGCCACCACGCCCAGCCTCCACATGTGTCGACCACCGAAATGACGCAGAAGCTCCGTAGCGACGTGAAGGACTCGACTCGCTTCTACTGGCAAAACCTGCTCATCTTCCAGCGGGAGATGCTCTGTGGAGTAGCTGCAATGCTGCTCATGATCCCGGAGACTGTGGCCTTCAGTTATGCAGCCAATCTAGATCCTCTCAATGGCCTATACGCTACAGGTTTTTGGAGTAGCTGTGAGTCTTTTCGGTGGCGTCCCTGCCACAGTTGCAGGGGCTGCAGGGGCTGTGGCTATGGTCATGCCGACAATCACCAGTGGCACGGGGTCATTAGCTTACTTGACGTACGAGGAACGCCTACAACATTTGTTCGTGGCAGTGACCATCGCTGGGATATTGGAGCTACTGTTCGGACTGTTAGGGCTGTCCAAGTTGTTTTCAATGATCCCTAGAACAGCACACATTGGTTTCTTGAACGGTTTGGCCTTGATGATGTTCATTTCGCAGAAGACGACTATTGAAGTGTGCAAGAATGACACCATGCGTTTCGGAGAGTGTGAGATTGCTGGTGACCTCAAGTGGATGAGTGTGTCGTCGCCTACGACGTGGGTAACGATTGGACTAGTGTTGGTGACAATGGCTATTATGCACTACTTTCCCAGGACGCCGTATGTGGGGCATTTGATCCCACCTACGCTGGTAGCGGCGCTGATTGGAGTTGGTTTTGAGTTCGGCATCAATCGTCCACTGCTTGGCTATGACGTGCGCACCATCGGTGATACATCTCCACTGAACGGAGGTCTACCAACATTTGCCTTTCCGAAGGTTAATGACGTGCAAGACTGGGGTGTTGTACTCTCAACAGCTGCGAGTATCATGGCAGTCGGACTTTTCGAGTCACTCATGACGTTGCAATCCGTGGTGGATTTGAAGAAGGAGCAACTTTCGCAAACTGCCACACGCAAGGAATGCATAGCTCAGGGTATCGGTAACGTTTTGTGTGGCTTTTTTTCTGGTATGGGAGGATGCTCTATGATTGCTCAGTCCAATGGCAACATTCTGAACGGTGCACGTTATCGCCTCTCGTCATTCATGGGCGGTATGTGTACATTTCTAGTTGTATTTTTGCCAGCTCCGTGATTGAACGCGTCCCTGTGGCCTGCCTCACCGGCATCCTGTTTGTGATCGTCATCCACACGTTCTACTGGCCATCCCTCAAGTTAATTTTTCGCGTGAAGATTACGGACGCTGTCGCTATAGTGCTGGTCACTGTGCTTGCTGCCGCAATGAATTTGGCTATTGCCGTCATCGTTGGTGTTGTTTGGCAGTGTCTGGTTAACGGCTGGCAGAGTGGCTATCAACTCACGTTCCGCACAGGTATGGAGGTTGTGCCTGTAGTCAGCGTCCACGACCGTGCGGCCGATCGTGAACTGCTCGCAAACCATGAGGAAGCTAAAATCTACTACATCAAAGGACAGCTTCTCTTCTCGTCGGTAGCCACTTTCCGCGAGTTCTTTGATGTCCTCAGTGACCCGAATGTGGTTATTCTCGACATGAGTGACTGCGTGTTCGCTGATTTTTCCGCTGTCGCAGCTTTACGAGAGGCTGCTATGCGTTACCGTGATGCTGGGAAAGCTCTAGTGGCCCGCAACCTTGATCCGAAGTCGTTGGACATGCTTTACCATGATTTTGGCTGGGATTCTGTTGAGGAAATACGAATCGCGACACCATCCACAGCCAACAATGGTGATGAATTCAATAAAAGCAAGATCGACAAAGAACGAGTTTCTCGCTACTCGCGTGTATCCCAGTCATCACATGGTTCTCTGCATCAACTGCACATTCCGTCGCCTTGTGAGACTTCTACGCCATACCGCTCAGCTGGGCCTTAGAACCTATCTATTCAAGGTTGGAGTGGAAAGTCGGCGGATGTCGATGGTCGACGAAAAGGTTCTGGTGTAGTCCCCTACGAGTTTACGTAGCGAAACTCATCATTCCATACAATCTATGAGGTGGTCTCATTGTCAAGTCACTCCTCGACGGCCGCAATACTCCTTCCTCCAGCGGAATGCCTGTGACTACTAGGAACAGGAGGAATTCACTCATTGTCCTCACTGTTTCTATTGTTATTCCCTGACATTTCAGTCAAAGCCGTGTCGTTAAGAGTCGATAATACGTTCTACTTGAGTGTGGTGCGCCCTTGAGCGACACTGGACCATTTGCATTGTTCAAGATCTTGAACTTATCAATAATCATAGCATGAACTAGGTTTTTGTTTACATATCTCTATCAAAAAGAGTTACTACCTCGCGATCCAATCGGTTCCTGCATTCTGACAATGAAGTAGCCCGATGCTGGCAACAAGAGAACAACGTCAACCATGAAGTAATATAGTCAGCTGGTTCGTGCCAAAAAGATGAAGTGCTCAACATATTGGAATTGCAAGCTATCGCTGTCTACAAATCCATTGAATCAAGAATGACATTGCACCAGCATGAGCGCTAGTAACGATTCGCTGGAATGTATTACGATCGTAGCAAAACCCATTCTCGTTCCAGAATCTTATTCTTACTCCGTCGTCCGCCATGCTAGGTCCTGGTAGGCCTTCAGATTCATTTTCACCATTTCGTTGTTCATGATTTCTCCAAATTTTCATCAGAAACTTTTAAGGTTTGATCTTGAGATCAAACGTGTTGGAGAAGTATCCCCAGCCTTCGAGTTTTTAAACATATCCGTCGTCGTCCAGCACCTTGTTATTTTATTGTAGAGATCTTGGGGCAGTATCCCAGTTGGAGTTATCGATAATCGAAATAACTCTAAGCAATGGATTAGAAGGTATCGCGACGGATAATTACCTCCCAGGAAAGCGATGACAACAATCATGAGCGCGTGAATCAGTTGCATAGTTACTAACTAGACGTATCAAAGTAACTCGTCGGCGGAATCAAATTAAGTCTACTTCGAAGTACTAAGCATTGTGATTTTATTAACTATTTTTTAAGTCCCACTATGAACAATTCGCCGAATGCTCATGCTTCATGTGATGACATTGACGCCAAGTATCTAAGCTGGATCACATAAGATTTCAGAGGAATCACGTACAACACAATGCAGTACACATTATGTATTGTGTGCAATTTTTTTACAAATCCCATCACTGGAGAACATCCATGCGCTGTATTCGCGGGTGCACTTGAAACTCAGCATACATCACTAGTTCTTCGCTCTCGTCGGACACCATTCTAAAGTAAAGTCAAAGATGCATGGGCAAATATTGTAGGATAGGTCTTACTTCGCGTTAGATCTTTGTGCAATTTGCTGTCAGATTTAAACGAAAACGTAGGGCTCGATGATTGTGTTACCGCATCGTTCTAAAAAATGTAATGATATTTTTTGAGATGTATTCTGTAAAATAGCACAATTTTAACAGGTAGCACGTACATTCTCAATTCTATGAATTACAGAGAACTACTCTCACGAACCACAACCACACGTTGATCTGTAAAGCTACTACAGTAATGATGTAGATGGCATCTAGATCACTGTGATTCAGAAATATCGTTTCCTTCAACACACACAAGTAATGATATCGTTTAGGTTTAGACATTATTTCAGCTCTAATTGTTGATATCGACCTATCTTGACATCAACGGATGAGTGAACCTCATTTTTGTGACGTTGTCATGATTGTTCCAGGTTCCAGAAACAGCTTCTCCATGAATTCCACTTGATCACTGGTATTCCTATCTTTCTCTGTTTCGTCTTCTATTGGTGTTGATGACGGACTTCGCGAGCAAAAACTATGCACCACGTCTTCAATCGATTCTGTACGTGAGGTATCAACAGCCATTGCTAGCTTCAACTGTCGCCTAGCTGCGTCTCGGCTTCTAAGGAAAGCTCTTTGGCTTCCTGTGGATTGATCTTATTTAGTTGTGAAAGCATTTCCATCGTGGAATGAAATATATACGAGTGAGGAACTTGGGCGTCAATGAATTCGGCGATAATTCTCGGGTCTGATGGCATTGTATTCAAGCGATCGTTGAAGTTTAGAACTGATGTCGATGAGAAAGTAACCCATGCAAGTTTGTTTCGAGATCGATATTCCGGGAAGTCAAGCAACAGACGTTCATAGGGCTCATGGTCTAAACGGAACAACTCTGTCATGGTGACAGCTACGCACGTCTCTGTTCGAGAAATTCCGTACAATAATGCCATCTCTCCGAAAAAATCTCCGCGAATACGAGTAGATTCGCTCGATCCCATTTTCACTACTACTCGACCCTGGGCGATGAAGTACATACAACGATCCATATCACCAACGACAAATATGTCCTCGTTCTCGGAACAAACCACACACTGCAAACACACAAGCAATGCCCGCAAGAACTGGTCATCTAGGGATTGGAACGCTCGGACCTGAACAGCAAAGCTACAAGAGATGGAGAATACAACATCTTCGTATAAAACTCGTGGAACTGTTTCGACAGCAACGAACTCGGCGTCGCCCTTTTTTCGATGCCACAGTCTTGCATAGTATCCTTTGACTTGATGTTGTATTTCCTTCGGTATGTCGTTCTGCAGTAAATAGCACTGAAGCTGACCTAACATTTGCTCAAATGTAGCCTCCCGTCTCGATCGAGTTTCAAAAAATTCTCCTTGCGCACCAACCAGAGCTCCGTAGATATAGATACTCCAGAATGTGAATCCGATCTCCGTCACAGCCTCGACCATGTTCATGGATAGAATATCGCCATAAAATAACGTTGATATGCATTCCATTGCGAACAGCAAGGAATTTAAATATTTGGTGACGAGTGATTCAGTCATGACCGAACTTGTAGATGCAATTTCTGCAGATTCGTTGATTTCATAAAACAAATGACCGAGTTTACTGCTGAAAAACCATATACAGGCCAAGAGATGCCCCATCGTAAGGTATGTTGCTAGTCCTTGTATGAAGTACAACAAAGCCTCGTTCAAGTGAATCTTCTGGTGGTCAATCACATGTTGTAAAAGTTTTTCGTAGAGTGGCTCAATCCGTTGTACAAGCACAATACACGATTTGCACGTAACAGAAAACGAGTTGCCCACCAAGAATCATGTACTGCTCTAAGGGAAGCAAGCGGAAGTCTCACTTGTGGCACAAAAAGTAGCAGCTCCAGCGGGAACATTGCTAATATGTCAGACCGCAATGAAGAACTTATATTCTGGCGACGAAGTTTATCGCCCATATCAAATATGCACAGTACATCGAGGAACATCTCAAAAGCTGCCCATTCTCGTAATATGTCGTCCGACAGATAAACTAAGTCCGTAGAGAAGCAAACCTTAAACGTAGTGACAAGCAAATGATACACTGCCACGGAAAGCATAATAAGATTCCATCCAGTCCCCATTTTTCATGACATCCTTGCTGATAAAGTGTCGAGAGGATCTGTACACTGTTTGCTGAAGAGGAAGTATCATTCCGGCAGTATAGTGAGGGTCTGTATTGGTGATGTGGTGGTTATGATAATCTCTGGGTGCAACTTTCAGGGTATGCGTATTGTGCGAAACCAACGAAAAAATCAACTTTCGTCTGATGTTTTGGATGCTGAAAGCGCTGCAAAATGCCAAAATCAAGTCCTGTAGGTATGTCATTTATCTTCAAGTGGTTCAGGTTTTTGTGCCGCATCTCTTCAAAGAAACTATTTCCAAAATGAAGTAATGAGTTTGCACGTCGTCTGTACAATCGCCGATCCGTTTGAGGCCGTTGTACAGACTCTTCACTCAACTCAGTACGATTTTGGTTGTTTGCTTGCCTCGATAACAGGTTCAAGCTCTTTCCTGGGTCTGGAGCAGAAAATCTTCTATCTCTAGTATTAGGTTTACGGTCACACCCTTCTGAAGATTTTGTTCGCGGTCATTGCAACGAAATGACCTCGTTTTAAGAGTTTTTTCCGCGCAGGATAAATTTTAATCTGGCGAATTTCTTGCGGTGTTGCCGCTAATGACTGGGTCAAAGGAACATTTCGTGAGGCTGTGCCTTGCAGTAGCTGTAACATTGACTGCTGCAATAGCTAGAAACTTGAATCGTGACCAGCATTCGACCTCGAGATTACAAAGCTGTTTGATGGTCAAGCATTTGCGCACGTGTCTGTTGATCGGATTCATCTCGATCATGAACTCAATGGCATGACTATCAACGATGTTACTGTGAAGCGTTCGCGTCTCTGTATCATCACCTATGCTGTGGTTGAAATCACTAAACCCAGTGGAATAATTCAGCGCTTTATCACGATTGGGTTGAGTTGGTATAGTCGCAGATGAAAGTCGATTCGTATGGTGATTTAATTGCCGGCATTTCGTTAAACACTCGTTGCTCTTTGTCTGCAAATACTCCGCCTTCTTTTCCAAAAGCTTTGCATCTGAAAAAGCAACACATTCTTTCATTTTAACAGGAGACATTGGTATCGCCTGGATAGTAGTAGGTAAAGATAACATAGGGATTTGTGGGGTACGGATGTCTCGATGATTTATAAGCACAGCCGACAATTTCCTTTTCGCCTTGGCAGTCCCTGTAGCTGCTGACCTTGTGCTTGCAATATGTCCACGAGTTGTTAGTAAACGTTTGTTTTGCTCGCAGTGTGCAACTGAAACGTTGATAACGTTGTAGCCGCAATTGAACCCACTTAAGTATACCCTGTAGCGCTTGTGTTTGTACTTGAACATCCGACAAATCGCCGTTAATTGTCCACAATTCTTCCCAGTCATTCCTCCTTACGTACAGTACTTCGCAGAAGGTGGTAGCTCGTACAGTGGCAAGTCGTTTCTGGCCAGGAATAAAGAAAGCCAATTCCCAAAGACAGCATTTTCCATCAGGATTGCCACACTAGTTACT
>VOQZ01001499.1:0-82011 GCA_008079305.1 Phytophthora palmivora
TGCACTACTTTCCCAGGACGCCGTATGTGGGGCATTTGATCCCACCTACGCTGGTAGCGGCGCTGATTGGAGTTGGTTTTGAGTTCGGCATCAATCGTCCGCTTGGCTATGACGTGCGCACCATCGGTGATACTCTCCACTGAACGGAGGTCTACCAACATTTGCCTTTCCGAAGGTTAATGACGTGCAAGACTGGGGTGTTGTACTCTCAACAGCTGCGAGTATCATGGCAGTCGGACTTTTCGAGTCACTCATGACGTTGCAATCCGTGGTGGATTTGAAGAAGGATCAACTTTCGCAAACTGCCACACGCAAGGAATGCATAGCTCAGGGTATCGGTAACGTTTTGTGTGCTTTTTTTTCTGGTATGGGAGGATGCTCTATGATTGCTCAGTCCAATGGCAATTCTGAACGGTGCACGTTATCGCCTCTCGTCATTCATGGGCGGTATGTGTACATTTCTAGTTGTATTTTTTTGCCAGCTCCGTGATTGAACGTGTCCCTGTGGCCTGCTTACCGGCATCCTGTTTGTGATCGTCATCCACACGTTCTACTGGCCATCCCTCAAGTTAATTTTTCGCGTGAAGATTACGGACGCTGTCGCTATAGTGCTGGTCACTGTGCTTGCTGCCGCAATGAATTTGGCTATTGCCGTCATCGTTGGTGTTGTTTGGCAGTGTCTGGTTAACGGCTGGCAGAGTGGCTATCAACTCACGTTCCGCACAGGTATGGAGGTTGTGCCTGTAGTCAGCGTCCACGACCGTGCGGCCGATCGTGAACTGCTCGCAAACCATGAGGAAGCTAAAATCTACTACATCAAAGGACAGCTTCTCTTCTCGTCGGTAGCCACTTTCCGCGAGTTCTTTGATGTCCTCAGTGACCCGAATGTGGTTATTCTCGACATGAGTGACTGTGTGTTCGCTGATTTTTCCGCTGTCGCAGCTTTACGAGAGGCTGCTATGCGTTACCGTGATGCTGGAAAGCTCTAGTGGCCCGCAACCTTGATCCGAAGTCGTTGGACATGCTTTACCATGATTTTGGCTGGGATTCTGTTGAGGAAATACGAATCGCGACACCATCCACAGCCAACAATGGTGATGAATTCAATAAAAGCAAGATCGACAAAGAACGAGTTTCTCGCTACTCGCGTGTATCCCAGTCATCACATGGTTCTCTGCATCAACTGCACATTCCGTCGCCTTGTGAGAATTCTACGCCATACCGCTCAGCTGGGCCTTAGAACCTATCTATTCAAGGTTGGAGTGGAAAGGCGGATGTCGATGGTCGACGAAAAGGTTCTGGTGTAGTCCCCTACGAGTTTACGTAGCGAAACTCATCATTCCATACAATCTATGAGGTGGTCTCATTGTCAAGTCACTCCTCGACGGCCGCAATACTCCTTCCTCCAGCGGAATGCCTGTGACTACTAGGAACAGGAGGAATTCACTCATTGTCCTCACTATTTCTATTGTTATTCCCTGACATCTCAGTCAAAGCCGTGTCGTTAATAGTCGATAATACGTTCTACTTGAGTGTGGTGCACCCTTGAGCGACACTGGACCATTTGCATTGTTCAAGATCTTGAACTTATCAATAATCATAGCATGAACTAGGTTTTTGTTTACTATCTCCTATCAAAAAGAGTTACTACCTCGCGATCCAAATCGGCTCCTGCATTCAGACAATGCAAGTAGCCCGATGCTGACAACAAGAGAACAACGTCAACCATGAAGTAATATAGTCAGCTGGTTCGTGCCAAAAAGATGAAGTGCTCAACATATTGGAATTGCAAGCTATCGCTGTCTACAAATCCATTGAATCAAGAATGACATTGCACCAGCATGAGCGCTCGTAACGATTCGCTGGAATGTATTACGATCGTAGCAAAACCCATTCTCGTTCCAGAATCTTATTCTTACTCCGTCGTCCGCCATGCTAGTCCTGGTCCCTTCAGATTCATTTTCACCATTTCGTTGTTCATGATTTCTCCAAATTTTCATCAGAAACTTTTAAGGTTTGATCTTGAGATCAAACGTGTTGGAGAAGTATCCCAGCCTTCGAGTTTTTAAACATATCCGTCGTCGTCCAGCACCTTGTTATTTTATTGTAGAGATCTTGGGCAGTATCCCAGTTGGAGTTATCGATAATCGAAATAACTCTAAGCAATGGATTAGAAGGTATCGCGACGGATAATTACCTCCCAGGAAAGCGATGACAACAATCATGAGCGCGTGAATCAGTTGCATAGTTACTAACTAGAAGTATCAAAGTAACCCGTCGGCGGAATCAAATTAAGTCTACTTCGAAGTACTAAGCATTGTGATTTTATTAACTATTTTTAAGTCCCACTATGAACAATTCGCCGAATGCTCATGCTTCATGTGATGACATTGACGCCAAGTATCTAAGCTGGATCACATAACATTTCAGAGGAATCACGTACAACACAATTCAGTACACATTATCTATTGTGTGCAATTTTTTTACAAATCCCCACTGGAGAACATCCATGCGCTGTATTCGCGGGTGCACTTGAAACTCAGCATACATCACCAGTTCTTCGCTCTCGTCGGACACCATTCTAAAGTAAAGTCAAAGATGCATGAGCAAATATTGTAGGATAGGTCTTACTTCGCGTTAGATCTTTGTGCAATTTGCTGTCAGATTCAAACTAAAACGTAGGGCTCGATGATTGTGTTACCGCATCGTTCTAAAAAATGTAATGATATTTTTTGAGATGTATTCTGCAAAATAGCACAATTTAACAGGTAGCACGTACATTCTCAATTCTATGAATTACAGAGAACTACTCTCACGAACCACAACCACACGTTGATCTGTAAAGCTACTACAGTAATGATGTAGATGGCATCTAGATCACTGTGATTCAGAAATATCGTTTCCTTCAACACACACAAGTGATGATATCGTTTAGGTTTAGACATTATTTCAGCTCTAATTGTTGATATCGACCTATCTTGACGTCAACGGATGAGTGAACCTCATTTTTGTGACGTTGTCATGATTGTTCCAGATTCCAGAAACAGCTTCTCCATGAATTCCACTTGATCACTGGTATTCCTATCTTTCTCTGTTTCGTCTTCTATTGGTGTTGGTGACGGACTTCGCGAGCAAAAACTATGCACCACGTCTTCAATCGATTCTGTACGTGAGGTATCAACAGCCATTGCTCGCTTCAACTGTCGCCTAGCTGCATCTCGGCTTCTAAGGAAAAGCTCTTTGGCTTCCTGTGGATTGATCTTATTTAGTTGTGAAAGCATTTCCATCGTGGAATGAAATATATACGAGTGAGGAACTTGGGCGTCGATGAATTCGGCGATAATTCTCGGGTCTGATGGCATTGTATTCAAGCGATCGTTGAAGTTTAGAACTGATGTCGATGAGAAAGTAACCCATGCAAGTTTGTTTCGAGATCGATATTCCGGGAAGTCAAGCAACAGACGTTCATAGGGCTCATGGTCTAAACGGAACAACTCTGTCATGGTGACAGCTACGCACGTCTCTGTTCGAGAAATTCCGTACAATAATGCCATCTCTCCGAAAAAATCTCCGCGAATACGAGTAGATTCGCTCGATCCCATTTTCACTACTACTCGACCCTGGGCGATGAAGTACATACAACGATCCATATCACCAACGACAAATACGTCCTCGTTCTCGGAACAAACCACACACTGCAAACACACAAGCAATGCCCGCAAGAACTGATCATCTAGGGATTGGAACGCTCGGACCTGAACAGCAAAGCTACAAGAGATGGAGAATACAACATCTTCGTATAAAACTCGTGGAACTGTTTCGACAGCAACGAACTCGGCGTCGCCCTTTTTTCGATGCCACAGTCTTGCATAGTATCCTTTGACTTGATGTTGTATTTCCTTCGGTATGTCGTTCTGCACTAAATAGCACTGAAGCTGACCTAACATTTGCTCAAATGTAGCCTCCCGTCTCGATCGAGTTTCAAAAATTCTCCTTGTGCACCAACCAGAGCTCCGTAGATATAGATACTCCAGAATGTGATTCCGATCTCCGTCACAGCCTCGACCATGTTCATGGATAGAATATCGCCATAAAAATAAGTTGATATGCATTCCATTGCGAACAGCAAGGAATTTAAATATTTGGTGACGAGTGATTCAGTCATGACCGAACTTGTAGATGCAATTTCTGCAGATTCGTTGATTTCATAAAACAAATGACCGAGTTTACTGCTGAAAAACCATATACAGGCCAAGAGATGCCCCATCGTAAGGTACGTTGCTAGTCCTTGTATGAAGTACAACAAAGCCTCGTTCAAGTGAATCTTCTGGTGGTCAATCACATGTTGTAAAAGTTTTTCGTAGAGTGGCTCAATCCGTTGTACAAACAATACACGATTTGCACGTAACAGAAAACGAGTTGCCCACCAAGAATCATGTACTGCTCTAAGGGAAGCAAGCGGAAGTCTCACTTGTGGCACAAAAAGTAGCAGCTCCAGCGGGAACATTGCTAACATGTCAGACCGCAATGAAGAACTTATATTCTGGCGACGAAGTTTATCGCCCATATCAAATATGCACAGTACATCGAGGAACATCTCAAAAGCTGCCCACTCTCGTAATATGTCGTCCGACAGATAAACTAAGTCCGTAGAAAACAAACCTTAAACGTGTGACAAGCAAATGATACACTGCCACGGAAAGCATAATAAGATTCCATCCGTCCCCATCTTTTTCATGACATCCTTGCTGATAAAGTGTCGAGAGGATCTGTACACTGTTTGCTGAAGAGGAAGTATCATTCCGGCAGTATAGTGAGGGTCTGTATTGGTGATGTGGTGGTTATGATAATCTCTGGTGCAACTTTCAGGGTATGCGTATGTGTGCGAAACCAACGAAAAATATCAACTTTCGTCTGATGTTTTGGATGCTGAAAGCGCTGCAAAATGCCAAAATCAAGTCCTGTAGGTATGTCATTTATCTTCAAGTGGTTCAGGTTTTTGTGCCGCATCTCTTCAAAGAAACTATTTCCAAAATGAAGTAATGAGTTTGCACGTCGTCTGTACAATCGCCGATCCGTTTGAGGCCGTTGTACAGACTCTTCACTCAACTCAGTACGATTTTGGTTGTTTGCTTGCCTCGATAACAGGTTCAAGCTCTTTCCTGGGTCTGGAGCAGAAAATCTTCTATCTCTAGTATTAGGTTTTACGGTCACACCCTTCTGAAGATTTTGTTCGCGGTCATTGCAACGAAATGACCTCGTTTTAAGAAGTTTTTTCCGCGCAGGATAAATTTTAATCTGGCGAATTTCTTGCGGTGTTGCCGCTAATGACTGGGTCAAAGGAACATCTCGTGAGGCTATGCCTTGCAGTAGCTGTGTAACATCGAAAGCTGCAATAGCTAGAAACTTGAATCGTGACCAGCATTCGACCTCGAGATTACAAAGCTGTTTGATGGTCAAGTATTTGCGCACGTGTCTGTTGATCGGATTCATCTCGATCATGAACTCAATGGCATGACTATCAACAATGTTACGGTGAAGCGTTCGCGTCTCTGTATCATCACCTATGCTGTGGTTGAAATCACTAAACCCAGTGGAATAATTCAGCGCTTTATCACGATTGGGTTGAGTTGGTATAGTCGCAGATGAAAGTCGATGCGTATGGTGATTTAATTGCCGGCATTTCGTTAAACACTCGTTGCTCTTTGTCTGCAAATACTCCGCCTTCTTTTCCAAAAGCTTTGCATCTGAAAAGCAACACATTCTCTCATTTTAACAGGAGACATTGGTATCGCCTGGATAGTAGTAGGTAAAGATAACATAGGGATTTGTGGGGTACGGATGTCTCGATGATTTATAAGCACAGCCGACAATTTCCTTTTCGCCTTGGCAGTCCCTGTAGCTGCTGACCTTGTGCTTGCAATATGTCCACGAGTTGTTAGTAAACGTTTGGTTTTGCTCGCAGTGTGCAAACTGAAACGTTGATAACGTTGTAGCCGCAATTGAACCCAGTTAAGAATACCCTGTAGCGCTTGTGTTTGAACTTGAACATCCGACAAATCGCCGTTAATTGTCCACAATTCTTCCCAGTCATTCCTCCTTACGTACAGTACTTCGCAGAAGGTGGTAGCTCGTACAGTGGCAAGTCGTTTTTGACCAGGAATAAAGAAAGCCAATTCCCCAAAGACAGCATTTTCCATCAGGATTGCCACACTAGTTACTGAACTAGTCCAAAAGACTGCTGCAAGCCCAGTACGAATGATGCAGAGGCGATTTCCTAGGCTACCCTCTACGAGAATATTATCACCAGGGATGAAGAACTCGGAATTCAGACGCAAGGCCAAGTTGTTGATTTGTGTTGGAGTTAGAAAGCGCTCAATTGGCAACAGAGAGATCGAATGACCGTATACTTCGAGCATTAGTTTCAAGTGAAGATTGGCTGACAAATCGTTCACAGTTTCTCTGAGATCTCTCACTTTTGCATGCTTGAATTGCTCGTGAAAAAAGAATTCCACGCGTTTAACCAGTGTATCACACAAATCATGCTCTTTCGCGAACTTTGCAAAATTCGCAATCCGACTTTTGTACTGTTTGGTCTCTTTACTAAGTTCTTGAATAAGGTCCGAAATCTCTCCGACGACGTGACCGATAATAAACGTACAACACAAGCACGTGAATCCTGTCCACAACGTACCAGCCGTGCTACGTGGGACAATTTCACGCGACCCAGCAAGCAAAAGTGTTGTTATAGCCCAGTAAAAAGATTTCGCGTAAAGCATCGAAACTGAGTAGTCATGCTCGTACAGCACCTTATCGTAATCGATCCAACAGCGTTTAACATGTCCACATTCCCGTTCAGAGATCCAAAAGAAAATACATCCGACATGATGCGCTACAAGTAGGAGAACAACTATCAATTTAACAGAACTCAAATAAGCGGAAACATTGTGAGACGCAAAGTGTTGCTGAGCCTGCACAATAATATCATCCAGGTAATTCCAGAGATCGACACAGCGAATGAGACGCGGCAAACGGCACAAGCTAGCAGTCATCGACCCACTTCCCACTGGTGCATACAACGGGAAAGAGGCCAAGAGGTTCCACTTCAGGGTTGAGCTACAACGATACTGTTTGTTAATCTCTTTTCTTTCGATTAGGTTTTCAATACCAACCTCCGACACGCCGATGTAGTACAGTTGCAGATAGATATCCATAGCAAAACATATATCACAGCTCAAGTCCGCAATCCAAATAATGATACTCGTGGTACCGGAAAAATGAAGACGGGAGTTGAAGCATAAGCGAAAAATAACAAGACCGGCATTATAGAAGTTCCAAAACGAGACTACAGAACTCCAAACTGTAGTCAGCAAATTTCGCCTTGTGTGTGCATCATTAGCATTGGTAGAGGAATCAACGCGATAAAAAAGTGTTGAGGTTGAGATAAAATGCGGCTGGAGCTTGAGCTTCGTGAGGTTGTTCATGATTCGCCTCATACTTTTGTGTTCATCAGCTAAGAGTAATTGGGCTTCCTCCTTTATGTCACGTAAGTCATCTTCGAATTTGCGCTGTATGCTGTCAAATTGGTCCCGTGTCATAATAGAAGCTTGAGCAAGTGAGGCTGCGATTAGAGTCGCAGGGTGTGCACATCTTAGTAAAAATTCGTTGACGGCGTAACAATCACCGTCCTGTAGAGCACGTACAGGAACTTTCCGCGATCGAAAAAATACGTTGATTTTACTACCACGCAGGAAAATAAAGAATTCACGGCAAACATCGCCCTCGAGACAGATTGTGTCGCCGATCTGGTAGCTTTGATGACGAAACTTGCCCGTAACTTCTCTAAGAAACTCAAAAGTAGCTGAGTCAAACAGCTCCACCCTCTTTACTGCTTCTGAATGTAGCAACGACGATATTTCGTAGCACAACTGATCAGGTAAATTTGATAGCAACTGCGATTCGTACGCTTGCTTGCGGCCAATGTAAATAAGATGATAAAAGCGACGTATTTCAGCGCTTAGGGTCTCCGAAATGCCAAGATGTTCCAAGGTACTGTTAACCGTGTTGAGTTTCTCCATGTGATCATAGTGGTGTGCCATAGCATTGGAAATAGTGCTAGACATGGCACCCACTATTGCAAAATTAATAATTCCTCCAAAGAAAATCCAAAACGCTGCAAAGAAACTTTCTCCAGTAGAGTATGACGTAATATCTCCGTACCCCACAGTTGTCAAATTTACTATTGCCCAGTATATCGAGCGCAGATACGCAAATGGCGCTTGATACGTTGATGATGCATTTTCAGCTGGAAAAACTTCGCCAATATGACTGTAGCAGTCAAATATCACCCATGAGCAGTTGCCAAAGCGTGTAGCATGTTCCAAGCAATCTGAGCGAGTTAGATTCCAAAGAATAGTTTTGTCAGCATGACCGAACGATTCTCCATTTGGGATCCAAGCCATTTCGAACCACACACATCCTACGATATGTAGCATGAAAATTACACCAAGAAACAGCGAAATAACAAGTTGCGACTTCGAGTTAACGCTGTAGTAGTCGCAAACATCCCCGAGTAAGCTAGGGACTTCTCGTAGTCGAAGCAAACGGAGAAAGCGAAAACTCATGGTATAGCTCTGTCGTGACATTGCAGCTAGTGTTTCCATCAAAAGACCAACCGGTAGCCAAGCAACCAAATCGAGATAAAATCCACCCGCTTTATACGCTTCGAAGATAAGCACAGGGTCTTCCACAACTAACATTACAACGTGGTCCAAACGAGCAAGATATCGAGAGCGAAGAAAAATATTCACCCCGAATAGGATTTCCACTACAAGCGTTAGAGTATACCTAAAATTGAATGTCAACTGGCCGACGAGCATGTGCTGCTCTTCTGCTAATGATATGAAAACAGCAAAATACGGGACTTCAAATGCCACGTAGAATATTGCCAGTAAGCGTACAACATCCCAGTAAACACGAAATGTAGAACCCGGCCATTTCCAATTAGTTCTTCGTCTCGATACTTTGGAGTTGACTTCTAACGAATCTCTACCAACAGTGATCATATCATCACTGCCAACTTGAACTCGCATCCCGAGTAATTTCTTCGTTTTACGCACTTGTGTTAAATACTTCTCGAGTGCGTCAATCATTCGATTGCGGACATCAGCCTCTGTCTCCCTGTAAAACTCGGCCATAGCTTCATCGAATTTGATCTTTGACAATACGTACAATCGGAGAACGTCCTCGCCACAGCTCTTTCGTCAAACATTTCAGGAAAGAGAAGAGTGGATTCAGCGAAAAATTCTCCAGTTTGGTATTCCTTTGAATTTCTATTGTCAAAGGTTGAAAGTATCACTACGCCACGGATCACGAAAAACATTTGCGCATTTAACATGGGTTCAATAATCGTATCAAATGGGGAGTACACTTGCTTCGTCAGCCTTACAGCAAGCATGTTGATGAATTCCACACTTTCTTTTACAAGAAAGCAAACTTGTTTTATTCGGCTTGCCTTGAGCGATGAAATTACCTTTAGCTGAAGATGCTTGGGCATGAGTTGTAATGCTTCTTCACTGTCTAGGCTGTGGTGTGTGGTCCACGAGTAATTGAAGTATTCAATCACTTGTCGGCGTAGTGAACGTGAGATATTGTGAGATTTCATGTACTCACGGGCATTATCTACATGGGTTGCAAATGCTGCGTCGCGTGCGTTCCAAAATCGAAAAATGAAGAGAAAACTTGCCAGCAAGGACGATACGAAAAGCGCACCCAGGATAGTGACGAAAATTACAAAGATTATATCAGCACTTGATACAGGTGCTACGTCGTCGAAGCCGAGCAGCAGAATTGTTCTTGTCGCCCAGTACACCGTCCTTGAGTATTTCCGTGCCACGGTAGCACCAACAAGCCGGTCACGAACGACCCAACTTGTGTCCTTGATCGCTGTACAACTTCCAAAGGAAATTCCACACTGAGTATGTGCGATAAGCATATACCCACAAGCAACGTAATGGCAAACTCCTAGATATACACCAATACTGCGTACCAGACTTTTAATACCGACGGAGGACAGGAACTGAACCCAAGCGCGGTCTGAGTAAATATTGATAAGTTGGTCTACCGAGGGTTTAAGCCGATAGAGCCGACACAGCTTAGTAATTCGTACCAGGTGAAGCGTGTTGTACGCTCTAGCCCCGTACGGTACTACTTCAACTGGAAGAAGAGCTGCAACTTCTAACACAATTTTAAAATTGTTGACGTACTGAAGATTAGAATCACTGCCTGTATTTTCTTGTTGAGCCACCGATTGTTCAATAAAGACTAATGTCCAGTTTCCATCTACACACTCTGGACTCTTAGCAAGATTTTCAGTCGTATCTGTCTGTAAATTGTTCTCTATCCGCGGAACACGTATTCCAAGTCTCTCAGTAGCCTTTTTCTTGGATCGATATAGTTCAATAAACTCCAGCAATCCAATAATGTCAACAATAACATCCAGAAGAGTGAAAATGGTGAGCTCTTCAGTCCATTGGTGACCAATGCTTTCACTAGGATCGTAGAAAAATGATATTCGGAAAGGCACCGTTAAGAAGATGTAAATTACTGGAAAGAGAGTTACCAAAGTGTAAATGCTCTTTTGAGTCACCAATGGTAAACGTCTGTAAGAATGTTGAACGGCTTGAAATATGTCATGCAGTGAGCCTGCTGCTGTTTGTAGAAGGGTTCTTGATTTTTGGTGAGGAATGCAACGAGAATTTATATGACGGATTACTGGTGGTCCTTTCGACGTGATAATGGTGGACACGTTTGGACCATTTTCCGTTCCCCCTGCATGTATCTTCATGCTGCTACACAGTGAAGACCTAGCAAACAAAACTCACCATGCAGGTTGATTGGAGTCGTTTCATGCTAAATTAGTACAAATAATTTAGTTTACGGTGCTGCTGATCTCATTCACAACGTCTATGGATGTGCAAGAAAAAGAATAGGATATACGTGTTGTTTGAATTGTCAACACTATGTTGAAGATACAACAATGTAGCACATTACTAAGTCCACAAATACTTTATTTGGGGTAAGGTGAAATCAACACCATAGTGTTGCATTGTGAATAGAATGATCCATACATACAATCAGCTTTACAGATGACTGGCTACAGTCTAAAATGTTGACGGGGTCACACGAGCACCTTGCTCAGAGGGAGTCAGTAGTGTACTGGCCAAAGAGTATTCACAAATCTTGAAGTATATCTACTTCAACAGGCGATACCCAATTGTGGGGTACCCTTCATGTAACATCGTTACAATCGTCAAACCCACCAGCAATCTATTATTCGTTTCTATGAATTGGCGAGAACATCGCTATACTAAACATTAACATAAATCGCTTCAAGCACAAACCATCAAGAACGCGGTTGCATAAATTTGCAGGTTGACAGGGTAGTAGTGGTGAGGTGTAGCGTGAATGACCTTTAGCGTGAGTGACGCAAATGTCGTTCGATTACATCCAAAAACAGCGACAGTTCTTCAACCTGTGATATTTTTTATCCAGTCAATAGCTTCTTCTTCTTACAGGCACCACCTTGTAAATGCTATAAATCATCTATAATGTGCCTTTTTCCTTAGCACAGCGATACATCCAATCAGCTCGCAAAGCAACATATTTTACGTGGAACAACAACTCTGGCTATGATTAAGTATTTGGACTATGACGTCGCAAAGATGCTCGAACGAAATCAGTGTTACTCGTTATGAGCACGGATACGTCTTTGCGTTTTTACAAGGAGCAAACCAATGTTCACATCCATCCTAGAAACTGTTTGCATCGCTTCTCTTAAGGCAAGTCTACTATGCCATGTCAAGTAGCTGGTGTACATATCAACCACCTTTTTTGCAATGTCATCGTCCGCGCCATGGATAGATTTCAGATGGATGGCCAGATCATCGGGCTTCATTTTTGCGTCTTCTGCAAACTTGAACACCGATGCCAAGTGGCCGTCTACTTTAGCCGAATTTTTTTTAGCGTTACCAGATCAGCCACATTCTCGAGATCCGAATACGATTGCGTCTTTAACATCTTGCTGAAAAGTTCACCAGCTTTCCCTCTTTCTTCCTTGTCACCTTCGTCGATCTGGTTGCCTCTCAGAAATCGAGACTGGTCACTAACACTTTGGTCGGCGCCGACGAAGAGCAAAAGTCCCAGTGAAGTTACACCAGTTAGCGCAACTTCACTACCAACAGACGCAATGACAGGAACCTGGTGAACGAAGAGAGTCACAACAGCAGCCAGTAGGATGTAGGGCACACGCATAATTGATTCAGGATGTTCTTGATGCAGATGGTATGTCTTGGACAATCAATTGCGAAGTGAGGACTAAAGGTCTACGGAAAGCGAGGCACAAACAAACGCGTATCCAACAATTCCAATAAAAGCCTGTCACAAAACAGGCGCGTATCCAACAATTCCTAGTACAATAACAGCCTGTTCTGGATACAGTCGTTCCGGAACCATGTACCTTGTAAAAATAGTCAAGATTTGCTTCCCAACGATGAATGTACTGACTTTAAGACTATAAGCTAAAGTACCACTCACTACTTGCGTCTGGTATTACGACGTCGCCGCCAGTCAGCCGACAGCCTCAAGTTCGAAATGGACGACGACCATGCATCTATGGAGTTTTTAGACGACATCACTGGCCTCGATGCATCTACAGGTTATATCAAAGAGATTGTTCAGATACAAAATATACCGTAACGCAATCGACATTTGAGAATATGGCACATTGATATGCAATTGGCTAAAAGTGCTGTATTGAATAAAACACACTTGTAACATTTTTCTGTCTGTAAGTGATATCAGTCGTAATATGCCGTTATTTTTACATATTCGGTGTCAAGTTGCCAGCGCCTATCCAAAGTCTATCATTTTCTAATCCTGGTTGCTTGTTTATCTACCCAATTACAGTATCTATCCTAAGGGATAAATCAAGAGTAAACATTGAACTTCTACTATGTCCAATCATCGCGTCGTTCGTAAATGAAGCATATGTCCATGACATGCTTGCTTCAAGGGCGGGAGTTGATAATCCCACTAGACAAAACTGTTAATCTCACTAGACAGTACCGATAGTACGGTACAGCATTTGGTTGCAGAAGTAAAAAATAACCACTGGTTGGATGCATAAATAAAACCACTTCTCGAAATCTCACCATTCGAAGTACTAGGCAGATTTTGACCCAGAATACGCTTTTTAGGAAAACAATGAAAGCTCATGAACTACCGGCAGTAAAGAGCGCGATTGCCCGATTAGGGAGAAAAGAGTTCCGGGCTGGAGATTACGTAGCCTATATGTCTCCTGGATATGGCGATAATGGGCGGAATGGTCGTATTGTCCAAGCACGCATTTTAGCAATCGACCCCGACGCAGAAAGTTACCCTCTGTGCCTCGATACCGATGAACTGTTGACAACAACATGGAAAGTTCGCAAAGAAGAAGAAGGTAGTAAGAGCCAATGGCGCAGTATTCGTTCATTTGATTTGATCTGAAGTGAAATTTCAGCACCCACTCGTCGTGAACAATTTTCTGATTTTATTCAACAGCTTCCTTCCATGGTCCTTAATCTGGCGCCCACGATCAACACATCAGAACTAGGTTGCGAAGTGATGAGGCGAGACAAACAAACAGTGAACAATCCCCAAAGTGAAACAGGAACGGTGGTTTCAAACCCAAAGAATCAATTCTTCACGCTCGACACTGATCTTTTGCGTGCTAGTCAAACTACTTGTGTTTCAATTTCGTCAGAAGAAAAAAACAGTGAATGCGGTGAAGGGGCTGTCGCTTATAGGAATACCAATGAGAAATTTGCACGTTCTGGAGAAGGAAGTTTTGTAGATAAAAACTTGGTTTGCGGAGTTTCACAACACGGAGATGTACCTGGAGAGGTTATATTGAACGGTCAAGGCAACTTTGAACCTAAATCCGTTCTGGTAGATAAAAGGAGTTTGAAAAGCATTCCGACGGACCTACAAAACGTAAATGAGTGGCATTTGTTTCCTGTTCCTCCACCACAAAGTTTCCCTTAATAGAGATTCGGGGAAATGGCACCTCCATTATGATAAATCACTAGAATGGTTTCGTAAATTTGATGGATCTGAATTTCTGCACAATCACCCCTGTTCTACAAACCCAACTTCGCACCCAGAACATCGTAAAGCCGAGATGACTCCTGTTATTCGTGATTCTCTAGTTCTAGATGCTCGCTTAGGTATAAAACCCTCCCGTTCTATGGCTCGCATTCTCGAAACTAATCCAGACTCTGCAGTAACGATTGAAGATATCCATAATATTCGTCGGGCAGCAAAACCTACATACTTTGATGAACAAAAATCACGGATTGAGAATCTTTTCTCTATACTGTCCGGCGAAGATCATTTCTTCGCTGTGAAAGTAGATCCAGATTCTCGCATTTCGCATTTGTTCTTTGCACTCAAGGCAGTGGTTGAAATTTTTAAGGAGAACCCAGACGTGATTTTACTAGATTGTACATATAAAACTAACGTGTTTGACATGCCGCTGCTAAATTTGGTTGGCGTCACTGGTATGAATACTACTATTCACCTTGCTCAAGCTTTTCTCCGCAACGAAACTAAAGATGACTATGAGTGGGCACTTAAGGAACTGAAGCGAGTAATAGAGAGCGAACGCATTTCATTTCCACAAGTTATCATCTCGGATTGCGATTGCGCTCTAATGAACGCGTTGGAAGTTGTCTTTCCAAGTATTCCTGTCATATTGTGCATATGGCACATCGTCATGGATGTGCGCAAACATGCTAAGAACTCATTTTTAGTGCAATGTGAATGAATTCGATGACAACAAGAGATTGTAGACATATTTTCACCCATTCCACAGGTCTTCCGTGTAGTCAACGGCTTCAACATCTTAGAGAAAAAGGGAAATCACTTGAAGTATCTGACTTCCATGTTCATTGGAAAATCAACCGGTTTACTGAGGCCCCTCCACCTCGAGCTGTGGTATTTGAACCTGACATCAAAACGCGGCGTGCGACTAACAAAAAACACAAAAAACACACATACTAGGGTGTGGTGTCTCGGGAACTCGGAGGCGGTTGTCAGCTTTTGAACGCTATCCAGCCACTCCATCACGACAATGTGTCCTAAACCAAAAATCAGGACCTGACAGCGACGACAGTATTCATTACAGCTTTTGAATGCTTTTAGTCACCTCATTCGCTGTTATTGTAGTTCCAAAATACAGCAAAGCTAGTGAACGCAACATTCTATGAGTTTCTTGTCTAGTGCGATTAAGAGGTATCTGCTGTTACAGACTGGTGTACCTTTTTCTTGGTACTGTCTAGTGAGATTAACAGTTTTGTCTAGTTCAAGGGCAAGTATGTCACAGGTATTTAAGTAGGAAGTTATATGGTGAGCGATGTGCAACGTGATTCCGGCCCAGCTGTGCCCACACAAACAAAGTGGAATCCATTTCGAATTTGAGGTTGATGGCTGGCTGGCTAGCAATTGCCTAAAATGTTGAATATTAAAAACCACTCATTTTAAAAATAATTTTATTGTGATTTCCGCGGGATTTGCGAAACCGACATCAAATCAACAGCGTGCGCTGATTGGATAAATAACCTCACTTGGTATCCGTGGTGGACTACGTAACGGGGTTACCTGAGGGGTACCCCAGCACCCCAGATAGGGTACAGCCTCTAGAAGTAGATATACTTCTGAGAGTACAGGAATCTGCGTCGATAAACAACACCTGATATATATAAGTTTACAGGATGTATGATGCAATCGCAGAATTGTCCCGTACTTCCCCTGATTGGGTCGAGTATCTCGCGGGTTGTTATCAAAGAGTACAGGTCTCGAGAGGGGTGTGTAGGAGGATTAGATGTGTGAGATAAACCAAAAGTAAAGAACTTGTTTCCACTTGTGTTAGGCCAGGTAAAAGTACGAGTGACTAAAAAAATAAAAGTGTTCCACGGAAGACAAGGAATGCTCATGAGCATGACACCCCTTCCACTTGGGTGACCTGGTCTCTACGACGTGCCTTCCGTCCTTCAAAGCGATGACATGCACCAAGTATCTTCCCCGCGAAGATACACTCATCAAACTTGCTAATGAGATAGTAGTAAGCTCATCATCATCATAGGATGCTTCCCCGCAGTCATCCGCCGTAATGACCTCGCGCCATCAACGAAAGTCCACTGTCCCGTATACACCCAGGAACGGTACGGCTTCTTCAAGCCTGGTACCCCGCCCTGGTGCTTGAATTATTGGTTCCATCCTGTTTAACCCGTTCAGAAGACCCAGTAGCAGTAGCGGAGTCATGGCTCGGGGTCCCTGTGGTGTTGCAGAACGCACAAATCCGTCAGATGTGGGTAAATATTACGCAACCACAACAATCGCCGAGTTAGGTCGGCGTTTGTTGGCCTGCGCTGGGTTGTCCCCTAGCGGTTGGGCCCTTCCGGGACAGCTGGTGTCTCGCTTCCGCCGAGTACCAACCAACCAAGCCAGCCAATAATACGTTATCCCGTGCCCTCCACCAAAGGATGGACGACGGCGCGTTAGCGCTTTTACGGGTCGCCGAGGCAAAGGCTACTCGGCTGAAAGAGTAACGGTACCCGGGCTGTACGGTATACCGACCCGCCGAGCTCGGCGGGGTTTGTTCTTCGCGCTTGGCGAGACACGCCCTTCCCCGGGCCAACCTAATCTCTTGGCGCTACCAGTCAGAACTCTACAAGCTATGCCTCTCGAGTTCTGACGGCAGACATAATCCGGCCCGTGCAGGGACTTACCGGAAGAGTGTACACGTGTTCTGGACCTAGAAAATTCTGCTCTGTTTAATACTAGGGGCTTAAGCCCCTTTTCTGATTCCTAATTGGTTCCTATACAAATATCTAGTGAAATAGAGTCGTTATAGATCTTGCCGACCTTTCAGCCCAGTCGAAGCGACTGTTCCCGGCTCTCCCGATGGTCGTTAGTCCCTGCGCCTGGTCGCATCTTCTTCCGGTAGCTCTGAAGGTACTATAGCCGAGTCCTTGGACTCAGCTTCCCCTTTTAAGAAGTCTTCAGCCGAGTCCGTACCGTGGACCACCACTCCTAAGCTGCTTTTAAAGCCGCGCTATGGTGCGTCGCAATCTTGTACCGTTGAACACGGCTCCTTAGACTCAGCCAAGGACCAAACTTGATGTTCGCTACATCACAACTGCCCCGGTTATGATACGAGCCGAGCTGGTGAGTGTCAAAACCCATCTTTTTCACTCTCTCAAGTCCCGACTCGCCACCGTTAACCTCGTTCTTCGCTTCCTCCACATCTTGGCGACTCCACCAGCTCCACAGCATTCACCGGTACGACTCAGCTGTCGTTTCGGCACTCTTGTTCATCCACCAACATGTCCGCTTTGTCCACAGGCTTCTCCAATCGTTCCCGTTACCTCCGCCGGCCGTGGTTCGGAGGCGTCCGCGGAGTTGCCGGTTAGAGGGGCCAGCGCTCTTGGGGTCAGCAGTGGTCGGGGTAACCCGATCATTGACCTGACAACTTCCCTTGAGACTGGTCCCGGTTCTGGACCGACTTCTCGCACGTCCTCCCCTCGTCCGCCGAGCTCGCCGGGCGACACCACTTCGGACGCCACCGTTAAGTCGAGCTCGGCCGACCAGGTTACCTCGGATCCGGTTTCTACTCTTGTGGTGGAACAAGGGAACCGTCTCCACGAGGAGCACATTCAACTGGCTCGGTTGATCGCTTTCGCCGTGACTCAGCCGCCTGAGCCGTCTGACTCGGCTCAGCGCGATGCTATCCTCCATGCTGAGTCAGCTAGTGCTCTGGTGGACATCCTTCGAGGCGAATATCAGCCTCTTAACTCGTCTGCTGAGTTGGCCCAGCTGAGAGTCGATTTACACTCGGCTGAGGCATCTAATGCGTCTCTCCAGAAGCGGCTGGGCTCTTCGCTGGACCAGGTCGCTCAGCTGAAGCTGCAGCTTGAGACTTCCGAGCGAGAGTGCCACCTCTGGAAGCGCGAAGTTGACAAATCGGTTGGGCTGGTCACTTCCCTCCGGAAGGCTTTAACCGCCTCCGGAGCTGAGCTCAAGCAAGCTAGGGCTGCCCAGACGGCTGAGGTCACTGCCACTCAGTCCGCTCTTCATGCAGCCGAGCTCATGATCAAGAGCCGGGATGAGGACATTACAGCCCTCTCCAAGTCAATCGTCGAGCGGGATGAAGCTTACAAGATCCTCCAAGGCGTTTCGGCCAAACATTTCCAGCAGCTTCAGGAAATTGTGTCGTCGCTGGATGATGATGGCTCCTACAAGCTTCGCCACGCCAAGAAGACCATCGACGAGATGAGGGAGACCATCCTCCGCCAGAAGAGGATCATCAGTCGGCAAGGGTTTGTACCCATGCATGATCCTCACATGGCTGCTGCGGCTGGAGCTGGCCTGGACGTCCCTGGAATGGATCCGGCTTCGCTTAAACTGAACGCTCGGCTTTGCCGTCTGCTAGCCGAGCGTTTCCCGGAAGTCATGCGAATTCCGGACGCTGAAGACCGGGTTTTAGAGTTGCGCATCTGCTCGCGGCAAGCTGGCTCAGCTAGTGTCCAGACCTCGGCTTCCGACTCGGCTGCTGGTCTCGCACCAGGCCCTGGCTCGGCGGCTGTTTTACCGCCGAGTTCCAGCTCGCCGGGTACTCCAGTTCCACTTCGCCACCGCCCTTCGCAGTCGATTGAAGCTCTCCGCCGAGTTCGGAAGGATAAACCCACGCCTTCCCAGCGCCTGCGCGTCCTGGCTAACCCTGAGTCGGCTACAGCTGCAGGTCCTCGCAAGCGGAAGGTTGTCCTTCCACCTTTGCAGCCATACGGCCAGCCATTGCCCGGAGAGGAAGGGTACGAGGAGGCTGCTGCCCTTATCGGTCCTCCAGACGATCGCTTGTTGGCAGCTTCCGACAGCGAACTGACGGTCCCATTGGCTCGGCCATTACCTCGTCAGAGGAAAACAGCCAAGACTACTCCTCCTCGGTGCTCAGGGAGCTCACCCGCCGAGTCGGGCGGTCCTGTCATCCAAGATGCGAGTGTGGATCGTGTGCCGGGGAGTGCTTCTGACGGAGCAGCGTCGCATTCCGCTGCACCGGCCTTGGCAGGCCAATCCGCCGAGTTAGCTGCGTCGCCGACCCAGCCGGTCGCTCCCCTAGCGTCCTCATTGTCGATGAGCACACCCCCAGCTCTAACGGTACCGAGCTCGTCCTCGGTTGTAGTTTCGATTGTTCCCCCAGTCCCTACACCGAGCCCGGTGGCTCCATTCGGGACTCCTGTATCGTTGCTAGCTCAGCCTAGCTCGGCTACAAGCCCACCGCAAGTACCGCAAGTGCCATCGAGCTCGGTTGCCCGTCTCTTGGCATGCAAAAGTCATTCCGTAGCACCATCTCGGGCTGCAGCCATTTCCGCCGGGTTGACGTCTCCATCCGGCCGCCCTCTCCGTACTGCTGCAGCAACTGCCCGCCAGGTTAACGCTCAGTTGCTGGAAAACCTTGGAACTTCGGATAATGTGGTGCTTGGTCTCGATGGTGGATCTACAGGTCACAAGCCCATTCCGCCGAGTTCAGTTGGGTCTCTTTCGCACCCACTAGAATTCTCTAGTGACTCGGCTGACGATGATCAAGCAGCCGAGGCCAGCTCGGCGAATACGGCTTCAACCACTACGAGTAGTGCCCCGGTCGGTTCTGCTTCCAGCCTGGCCCTTTCTCGTCTCGCTCAGCTCTTTGGCTCTGATGACGAGAGCGATGATGACGACGACAAAGGCTCCGACTCAGCTGATGTGTCTGCTGTGTCTACAGTAGTCTCTTCTCCGCTTCCTCCGCCTCACGGCAAGATCCAGAGCTATTTGGCCGCTGGCCAAGTTCCTCCTGGTCCGCCTGCGGCCCCCAACTCGGGAGGGTCTACTCCTCAGGTGCCAACCCCGTCGAAGAAGCACCGGAAGAAGCACAAACACAAGCACAAGCGCAGACACAAGCACAAGCACAAGCATCGCTCATTGTCACCAAACGGTGGTTCGGACAATAGCGACTCGGCTCGCCCCAAGAAGAGACGGAAAGCCGTTCCTGGTAAGTCCCAGGCGCAAGGGTCAGCGGCAGCCGAGTCTGGGGATACTGAATCTGGTCGAGCGGTTCCTTCGGGAGCTTCCACGACGGGCTCCCAGGGATCCACCTCTCGCAACTCGGCTCCTGCTTCCAACTCGACTCCGCAGCCCACCAGCGTTGTTAGCTCAGCTCCGTCTTCTGATTCTACTCGGCGATCCGCCGAGGTGGCTCTCCCAGCTCAGCTGCAAGTTTCACTGGCGCAGCTCCGCACTAGAGCCATGCAGTCGGCCTCCAGGGACTCGCGCATCACTCCTCAGCTGGCGAGACTCCGGACTCTGCCGTTCTTCCATGCTGGCGCCGAGCGCTGTTGGACTGGAATACTGAATTGCCAGTCTGGCCGAGTTCCTTTGGAGTCTTCTGGTGGTACTAAGCCTCGTGTCCGCGCCACTCTCTCGACTCTGGCCGGAGTGCGTTCATTCGTGGATGTGTTCAATCCTCGGCACCCTTTCCAGCAGTTGCGACGTATGTTGCCGGATCTTCCCACATTTTTCTCTCCGTCAGTTCTAGCGGAGGCTCGGTCTCGGCTAGTTAGTCATACTCGGCCGTCATCACTCATGGAGACTCTTGGAGATTTATGGGTGCGACTCCGGGGAGACCTTCCTGCATCGGGGTCCCCTAACTCGGCTGCTGACTTGGCTGCACATACTCGCTTCTTCGTGGCCATGTGCGAACGGACTCACTGGTTGGTTGAGGCTAGCGTGTTGATCGGGCTTCACCCTGCCTTCGACCCTAGCATCCCGCCAGATGAACTTATTGCAGTCTACAACGTATGGACTCAATATCGCATCGAGCGGAAACGCCGAGGTGACGCCTTGCGAGGTCTCATGGCGGCAGCTTCGGATGAGTTGTACTCGGCTGTCACAGCTCAGTCCAGTGGTGGATTGCCAACTCCCCGGGTTGATTCGGAGTTATACTTCGACCCATCAGTCCCGCTCTACCCTTTGGTGAACTTACCTTGGGTACCGGACAGTGCTCTCTGGTCGGAGGAGGTCCTTGCAGTGGATCACCACGAGCCTTGGCGGGCATGGTGGTTGTTAGACCCAGCCCGTCATCCATTCAACACCTGCTTCCGACCTCGGAACCCGGAGTTTATGGTATTCGCTCCCCACGGCATGGATCCTCGTGTTGTTGACGAGTCCATCGATGATGATGTGGATTTAGCCGAGCCGGATCCACCGCAGATCCTTGCTGGACTTCCACCGCGAGAGAACCGGACCGGGATCTTCATCTTCGAAGATCTTGGCGGGACTACTCCCCGTCAAGCGTCGGATGATGGACTGGGGTCCCCGAACCTTCGGGGGGCGTCTCCGACGACTTCCTTGTTTGGTCCCGACTCCCCGGTTACCTCCGCTGGTACTCAATTGCCGACCGCCGACTCGGCTATTCCCAGTCCAGCTCGGTCGCCGAGCTCGGCTATCGAGATATTGGCCTCAGCAGCTCAGGCAGTCGCCGCCCAGCCACCGAGTACTCTACCCTCAGGTGACTCGACTTCGCCGGATCCTTCACGGTTGCAGGAGATTTAAGTTAGGCTCCATCTCCATATCTTTTCCATTTCGTAAATCATATAATCATATATAAGTTGATGCAGTAGCATTTCGCTCAGCTCAGCCTGCTATCTTCACTGAGCTGGTCGGGTTTCCCAGTGCAATGGATTGTTATTCTTCATCTGCAACTTGCACCATTTGCAGACGATTTTCCCGTTTCTTTTGGCGCAAATAATCAAAGAGTAATCCTCCACAAGACAAATTCGACAAAGGTTCCCAACTCGGCTCTTCATAGCCGACCCACTTCACTTTGAACCTTCGCTCATTCCTTGATGTACTGGTGGATAGTGGTAACTCGTCGTCCAAAATGGCCTCAACTTCATACTGATTGGCGCCTTCGTCAGGTTCCCAGCTGTCTTCAGGAAGCAATTCTTCATCAAAGTCGAACCGTTGGTCTTCTTCGAGCTCGGCTACAAGCCGAGTCGTGGGTCTCTTCTCAGCGTCAACCACTTTCTTCAACCGAGACACATGGATCACCGGGTAGAACCTATAGCCGCTCTTGTCTGGCAATTCCAACCCGTATGCGAACTCCTCGACTTTCTTCTTCACTCTGAATGGGCCATGCCATCTGTGCGCGAGTTTCTTAGTGAGCCCTTGCCTCACCCGTTCCATGAACAACCACACTTGGTCACCTTCCTTGAACAGCGACCTCGTAGACTCAGCAGTGGTTCCCATCGACTCAGCGGCAGCTTCAACCGACTCGGCTGGCGCTCCTCCCGACTCGGCGGTTTCTGAATTGCTTCTAGCCTGAGGCGTGGCTCGCTGTTCAACTCGGCTCAGCGACTCATTATGCTCTTTCGCTCGGCGGGCTTTCTCCTTCAACTGGTACTCGGCTGCTAGACGTAATGCAACTTCTCTTTGTCGGTTTGCTTCTCGGCGCCACTCGGCCAGGGCGGCCAAATCAGCTGAGCTATTTTGACCATGCCTAACTGACTCCGTCATAGCTTTCATCGTTGACCGCGCATCCCAACCATGTACCAGGTAAAATGGAGTCTCCTGCCGAGTAGAGTCCCTCGAGTTGTTGATGGCGTATACCATCTTCTCGGCTATGTCATTCCAGTCAGCCTGTAGTGGATCTTCTACGTAAACCCGTACTGTCTGGATCATTGTTTTGACTGATCGCTCTTGTTGACCGTTAGCCTGTGGTCTGTAACTCAGCGTGGCTCTTGACCTCGACTGCATCATCTCCGAGAACTTCTGGAACACTTCGCTCATGAACCTGGGATCTCTGTCATGGCGGACTAGTGACGGGGCACCAAATCTCCGGAAGACATTTTCTTCAAATACTTTCGCCACTTCCAGTGCCCCTGTCTCGGCCATCGCCTTCGCTATCACGAACCCAGTGAAGTGATCTTGAAACAGTAGTAGAGCTGTGTTGCCCCGCCGAGTTCGTGGGAGCGGTATTACAAAGTCCATTGACACAATATGGAACGGTCGGTCTGACACGATGTTGCCAGGGGAATACCCTCTGAGATGAGGCTTGCTCTTGCTGGTACAACAATCTTCGCATGACTGAACATGCCGCACCACATCTGCATATAACCCAATCCAGTAGTAGTCAGACTTGACTCGGTGATAGGTCCGCACAATCCCTTGGTGACCTCCTTCCACCGAGTTATGGCAGTTCTGAAGAACTTCGTCGACCATAGTGGTTGGAACTACTAGTCTAAGATTCAGACTCGGCTCGTCATCTCCACCCCGTCGGCGACTGGTATAACAGTCCATCTTCGCTGAGTACAAAATCGTCCGCCACTTTACCGGCATTTCTGACTCGGCGGAATGACAGTTGACTCAGCTCGCCTCTCAGGTAAGGTTTAAGATCTGCCCACCGTAGCTCTTCATCTTGGGCTTTGTCAATGCGTCGCCGTCGTTCAGCTTGGACGACCGCCGGGTCAATATTATCAGCACTTGGTACCCTTGAGGTGTTCAACTCTGCTCCATCTCCTTGTGAACTCGGCTGTGTGTCCCCGAACTCAGCTTCACCACTGGTTTCAATTCGCCTAGCTGGCTGACGCCTTCGGATCTCGAGTTCACTGTTCAGGTCGGGTTCCGTTGCTTCCGGCCGAGTCAAGTCTTCCTCGTTTACTAGTACCGGCTGGTTTATTTCTTGGTTCTCGTCATCTTTGAAACGGACTCGGCGTACCTGGCTACGAGTAATCGGGCACGCTTCGGGCTTTCCTCACAATCGTTAGTGCCATCACTGACCGCATACAAAATTTCTGGTATCCGATTCAGCGTCTTCAACTCGGCTTTTCGTTCAGCGTTCAGAACTACTCGGCTAATTTGGGTTTCCAATGCTTCTGTGGCCATTGAGTCGGCAGCCGAGTTGTATAGTCGTATCACGTGTAGGTATTTGACCGAATTCAAATTTTTGTCAATTCTTGTGGTGTGCCAACTCGACTTGAAGCGTTTCCTTCTTGCAGGCTATCACCCCCATGGATTGCTGGATTGCAAGCCGCGAGTCACCCACGATCACCAAATCTGTCACCCCACGGTCGATGGCGGCTTTCACCCCATTATTCATCTCCGTGTACTCGGCTAAATTGACCGTGGTCGACGAGAGGTACGCACTCGCAGCGATCTCAATGTTCCACTCGGGCAAACGCCACAATATCCATGAACAGCTGCCATAGCCGCCATTCTTTTCCGTCTTCGCCGATCCATCAAAGGACAGTACGTACCCCTTATAATGCCTTAGTAGCGTGGCATATAGGAGCTCAGGGTCCAGTCGGACCGTAGCCGAGTTCTTCGATGGCGGGGCGATGTGCTCCAGTGACTCCTCTAGCCCCACATGCGGGGGTATTGACGCTTGCAACAATTGGACGAAATCGACATCACGTTCTCGCACTCTCTTTATCTTCAGATGGTCGGGTGACAATAATACTGCGAAACTTACAGCTCGCCCATATAACGGCGTGGATTGGAAAACCCATTCCAGCGTTGAGAACCGAGTGTACACATGTAGCACTTTACCTGCCAGCAACGTATGACATATCTTCAGTAACTGGAGTAGCGCTAACACTTCTTTCTCGGCTGGGTGATAATTAACTTCATTTTCCTTCAACACCCTGTCGCAAAATCGTACGGGGTGCAGCTTGTCGTCATGCATCTGCATCAGTGTGCTACATAATGCCCAATTATTGGCAAAAAGCATGATGTGAACCTCTTTAGCCGAGTCGAAATGGCGCAGAATTGGCGCAGTTGCCACTCGGCTTTTTAACTCAGCGAAAGCTGCTTGAGCTGCCGACAAGTCTTTGTCACCGTCGAAATCGCTGTCCTTTAGCTGATAGAGTACTGCCCCATACACAGCCAGGTTCTGGATGAACCTGCCGTAGTGGTTCAATGCCCCTAGAAATGTTTGTATGCCTTTCTTCGATTTCGGGAATGGGAGCTCGGCTATGGCAAGAGTTTACTTTGGGTCAGCTCCTATTCCCTCGGAGGTTACTTCATGTGACAGGAAGTCAACCCTGGGCTGCACTAATATGCTTTTCGAAAAGCTGACACTGATCCTGCACTCAGCTAGCCGAGTCAGCAGCCTATCCAATGTCTCCAGACATTCATCGAAAGTTACTCCACCAAAGCAAATGTCATCCACAAACGATCGCCGTGTAAATACGGGCGTCAAAACCGATTGGTCGGGTTCTCCACACGTGAACATATCGCCCTCAGGGCTGTCAATCAATTCTTGGAGCGGATCGAGCTCGGCTAGAGCTCGGTTGTCAGCCGCAAATTTGGTCAACGAACTCGGCGGTTGAGTTGGGTCACCCCTTGACTCTGTCGCCGAGTTGCCGCTACTTCTTCCGCTCGGCGGATCCTTTTAGCGAACTCAGACCATCCACCTTTCGGTTGGACATACCCCCATAATGCGTTATCAATCATTCTTTGGTATATCATAGGGGCATTCTTCAATCCAAACGGCATACGTAACCATTCAAAGTGCCCTAAGGCACACACAAAAGCTGAGATCCGCCGAGCTCGGCTGGTCATCATCACCGCCCAAAAACCACTAGCTGCGTCCAGTGAGCAAAACCACAGGTATTTCTCCAATTCCGAAAGTAAATCATCCACTAATGGCATCGCATATTCCATAATCATCGTAATTGCATTCACCTTCTTGTAGTCGATACACAATCTAATATCCACACCGTTCTTCTTGAGAACAATAACGATGGGCGAGGCCCACGGACTCTTCGAAAATGACACCAATTTCGCTCGTAACAGTCCCTTGAGCAACTCGTATAGTGGTTTCAGGTACTTCAGTGCTACCCGCCGAGCTCGCTGCTTGATAGGTGGATGATCACCCACATCAATATCACACACAACGCCGTAAGCTGGCGGAGGTAAGGCGTTACCACTGGATATCATTATTTGCTCATTCCGTTTCAGTAGCCCGTCAGCCGAGTTGCTTGCTCAGGAGTGTGGGCTGAACATTTCACATTAGTTCCATTGTAGTCAAGTTCAATAGGCACTTCCTCACTGAGGTCAGGTAGGAAAGCCAATTCATGAGCGTAATCCTCCAGATGAAGCGTCTCTCCTTTCCTCTCAAAGTGAGAGAACCGGTGATCGGACTCAGCTACCGGTTCATCGTCGTTAGTACTTGCTGCTGCGGCAAGATATCGCAGCCGAAGGTCTTCTTCAGGGTTGTTAGCTACTGCATCATGGGTCGCTTCCAGTCCATCAGAGTCATCATTGGCTTCATTAGCCGAGTCGGTTGTCCTTCCAAACAGGTTTCGGACATATCCAGCTGAGTCAGGTGAGTCTCCACATCTCTTCCTTCCTCCATGACGTCTTGCTGAGTGCGACATTCACTCGGCGGCTCCATAGCCGAGTTAATTCCTTCCAACTCGGCTAACCCATCTTGATCATCCGAGTAAATTCCTTTCGACTCGGCTACAGCCTCCTGTGCATCAGTCACTTTCTTCTCGGCATCCACAGCGGCCCAGCGCTCGGCGCACGTTAACTGTTTCCCCTTTTGGCCTCAGGCGGTCTCTCCTTCACCCCTTTGGGCCAGTGATACGGTTTGCGTTCGACAGCTGGTGGTTGTCGGGATAGCCAGTCTGCGTACAGTTCCTGTTCTTTGTACAGCAAATCCTTGTCGATTGCTGATTCGTACGCGAGTACTTGCCAATCCCGGTACTTAGCCGAGTTCAATCGCACGTACCCTTCAGGTGGTAGCTTCCCATGTGGTAGCCAAATTACTACCGGGAAATGTGCTGGGCACCATACCGACGTTGGCCGTGTACTGGTCAATAAACCCTGGTTGCCTTGCCTTTGGCATTCATCACTATGGTGGGTATCCAATCATCTGTTCGCCTCACCCAAAATTCGTGGGTCAACTCACTCGGCTGCCTGCGGCGGAGTCTGAACTCGGCTGTTGCACGGTCTGACAGGCATACTGCTTCCGTAGGCCCATCTGCAGTCTGCAACCCATATGTTTGGTCATCTGTGTCTTTTAATGACCGTAGCAAAGGCACCACCACTTCATCGGGTAGTTAGCCGCCGAGTTGTAGAGATCCAGCCGAATTCCTGCAGGGATCATGAAGTCGGTGCCTAGTATGAGGTCGACCCCGGCGTGATGAGGCATTATCCATACCTCAAACTCGTAAACAACTTCCCAGCCGAGTGTAACTTTTACCAACGCTTTGTGGGTCGTCGACACCTTGTCTTTACCGATCCCTTGGATATCAATCTGTTGGTCTCGGCTGGCGTACTGCTTCAATCGCAATTTTCTAGCCAGTGTAGAACTCACCGCCGAGACGTTTGCTCCAGTGTCCAGCAATATCTTCACTCGCCTGTCATTCACAGCGCCCATTACGAGTGCGCGCATCCGAACTCGGCGGTCAAACTTCTGTGACGACCACCAGCCGAGTCGCTCACCCCGAAGTAACTTCACCACTCGCGGTCTCTGTGTCACACCATCATACCGCCGAGTCGCCGCTGCACTCACCATCGCCGAGTCGTCTTCATCCGACTCCTCGGATTCACGTTCATTACCGTCGCTATCACACATTCCTTCGTCCGTCCCAACCGATCCCTCGGGCCATCCTGCTTCCCCTACGAAGGCGAACACGAAGTTCGCCTCCACCACAGGTTCAGCTGACTGTGGCAGCCCGGAAAATTCCAACTCAGTCAATGTTGGCGGGCTGCCGAGTTTAAATCACTCGGCGTGTAGAGATCTTGGAGTTCTTCCGGGACTTTGGACTTGTCAACGTTATTCTTGACGAAGGAAGCCAGCTTTTCATATCGGCGGAAGAGTTCACATTGGCCGACTTCATGGACTTGTTTGCAGAACTTGCACTGTCTCCGACAAAAGTGAGCCGAGTGGCCCATGCCTCCGCACGCCGCGCAAGGCCCATATTGCTGGCGTTCTCTCGATGTGTCCCGACGATCTCGTCCTTCAGTCGGTCCTCTAAATGGTCTAGCTGAGTTCCTCGGGGTCCTAGCTGAGTCGCCTCGGTCATTGGTGAACCCGGCGTCGACGTAATCTGTGTCATCTTCCGACTCGGCGTCTTCATCCTGATCATATGCGCTGTATCCGTCCGAGTCTTCAGAATCATACAGCTCGGCGTCTCGGCTTAGTTGGCCACGGCCTGTTTCAGTGTGTCCTGTTGATCCGTAAAGTTCTTCGACGACATAGTCCGCAGTATTTATCCGTCGATCCCGACTCTCTTCTCGGCGTCGATCGCTTCTACGATCTTCTCGGCGTACGTCTCTCTTGTCATCTCGGCGGCCGTCGCGTTTGTCATCTCGGCGTCGATCGTTCCGTCGGTCATCTCGGCTTCTCCCTGAAACTAGCCGATCTCGTTGTTTCTTCCGTTTTTCGCCCAGGATCTTCTTGTTGATGATCTGCTCGACTCGGTGGATATCGTTTAGCTGAAGTGGGTACAGCATGTCCATGATGTCATCGTCACCGCAATTCAGAAGGAACTGCTCGACATGGTCAGCAGCATCGGCCCCACCACGCTCATACTGGGTCTTCGCCGTTCGTGCATACCCATTTAGCCGAGTCAAGAAATCGCAGATCGTCTCTTCGTCCTTACGCTTAGCCGAGTAGTATCGCGTCCTGGCTGATTGGTCAAACTGTGAGCAGTAGTAATCCAGGAACGCCTCGCTCAGCAGGTTCCACCGCGTTTGGGTCTTCCTCGGGAGTTGGCGATACCAACTTTTCGCTGTTCGGCCAAGGCTGAGCGAGAAGGGTTCGCACCAAGAGTCTTGGGACATACGTGTGCCTTTCATCTCGTAGATGAACCTCTTCAGCCACTGTAGCGAGTCATCGGATCGATACCGCCGGCCGTCGAACTGGGCTATCTTGTCCAAGGAGACATGCGACCTCAGTTCCAGATACTGGGATCCTCCCTGATCACCCCTGTCATTGCTGAGGTGATAGAATTGGTCTTTGACCGTTTCATCTCGGCTTGGGCGGTAACCATGGTCATCGTCGGAATCTTCTTCCGCTTCAGCTGAGTTGTCTTCTACGGATTCCCACTTTTTTCGTCCTAGCTGAGTTCGATTCTTCTTCGGACTCAGCATGTGCGAGTCTTCGAAGTACGGCGTCCCTGCTGTCGCCCTAAACCGCTCACCTTTCTTCGTCTCGGGTGTCATCATCGTCGTGATCTTGCTTGGGTTCGTTGCTGGTTGACCACCCTTTGGGTCCTTCAGGTATGGGTCTTACTCAGCATTTCGCCGAGTTGAGGCTCCATTCCGCCGAGTTGATACCCTGCTCCGCCGAGTTGGGGGGCACCTTCTGAAGCTGTCAATAGCCGGGGTTTGATCTGCACTCCGAAAGCCTTCCTCAGCTTTCCTCTCCAACGTAACAGCTCCACGCTAGCCAAGTCAAGGTTCCAATCACTTAGAATCCACGGACTCGGCCGACTGGTAACTCGGAAGCCCATTGCCTTCAGCAGCAATATTGTCGTCTCGGCTACTTCCGCGGTGTCGGACCATTCCATCGGCCCAGCCAGCAGAGGCCCCAGTGATGGCCATCTCGCCTGCGCCAACGGGACTGGGGCGAATAACTTCATCCATTCACTATCTCTCATCATCTCTCCGCCGAGTTGCGCTAACACCTTGTTTGCACTCGGCGTATCCGCATTTCGTGTCGCTCTCGGAACAAGGGGCGGACGTTCCCCTTGAGCGACACCTTGATCTTCGTCGTCCGCATCTTCACCGAACTCAGCAGCCAGGTTTCGCTCCACCGGACGCGGAACTCCCATCCGGCCCACTTGGAGCGATAATTCCCCAACTTCGCCGAGTAGCTCGACAGTCGTCTTCACGTAGCCGAGCTCGGCTTTTTCTTCATAGTCTTCATCATCCTTCTCTTCATCACTTGCATGACCTTGGGCGTCCTCCTCCTCGAACTGGACACTGCGAGATCCGTCCGCCGTCGCGTCCATTGTCATCGCAATAGCCGAGTCCGCCGAGTCGGCAAAACTCGCCGCGCTTATCTCCGCATGGGGAGAGCCCTTGGCCGTCGCCGGGCTATCTTCACGTAGCGTGCTCGTTCCCTTAGTCATCCTTCTTCTTCTCTCTTCTTCTTGTTTGTTCGAAACTTGGTTACCTTGGTACCTGCGAAAAACAAGCGCACCCCTGATCTCGGGTCGCGGCACCAGTTGTGGTGTTGCAGAACGCACAGATCCGTCAGATGTGGGTAAATATCACGCAACCACAACAATCGCCGAGTTAGGTCGGCGTTTGTTGGCCTGCGCTGGGTTGTCCCCTAGCGGTTCGGCTCTTCCGGGACAGCTGGTGTCTCGCTTCCGCCGAGTACCAACCAACCAAGCCAGCCAATAATACGTTATCCCGTGCCCTCCACCAAAGGATGGACGACGGCGCGTTAGCGCTTTTACGGGTCGCCGAGGCAAAGGCTACTCGGCTAAAAGAGTAACGGTACCCGGGCTGTACGGTATACCGACCCGCCGAGCTCGACGGGGTTTGTTCTTCGCGCTTGGCGAGACACGCCCTTCCCCGGGCCAACCTAATCTCTTGGCGCTACCAGTCAGAACTCTACAAGCTATGCCTCTCGAGTTCTGACGGCAGACATAATCCGGCCCGTGCAGGGACTTACCGGAAGAGTGTACACGTGTTCTGGACCTAGAAATTCTGCTCTGTTTAATACTAGGGGCTTAAGCCCCTTTTCTGATTCCTAATTGGTTCCTATACAAATATCTAGTGAAATAGAGTCGTTATAGATCTTGCCGACCTTTCAGCCCAGTCGAAGCGACTGTTCCTGGCTCTCCCGATGGTCGTTAGTCCCTGCGCTTGGTCGCATCTCCTTCCGGTAACTCTGAAGGTACTATAGCCGAGTCCTTGGACTCAGCTTCCCCTTTTAAGAAGTCTTCAGCCGAGTCCGTACCGTGGACCACCACTCCTAAGCTGCTTTTAAAGCCGCGCTATGGTGCGTCGCAATCTTGTACCGTTGAACACGGCTCCTTAGACTCAGCCAAGGGCCAAACTTGATGTTCGCTACATTACACAGCATCACGAAATCCATGACGTTCGCATCTATTAGGACGTGGAGCTTTGATGGGGTATTTTTTTGAGTTGCCTTCTCAATTGGTTGCCCAATGATCCTATCACTGGATTTTAGTATGCGACAAATGGTAGCCTTGTTTGGAGCGGCAGGCAGATTGTACTCTGTCACTGCCCAGATTGCTATGTCAGCGTACGACATGCACGGCGTGAGCCTGGCCTTTTCGATGATGCCTGCCTTTTCACTCCAAGTGAGGAGGACGCGCTTGATTGGTGTCTTGTACATGTCGGATCGAATGGTGCTTAAGCGAATTAGTGCAAATTCAATTATGCAGACCTAGAAACTGAAGCGGGTGGTGATACAAGATAGCAGAACTCGCGCCTAAATTTAAACACTGTTTGGCCAAACAGTAAATGTTTGGATATGATTTGACGATTGCCTTGATTTCTTTGCATCAGTACCTTGCTGACCTTGCTCATCTCCGTTGAAGCTGGCAATATATATAGTTTATCAGGTTATTGGTTGTGACCCCGTTGTTTATTGACGCAGATTTCTGTATCGACTAATTACGATCGACTCCCACCTGGAAACCGTCTGTCGATATGTCATTACAAAGGTAAACCTCATCTGTGACGGGGTTACACGAGCACCTTGCTTGAGGAAGCGTGCTATTAAGAGTATACAAACTCTAAGTGAACGGCAGTTCACTAGTCCCTGGTCTGAGGGGACTTAATAGCCAGTTTAGAGTAGATTTTAGACTGATTTATTTATAGTTCATTAGGTTCATTTGGCCTGTAATACAAACTCCTAATTAACTTTACTTTATCCTAATTATGCATATAAAAGGTAGGTTAATTACTATTGGTTGGCCCTCAGCCACATCAACCTACGTGGCAGTAGTGTGGTCCACACCAGGAGTGTGGTCCACACCACTCCAACAGAGTATTAAAGCAAATACCCACAGAAGTATATCTACTTCTAAAGGCGGTACCCCTTCTAGGGTACCCCTTCATGTAACCCCGTTACATCCTCCCCCACTTAGGTTGGAAACACCCCAACCAATGAGGAGCTAGGAAGAGAGCTCCGCTCTCTTTCCTGTCCTTGTCGATACCCATCGACGAGCCACCGTTGTGGCTTTGAGGCTTTCATTCAGCCTTTTCGCGCGCTCTAGGCACCCCGAGGTTCCCACGTCAACCTCCTTCAAGATGCCTAAGAAGGCAAGCACCCGCGGCGCTTCGGCGCCTTCCAAGTCTAAGACCTCGCGGTCGAAGACTGCTAAGGCCAAGTAGAAAGACAAGGCCGCTCCGCGCAAGGAAGTCCGCAAGGCCGCTTCCGAGGCAACCAGCAAGCGCACCGCTGCTGCTGCCAAACAAGGAGGGAGTCCGCGACGCAGTCGCTCGCGCTCCCTGTCACCCGACGATAGGCCGAACCCTCGGTTCGTCTATCGGGACCACAGTCCTGGGTCAGAGTCCCCGGATTTTAACATCCCTATGATCACGGGATCAGAGTCCGACGGGTACTCTCCTGGATCCGCTAAGGATCCGTCTTCTTCTCAGGATGCTCCTTCACAGGACGCTCCTGTTGATGATGCTGAATCATCAGAGGCAAAGGCAGCTTCTACGAGCTCGCCTGCCAAGAGCCTTACCTTAGTCGAAGGTAAGGCTCGAGCCCAACCTGCGAAAGCAGCTTCTCCAAAACGGGCTGATGAGGGTGCTGCTGTTGCTAAGAAGCGCGCAGCCCCTGGCTCTCCTACCTCAGAACCTTCCATTGGCTCCCACGAGTTCTGTGACGAGGGGTAACCCCGCCACTTCACAAGCGGCTGGCGCTTCCCAGAGCGTCACCGCTCTTGGACGACCCGCTCCACATGGTAGTGGAGCTCGCCGTTCCGATCAAGGAGGCTCCTTCTCAGCCGTATCCTTCTGGACCCTCAACTTCGGGTCGGGACTCTGTGGGTTCCCTGTTAAGCGACGAGGTCCGTCGGCTTCGAGCTCGCGATTATGCGATCGAGATAGCCCTTGGGCTTGGACCTGGTGATCAGGCTGCCTCTCAGGCTGGCAAGCCGGGGACCCTTGAGGTCCTTCGTCAGGCCTTGGACGCTCTTGGTCGTGAGACTCATGAGCTCCATGGGCGCGTTGACCGCCGAGCTCCGACTGCTGCCTTGAAGGAGCTCCGTCGAGGCGTAGAGACTCTAAGCCATGAGGAGCATGGTCGGATGCCCTCTTATGAGCCGCAGGGGTACTCGTACCACTCGGCTTATGGGTATAGTTCTTACCCAAGTTCTTCCCACTCGTTACCGTCATACCCTTCGTATGACTCGCGTGGGTACCAGCCTGCGTTTCATTCACAGGCTTCGACACCGGCAGCTCCAGTTGTCCAGCGAGCTCAGCCTCGTTTCGAGGAGGTGAGTTCTCACCTTGGTCTTCCTCCGTCCGAGAAGGTAGACCCAGCGGATCGTGATACCGCTTAAGACGCCCCACGTAGAACGTCGGATGCGTCGCCATTGACTTTGGGAGGTCAATGGTATACGCCGCGCCATGTCTGGCCAGGACCGCAAAGGGTCCGATGATGCGGTGCTTCAACTTGTTGCTCTCTACAGAGCTAACCACCTTTCGCGGTAGGTTTTTAGTGTCTAATACGACTAATTCACCCCTTTTAAACACGTTTAAGTTTCCTCTTCCTTTTGTGTCTGAGTACTCCTTTTGTCTATCTTGGGCTAACGCCATTGCGTCTCTAACCCGGCTGATCAACGTCAGCCTGTTGTCGATAAACGACGACAACTGTCTTTTTAAAGACTCGGGCTCTACCTCCGAGACCTGGGAGGAAAAGGCTTTCCGAGCCTCTCCCCCACTTACGATGGAGGCCACAGTGCCTCCCCGCAAGGTTAGCGGCACCTGGGGGTGTCGTAACCCATTCAAGTAGAACGGGGTAAACCCCGTTGATGCATGTACCGCATTGTTGAGTGCAAACTCAACCATAGGAAGCTGGTCCGACCAGGATCGAGGTGCTTCCGCACAGATACTGCGCAGAGTAGCTTCGAGCACGCGGTTGACGCGCTCCGTCTGACCATCCGTCTGCGGATGGTCCGCAGTTGACATCGTCAACTTAGTTCCCAACAACTGGAACAGGGTGTCCCAGAACGCACCCGTGAAGCGCGCGTCTCGGTCTGAGACTATGGTCTCTGGTAGACCATGATAGCGAAACACGCTATCTAGGAACAGCTGTGCAGCTTGTTTCCCGGTGACCTTGTCACGTACCGGAGCAAGATGGTGCATCTTGCTCAGACGGCAGACAAACACCAATATGCCGGTGTTGCCCCTGTCATCGGCCGGCAGGCCGAAGACGAAGTCGAGACTCATCGACTTCCAGCAATCCGCTGGCACAGGTAGGCTCTGCAGTGGAGCCGAGGCGTGGCCCGAAGGCTTCACCCTCTGACATGTTTCACATGTCTTGACATAGTGTGCCACCCACTTATACATGCGGGGCCACCAAAATGTCTGAGAGACCATTTGGTAGGTCTTCTCCCGGCCAAGATGGCCACTTATCGGCGCATCATGTGCCTCCAGAAGTATGTCATACTTCAGATCCTCGTCGTTTGGAACGACAACCCGAGGAGGATCTCTAGGGTCTACTCTGTAATGGAGTAACCCATCGGCCAGCTCATAACGATGGAGCTGCGCCCGCTGTCGAGGCGAAAGCCTGTCGACTTTGGCGTCCTTGCCATCGGACAAGAACTGCACCAGTGGTGTGTAGTTCTCGTCCTCCTGATACGCCAACCGTATCCGATCGTATAGATCTGTCGTGACCCGACTGACATGAGCTAGCTCATAGTCAGGTCGAGGCGATAGTGCATCGGCAAGCACGTTGAGCTTGCCCGGCTTGTATTGAACGCGGAAGTTGTATTCCGCGAAGAATGACAGCCACCTCGCCATTCGCTGCGACTAGTGCGGCGAGTTGGTGGCAGTCCGCAAGGACGCGTGATCAGTATAGATCACAAAGGTCCTCGTGCCCAAGAGATGAACTCTAAACTTGACAAGAGCGTACTTCATTGCAAGTAGCTCCTTGTCATGAACGGGATAGTTCCGTTCGGCAGCCTTCAGCTGCCTGGACTGGAAGGAGATGACACGTTCGTGTCCTTCATCGTCCCTATGCAATAGCGCACAGCCTATTGCATAGTCAGAAGGCGAAAGCGACCCGAAGTCGCTCCGTCGAGATCAGTTCCGCGTCCATCACGAGCTCGACCTCTCGGACTCAGAAGTGGAGGTTCTCTCCCTCCTTTCCCTCATAAGGATTAACCTTAAGCCTCAACGTCGTAGGTTGGGCTGGCTTCATCTCAGCCACGGGGGTCTGCAGCCCCTGTACGTGGGCGATAAGCCCTCTCTCGTACGTGTCGAACGCCTCAATGCGTTCGACCTGCTCGGCCGGCGTAGCAGCCGCCAAGCTTCGGAGGGCATCTCCTCCAAAGATGCCCACCATCTTCCGGACCGACTCAAACTGAGAGTCGGTCAAATGAGGGAACTCCCCTCTATCCATCCTGGCTTACCTTGTAGGGGCCACAGAGGATTCAGGTAGTCAATCTACCCGCGTAGGCGTGAATTGACTACAAGTGCTACCAAGTGTGACAGGGTCACACGAGCACCTTGCTTGAGGAAGTGTGCTATCAAGAGTATACAAACTCTAAGTGAACGGCAGTTCACTAGTCCCTGGTCTGAGGGGACTTAATAGCCAGTTTAGAGTAGATTTTAGACTGATTTATTTATAGTTCATTAGGTTCATTTGGCCTGTAATACAAACTCCTAATTAACTATACTTTATTCTAATTATGCATATAAAAGGTAGGTTAATTACTATTGGTTGGCCCTCAGCCACATCAACCTACGTGGCAGTAGTGTGGTCCACACCAGGAGTGTGCTCCACACCACTCCAGCAGAGTATTAAAACAAATACCCACAGAAGTATATCTACTTCTAAAGGCGGTACCCTTTCTGAGGGTACCCCTTCATGTAACCCTGTTACATCATCAATCAAATAATAAATCGGATTACAAATACAAGTAGATTAAACTTTAAAGGATACCGACAACCTCCAATTGGCTCAAAATAGAAGCGATAAGTGCCAATAAGAGATGATGTCCCTTTACCTTCATACCCGTGTATTGATATCTGCGTGAAGGACCGCCGCTTAAGTCAGCGCGGAACTTACGCTGCTGGACATCACAAATACCTCCACGTCGACAGATCTGGTGAAACCTGTTAGTGCGACCTAAGACGTTTTTCAAAGTTATCAAGATAACGTGTACGCTACGTGTACTATCACTTGCTGCGGTTTCATGGAAATTGGCCTCCGATGTGCTCTACTTGTGTTTTCAAGACGACGATTTCGGACCTGACACACGCTATTCTGTGGAGATAGATAATCTTCGCCGCCTGCTGGATCACCTACAGAGCTGTCGTGATGTCCAGTGGCTGAGGGGCTTGTACCACTGCCACTGCTAGTATCCTAGCTGTCCCAGAACAAGCTGTTTTCGTAGCTACTGTCGCGACTTGAAGTCGCAGCAGGCGTTGCATCGCAGCCTTCGCTACTTGTGGACGATCATTCGACTTGACACCTAGTGGTGCCTGTGCTCTAGTAATCGTCAGTCGACGGTAACGATTACTGTTGTTGAAGATTTGGGAGCACCCGATGCCGTGAAGGAGCGCTGAAAACAATGCGATAAGAGATATTAGCGAGTTGGGTCCAGCGGATACGTGAAAAGTGTCATCTTTTATCAGATCTCGCATCTCCCATTTGGTAGATGTTCGTAGTAATGGCGGTAAGATGAGATTTCCCAGTAACTCCATTGATGCATCACCTGTAGCTGCACGTCCACCAAAATCATCACATAATAGAGAAACCCTAAACAGTGTACGTTGCGAGGGATAGTGCTGTCATCGCTTAGAGCGCAACGGGAAGAGGACCGAAGTGCTAACTATTTAACCTAGATGTAAAGTCTGCGATTTGATTCACCACATCACACAGAGTTTTACAGTCTAACGTAGATCTAATGCACTATGGTTGCTTCAAGTTTGGTAGTAGCTTCGTTGAACTCTATGAACGACTGCATTTCTGATACGGCTGAAACAGCATCGTCTCCGAGCCTTTCGCGTCGAAAGCTAACGATAACACCAGCAGCTGAGAATGCCTGCTCGCTTGGAACTGATGTCGCCATCACGGCGAGATAGTCCCGAGCCATCATCCGAATCTGTGGAAACTGATCGAGGGTTTTCATCCACGCATAGACGTCGTTGCTGCTTGTTTTTGATGTCATCGTGCGATCTAGCTGAGCCAGCCATCGATCCAGCTCCAATGCAAAAACCTCCCCATCATACTTCCTCAGGTTCTTGTTCGTTCACGGACGGTGTGCTAACGCCATGAAGCTGAGTCTCGTACCAAACTCGGTACCTGTTCTCGTACTCATCGAGGGCAAATTGTCGGATGGGAGCCATCTCATCCATTACTTTGGGCAGAAGTGTCTTCGCTCGTGGATCTAGTACAGCAGCAATTTGTGCTTCACGGCTTTTCACGAAGTCATCGTATTCATCGAGTTTCTTCTTGAAGGCAGTTGCAAAATCAGAGATGTAGCGAGTCGCTGCCTCGTTAATTGCTTTACCGCGTTCTTTGATACAAGCTCAAAGACGACCACCGCCATCCCGAAAGTTGGGTAATTTTTCCCCGACATCATTGTGTGGCAGCCTTTACACGAGTTAAGAACTTGCAGAATTCGTCCAGTGCATGACAAGTGCTGGCATCAAGAGGAGCAGCAAGCGGATCATCTGGCCCAATTGAGAAATCTCTGTAACCTTCGTGGCGATCACGAATACGCCGTAACAGCTCTTCAATGGGCTTTCGTAGATGAATAGCAGATAGTACCATATACCACATACTATTCCAGCGCATGGCACAGTCTAACTCAGGTTGCCGAAACTTGACCTTCAATAAATTGCAAATTCGTTCAAGTTCTTCATTCAGTGGGGTGGAGTCAGCCATTTTCTTAGTACGTCACAAATTTTACCGATGCTGGTATCGACAAACGAGCATTCATTGAGGCCTTCCTTGACAGCCAGCTGCAACACATGGGCAAGACAGCGAACTTGAAATACATTTTGAGGTTCATTGAGTGCATGGCTGGATTCTAAACCCATCGCTGCGGCTGACGGAGCAATTGTTTCACACATGTGCTCTTGAATTGAGCCTGGTAATTTCGATCGGATAGAACGTACCATTGCTTTGGTGTCTTTGCATTATCCGTTGTGATAGCCCAGATCGTCACTAACAGGGCCCCACCCATTGCTTTCACTACGTCTAGTAAATGATCGGCTAGGTGCAGACCAGTATGCGGATACTCAACCCTTCTGAAGCCTAAAACAACGCTGCGAAGATTCCAGGCTTCATCAATCCAGTGCATTGTTACTACCATATAGCCTTTTTTCGCAGCTGAGGTCCACATGGCAGTAGTTATAAGAGTACGGCTCGTTCGAACATCGCGAAAAATTAGACAGCTGATAATTGTCTTTCGGGCAAGATCCTTTTCCAGTTTCCATCGCGCGATTACGCGATTCCGAATTGTTTGGCGAACTGGGATTTTATAGGAGAGCTCTAGAGTGGCGCAAAACGCAATGAATTTTGGCTGATTGACTGTTGCAAATGGTAGCGCATTCTCGACAATCCACTCGACAAGCGCGTTATCGGCATCAGCTTTGCAGAACTCACTTTCAATGCGCTGCTTGACGATTCTCTCAAACCCGTAGCAAAACAGTTTAGTTTGTTTTGCCGAATGGGTCTAATTTGTACCGCTATACTTGTTTTTGTGATAGGTTTTGAGGTGATTCCGCATTGTAGTATTAGCCTTCGAATTCCATACTTGTTCTCGATTATCACGTTCACCACACTTACAGGAGTACTTGCCATTGCCAAGGTCAGTAGTGAAAGCCCAAATATCTGAACGCTTACACGACCTCAGCTCACTAGAGGTAGCTGCGTTCTCGGTAACATTGGCTTCGGCATCGTCCAGCACGTTATATAGGCCTTCATCGCCGTCTGGAGCACCACGATCGTCGTCACCCTCCATGCTAAACTAGTTCTGACCTGAACTTGAAAGGGGGCATAAGTGTCGATCTGGAGGGTTAGCATCCGGATCCGGATAAGCATTGAAAATCGACTCGTACCGACTCGAATCGACTCAAATCGACTCTCCGTGTAACGGGGTTACATGAAGGGGTACCCTAAGAAAGGGTACTGCCTTTAGAAGTAGATATACTTCTGTGGGTATTTGTTTTAATACTCTGCTGGAGTGGTGTGGAGCACACTCCTGGTGTGGACCACACTACTGCCACGTAGGTTGATGTGGCTGAGGGCCAACCAATAGTAATTAACCTACCTTTTATATGCATAATTAGAATAAAGTATAGTTAATTAGGAGTTTGTATTACAGGCCAAATGAACCTAATGAACTATAAATAAATCAGTCTAAAATCTACTCTAAACTGGCTATTAAGTCCCCTCAGACCAGGGACTAGTGAACTGCCATTCACTTAGAGTTTGTATACTCTTCATAGCACACTTCCTCAAGCAAGGTGCTCGTGTGACCCTGTCACACTTGGTAGCACTTGTAGTCAATTCACGCCTACGCGGGTAGATTGACTACCTGAATCCTCTGTGGCCCCTACAAGGTAAGCCAGGATGGATAGAGGGGAGTTCCCTCATTTGACCGACTCTCAGTTTGAGTCGGTCCGGAAGATGGTGGGCATCTTTGGAGGAGATGCCCTCCGAAGCTTGGCGGCTGCTACGCCGGCCGAGCAGGTCGAACGCATTGAGGCGTTCGACACGTACGAGAGAGGGCTTATCGCCCACGTACAGGGGCTGCAGACCCCCGTGGCTGAGATGAAGCCAGCCCAACCTACGACGTTGAGGCTTAAGGTTAATCCTTATGAGGGAAAGGAGGGAGAGAACCTCCACTTCTGAGTCCGAGAGGTCGAGCTCGTGATGGACGCGGAACTGATCTCGACGGAGCGACTTCGGGTCGCTTTCGCCTTCTGACTATGCAATAGGCTGTGCGCTATTGCATAGGGACGATGAAGGACACGAACGTGTCATCTCCTTCCAGTCCAGGCAGCTGAAGGCTGCCGAACGGAACTATCCCGTTCATGACAAGGAGCTACTTGCAATGAAGTACGCTCTTGTCAAGTTTAGAGTTCATCTCTTGGGCACGAGGACCTTTGTGATCTATACTGATCACGCGTCTTTGCGGACTGCCACCTACTCGCCGCATTAGTCGCAGCGAATGGCGAGGTGGCTGTCATTCTTCGCGGAATACAACTTCCGCGTTGAATACAAGCCGGGCAAGCTCAACGTGCTTGCCGATGCACTATCGCCTCGACCTGACTATGAGCTAGCTCATGTCAGTCGGGTCACGACAGATCTATACGATCGGATACGGTTGGCGTATCAGGAGGACGAGAACTACACACCACTGGTGCAGTTCTTGTCCGATGGCAAGGACGCCAAAGTCGACAGGCTTTCGCCTCGACAGCGGGCGCAGCTCCATCGTTATGAGCTGGCCGATGGGTTACTCCATTACAGAGTAGACCCTAGAGATCCTCCTCGGGTTGTCGTTCCAAACGACGAGGATCTGAAGTATGACATACTTCTGGAGGCACATGATGCGCCGATAAGTGGCCATCTTGGCCGGGAGAAGACCTACCAAATGGTCTCTCAGACATTTTGGTGGCCCCGCATGTATAAGTGGGTGGCACACTATGTCAAGACATGTGAAACATGTCAGAGGGTGAAGCCTTCGGGCCACGCCTCGGCTCCACTGCAGAGCCTACCTGTGCCAGCGGATTGCTGGAAGTCGATGAGTCTCGACTTCGTCTTCGGCCTGCCGGCCGATGACAGGGGCAACACCGGCATATTGGTGTTTGTCTGCCGTCTGAGCAAGATGCACCATCTTGCTCCGGTACGTGACAAGGTCACCGGGAAACAAGCTGCACAGCTGTTCCTAGATAGCGTGTTTCGCTATCATGGTCTACCAGAGACCATAGTCTCAGACCGAGACGCGCGCTTCACGGGTGCGTTCTGGGACACCCTGTTCCAGTTGTTGGGAACTAAGTTGACGATGTCAACTGCGGACCATCCGCAGACGGATGGTCAGACGGAGCGCGTCAACCGCGTGCTCGAAGCTACTCTGCGCAGTATCTGTGCGGAAGCACCTCGATCCTGGTCGGACCAGCTTCCTATGCTTGAGTTTGCACTCAACAATGCGGTACACGCATCAACGGGGTTTACCCCGTTCTACTTGAATGGGTTACGACACCCCCAGGTGCCGCTAACCTTGCGGGGAGGCACTGTGGCCTCCATCGTAAGTGGGGGAGAGGCTCGGAAAGCCTTTTCCTCCCAGGTCTCGGAGGTTGAGTCCGAGTCTTTAAAAAGACAGTTGTCGTCGTTTATGGACAACAGGCTGACGTTGGTCAGCCGGGTTAGAGACGCAATGGCGTTAGCCCAAGATAAACAGAAGGAGTACTCAGATAAACATAGAGGAAACTTACATGTTTTTAAAGAAGGTGAATTGGTGTTGTTAGACACTAAAAACCTACCGCGAAAGGTGGTTAGCTCTGTAGAGAGCAACAAGTTGAAGCACCGCATCATCGGACCCTTTGCGGTCCTGGCCAGACATGGCGCGGCGTATACCATTGACCTCCCAAAGTCAATGGCGACGCATCCGACGTTCTACGTGGGGCGTCTTAAGCGGTATCACGATCCGCTGGGTCTACCTTCTCGGACGGAGGGAGACCAAGGTGAGAACTCACCTCCTCGAAACGAGGCTGAGCTCTCTGGACAACTGGAGCTGCCGGTGTCGAAGCCTGTGAATGAAATGTGGTGTAGTGGGATCAGCAAAATCTGCGAGATCGCTAGATCCAACTTCCCACCAATGCCCGGACACCGACTAACGAAGGGGCCCTCCGATGATCCGTGATCTGCTGAACTTGCTCACCTTGTGTACCCGTCGGTTGGGCTGGATCTTCCTCTCTTGGCGACTGCTAAGTTGCTCGATCGGTGTTAGTTGAACGTCTTGGCGTGACGTTGGGGTCGTAGAGTAGCGTGGGAGTCTTCACACCAATCGCCAGTAGTAGATCCGGGGTCCAAGCGATTCGATCGAGCTTGGATCCGGCCTTGTAGTAGTTCCTTTCTTGTTGATTTCCCTTTATGCGGGGTCCTTTGATTGCTTGGAGCTTCCTATAGCTCGATCTTGATCGTTGCGAAACCGAAGATCTACCGGCTAAGCAATTAATACTGGGATCTTGGATCTGCACTTAGGGTAAGATACTAGGAGGTTGGATCTAGCCAATATATTATCTAGATATTATCAACCACCCTAGATCTATACACCTAAATCGCTATTAATACCGTAGGGCCAATGTAGTTCCCGTTTCCAGGCGCGTAGCGAAGCACTTGTGTCGTACGATGCAAATTCGGTTCTGATTTAATGTTAAGACCTATCCCATCCTGTATCCTATCCTTAACGACACATCGACTGATTACGCTATCCTGATCCTTGTCCTTTCTTGTCCTCACCATCCTGGCAGTCGACATCTTTGCAGATCACCGTGGATCTGAACCATAAGCATCAGATCACTAGTCGCAATATCGTGATCTGGACTTCTCCTTTCTCCAATATCGTAATCATCCACCGTAATGTCCAGATCACACGTCTCCCGAGTCAGATCATGCCTTATTAAGGCTAGATCATGCTGATCCAATTCCAGATCGGCTAGATCTTCTTGATCCCCTTGATCTAGGGTTTTCGTGCATGATCCAATGGCAATACTTCGTGATAATCGTAATCATAACGTATCCGAGCTTATCCCATACTGCTAATCCTCCAATCATCGTTCATCTTTGCCATAATATCCCTAGATCCCGGATCACTCGGATCCGCCTATGGATCTAGGTTCATGAGCCTTGATCCACATTCCCCGAATAGACCCACATATGTGAACCGATCTGGTCTTCACGGATATAGATTATAGCCTAGATCTGGACATCTAGGCTTAGATCACCAGTTTCCACAGATTATATAGACATACTGTTGCACCCATATTACAATCTCGCAAGTCCCACATCATCCATATCCATACGAGATCTTCTCAGCTCTTCGGATCTGGATACATGTATAGATCGTATGCCAATACATCTATCACGTCCCACCCAAGGTATCACTAATCTCCATCAATCTTATCCATCAACTGGATCCACAACCAGATCCACCCACATCAGCTTGTCATCTACTCCAATCACATCACGTCAGGTCCGATCACGTCCAAATCGGATCTTTCCTGGATATTCCAATGCCAAATCTTTCAAATCCACTTCACCACAGCCGCCTCCTGGTCGTCAGTTGTAGTTGCACAACAACTTCACTGCGTCCATTCTGCAAATCACCTTGCCAAGCTCAAGCCTCTCCACCACCTCAGCCAACTATGTCGGATCACGGCCACGATGGATCACAGCATGGATCCGGCCACCACGATCCTCCTTCGCCTCGATCAGAGATCGGTGGACCTACTGGGGGCACACCTGAAGATCTCCGTCGATCTATGGCCGCTTTGCGTCGCCGAGTGTTGCGTTTGAGCGACGATCTACGGCTGGCCACCCGTCGAGCGGATGAAGCCACGGATCTGAACCGTGAACATATCTGCTCTCTCGAATCTCTCGAGATGATGTGTGCCAATCAGGGCCGAGAGATCGGGCACTATCGGGCCGAGGTTAGTCGTCTCCGAGAGGAGCGTGACAACCTTCAAGCATCGCTGGAGTCTGATCGCTTCGTCAACATAGAGCCACCATCCGCGGCGCCCGAGATCTCGGCCTTGGAAGCCCAGATCGTCGACCTCAATCATGGTCTCGATCGACGGATCGATGAGATCCGCCATCTAGAAGCTCACATCGACGATCTGGCACGGGATCGTAGTAATCTGGAGTCTACCATCCACCATCTCGCCTCAGAGATGGCACAGGCAGGTGGAGAGATCCTGGATCTCCAACAAGCCAACCGCGATCTGGATCGGGAGCGGGAGGATGCTGAATCCACCCTGTCTGCGACGGAGGAGAGTCTGCGCAGAACTCGATCCGAACTAGATCGGGTTGAAGCGGAGTTACTGCTGTCCCGATCCGGTCGTACTGATCGCGGATCTTCGGATCCTGATCCCCAGTCTCGACAGGCAGATCCCCAGCCTACGGGACCTACCCGAGCCGATCTCGACCAGATCACTCAGGAGCGTAACTCCTTGCAGGATCAGATCCGGACACGTGACACTGAGATTCTGGCGGCACAGCGGACCTTAGGGTTATTGCAGTCGGATCTGGCAGCCCACCGGGCTAGATCAGCTTCTGATAAGGCTCGGCAGCAGGCACTGGAGGGTGATTTGACCCGTGCGCGTCATGATGTAGAAGTGGCCCAGAAGGCTTACGCCGATCGGGAGCGTACCATCACCGAAAATCAAGCTCAGATCGGCACGCTTTCTCGGGATCTGGGCAAAGTGGTGCGTGAGCGTGATGCCCTTCACCACGAGTATACGGCAGCCTTTCAGCGCCTCACATCAATCTCGGCTACGATCGGAGCGCCTCCTCCCCAGACCCAGCTGCGTCTAGATCCCGGATCCGACACCGATCAGCCCGCGGGAGGGATTCCCCGTTCTCCTTCTGCGGAAACTTCGGGTAGCGATGATCAAGGTGCTGACGCGTCTGGATCCAAACGATCTCGTAGCAGATCTAGCTCTCCTTCCCCTTCACGGCCTCAGAAGAAACGATCCGTTCCCGTCGAGGCGGAGGATGAGGCTATGGAAGAGGAGGACGAATCTGAGTTCGATCTAGGTGGGGGATCCACCGGGGGTAGGTCGCCTTCCCCAGATCAAGCCGCCTCCCCACCCTCCAAGGATGTTGATTCCCGTAAGTCTACTGGAGAGGTGATCGAGGTCGGATCTGCTTCCGACGAGGAAGAGGGGGAGGATGAAGAGGAAAATGCGGAAGTGGCTGATGACCTCTATGAGGCTCAGACATTAATGGCCATTTCCCAATCCCGATCCGAAGCTCGTCGCCGTGATCATGAGTCTCCCCAGCGTCGATCTGCTGGAGGGTCCGGCGGATCTCCGGATGGATCCGATTCCGATACTGGATCTGGGGGTCAGGGCAACGGTGCCGGTCCTACTGGTGGATCTGGTCCGGCTAGTCCGCCCGGCGACCGTCAACCACGCCGGATCACCTTCGTCCCCCAAGTTCCATTCCCAGAGGATCGTTGCATCCCTGGTCGGCGGATCGCGCGGGCAATGGCCGCTGCGGACATAGATCCTTGGATCGAGTCTCGGCTGGCTAATCAAACCTTGATCACCATGACTGTGAACTTCTTGTTCCCGATCCTGCCGTTTCGGCCCGAGTGGATCTTCCCCCATCGACCCACCATCTACACTTCTCCGACGGCCCCAGCCTTCTGTGGTCATTTGATCACAGAAGCCAACGTCAAGGCGCTGCAGGCAGCTGAGCCCTGGCAGGTGATCCGGAACACCTTGCCTCCGATCCCTTTGAGGCTGACGTTGGTGGCCAACTTGGGATCTTCGTTCGCCAGTATCGCGATTTCGAAGCATCGGAGCTGATCGCATACTGGGAATCGACCCACAAGTTCCCGATCACTGCAGCCATGATCGCACAATCGCCGTGGCTGGGACCTTTCGCTAAACAGGGTAACAATCGGAGATCCCACGCAGGCAATAGGTAGAAACGCATGTTGCTCACGTTGATCCAGGCCATGATCGAGGGATGGTGTGATCTGGATCTACTCCTGGATCCGTTCTTCCTCCACTTCCCCAAACGGACTGACGAAGTGGCCTGGTATCCCGGAATCGAGGCCAGACGTGCTAACCTGGCCGATCCGCAGCTTAATCGTCGGGAACCCACTGATCTGCTGGAGGCGTTAGAGGAGGCCGACACGGCGGATCCTTGGCGCAACCATTATCGTGATCATACTGCGGATCACCCAGCGCGCCATCTCCCTCGTCTGGATCGTAAGTTCTCCGGTCTTCAAGTGGCGCAACCACTGACCAGTAGCTAGATCGTAGTGATTAGCTCTCGTAAGTGGTTTATGTCTTTTCATAACATCCTTCAATATATGTCCGATGATCTTGACTTGTATACTTCCCATTTACCTCGATCCATCCTCATAGAGTCGTGATCTACCTCGATCCGCTAGGATCTCTGGATCTCGAGCCTTGATCTTTCATTATCATCGCATTCCACATGTATATATGCATACCCCTTCTTCCAATCTACATCCCTCATGTAGATCCTTCAACCGATTCCACCACGACAACAACCAGCTTGTTGTCGTTGATTGCGACCTCACCATTCCTCGTGAGATTGCATCACACCGAATCGATTATGATTCGTGCGATCTCGCAGAAACTCATGTAGCAGAGCGCCACAGTTGAGATCTGCCTCATCCACCCAGGTTGGATCGTCATATCCTCGCCAGTGTACGAGGAATTCTCGGTAGATCCGTCCATATCTCGTTCTCCTTCCTGATCTCATATCTGTGATCTTCTCCACTTCATACTCATCGGGATCGCGATCTTGGATCCAGCTATCCCCTGGTAATAGATCCTCATCAAAATCCAGGCGATCTTGACTTTCCACATTGAGTCGCATTAGTGGTCGATCTGGATATTCTATCACGAGCTTCAACTTGTTCACATGTACCATAGGGAAAATATGATATCCGGATCCGGCGATCTCCCATTTCACCGCATGTTCTCCAACTTTCTCTATAATCCGGAATGGTCCATGCCACAAGTGTGCCAACTTCTTAGCATATCCCTCTTTCACGCGATCGAGATATAACCACACTCGAGATCCGACTTCGATCTGATGCGGGCGGATCTCCTGGTTGTGTAGCTCCGCTCGATCTGAGATCGCCTCTCGCAGTCGTTGATTAACCTGTTCCCGAACATGTTGATAATACCGCTGGATCTGATACCTCCATCGCCGCGGAACCCGATCATGTCTTCGCGTACTCCCTACCGGGATCACCGCTTCCGAGGTGGATCTAGGATCCCACCCATGTACCATATAAAAAGGTGTTTCTCCTCGGATCCGATCATGCGCGGTGTTGATCGCGAAGGTAATCCTCTCGGCATACTCGTCCCAATCTCGTTGATCCAGATCCTGCACATACATCTTAATCGCCCGAGTTGTAGTTTAGACCATGCGCTCTGCAGATCCGTTAACCTGGGGTCGATATGCCATCGTGGCCCGTTGACGCTGACCCAAGATCTTGTTAAACCCTCGGAAAAAATCAGACATAAATCCTGGTTCACGATCATATCTAATCGCTTCGCTGGCCCCAAATCGTCGGAAGACACATTCCTCGTATGATTCGGCGACAGTCTGAGCAGTCCTTGATGAGCTGGCTTTCGCGATCACATATCCGGTGAATAGATCTTCGAAGATCAATAATTCTGTATTCCCTTTGTGCGATGTGGGTAGCGACGGGATGTGATCCATAGCTATGATCTGGAAAGGATACGTTGCCTGAAGGTTACCTGGCGACTCTCCTTGGATCCGAGATTTACTTTTGCCGGTCTCACAGTCCACACACTCACCCACGTATCTTTGGACACTCTTATACAGACCTCTCCAATGGAAGTGATCCCGGATCCGCTGACAAGTTTGGCCGATCCCTTGATGTCCACCTTCTAGGCTCACATGGTAGAGGTGTAGTATGTCCTGATATAGAGTCTCCGGGATCACTAGTCGCATCAGCTTGTCTCGATCTGCATCCGTCGGTCTCGTAGAAGGGCAGTAGAACAGTAGATCGTGGTGATCCAAGTCGTAATCGGCTGCTAGATTAGCATATGATTTGGCTTCTTGCTGAGTCAGATCCTGTAGATCTCCATTCAGATACTTCTTCAATCCCGAGATCCACGCCTCCTCGTCTTGGGCTTGTCGGATCCGATCGATCCTAAGATCCCGAACTATTTCCTCCCGTAATGATCGCGGATCCGAAGTCGATCGCGTTGTAGATCGCGAGCCTGATCGTGTCACTACCGCCGTGATCTAGAGCTGCTTGATCCGTCCTCTTGACTACCAATACCTCATCCAATCGGTTCAACGTGATCAGATCCTGCTTATCCTCATCTGACTCGATCTTCACTCCACTTTGTCGTTGTAGCGCTGCACTAGCCAAACGGTCCGCACTGCCGTTCCAATCTCGTTTCACGTGTACAAGCTCATGATCTGGCCAGTCCCTCAGTCGATCTAAAGCCCTCTGCTTGAGTAAAGTTAGACCGGGTGCCTTACACTCGATCTCACCCCTGACCTGTCGGATCACCAGATTAGAGTCGCCGCAGAATACCACTCGTTTGCGATCCACTGTACTCAACAAATCCAGACATAGTAACAGTCCATGATATTCAGCCTCGTTGACGGTAAGATCTTCCGCATACGCCGATCTGGCCTGGATCACCGTCCATTCAGGCAACTTCCACAAGATCACACTATATGCGCCACCTCCACGCTTCACGCGGGCTGATCCATCGAAACTGACTACATACAGCTCCTCATCCGCTTGGATCACAGGAATTGGAGCTTGGATCTTCCGTCGTGGTTCTTTCTTAGGCGAGATCTGGATCAACGCTTCATCCACCATGGATCTGGGTGTAATACTAGCCGCAATCACCCCTAGGATCTCTTCTTCTCATTTAACGCACTTCACAATCTCCAATGTCCACGGTGATAGCAGTGACACCCATTGGCCTAATCGCCCTTGTAATCCGGTCGATCTAAATAACCAGGCCAACGTGGAGTATCTAGTCAACACCCGGATCCGGCGTCCCACCAACATGTTATATCCGAGATCCAGGATCCTTAGCAGTGCCAGCACCTCCTTCTCCACTGGGCTGTAATTCAACTCGTTCGACTTCAACGTCCGGCTCACGAAGGTGATCGGATTGTAGATCTGGTCGTACTCTTGCACGAGAGCTGCCGAGATCGCCCAATCACTTGCATATACGATCACCACAGCCTCCCGATCCATATCAAAATGACGTAGGATCGGAGTGGATGCGATCTTCGATTTGAGTGTCTCGAAGGCCCGATGAGCACAAATCCATCGTGGATCAACCTTGTCTCCATCTAGTCTTCCTGGATCCGACGGTTCCGCATGCTTTACTATTAGATCTGATCCTGGATCTTCTTTCAGATCCGGTTGATCTAACTCCTTATGTTTCATACTTTGCTTGATCTGGATCCGCACATCATCCTTGGATATCGCGGCGAAATCGACTTCTCTCAATTCGTACAGCACGGCCGCGTAGATAGCATAGTCTTCGATAAATCGACTGTAATAATTCAAGCTGCCCAGAAAAGATTGCATCGATCTCAGCGATCCAGGAAACGCTAGATCCGTTAATTCCTCTAAATCCTTGGGATTCGCCTCCAGTCCACTTTTCGAAACGCGATGACCTAGATATTCCACCTTATTCATACCCCAGAAACTCTTCACCACACTGATCGACAGGTTCCATTTATCACACGCCTCCAGTAGGGCGTCCACTCGATCACATAGCTGATCCCAACTTTCAGCTGGTATAAGAATATCATCGATATATGATCTGCGTCCGATCACTGATGGCTTGCCCGGATCATCAGCCTCTCCCGCTTCAAACACATCTGTGGATCTTGGATCTGATCCAGGAGGCGGGATCCGGGTGAATCAATATAAGGCGTTTTCGATCAGACGTTGGTAGATCTGCCGCGCATTCTTCAAGCCGAACGGCATACGATTCCATTCGAATAATCCGAATGGGGTAACGAAAGCAGAGATCGCTCGAGCTCGATCTGTCATAGTCACCACCCAGAATCCACTGGCCATATCTAAGGAGCAATACCACAGGACTTTATCCAGATCTTCGAGAAGATCGTTGATCAGGGGCATAGGATAGACCATCAGTTGAGTAAGACTATTGACTAGGCGATAATCAATACACAGCCTGATGTCCACCCCATTTTTCTTCACGATCACTACGATCGGTGAGGCCCAGGGTGATCTGGAATAGCCGATCATCTTAGCTGATAACAATCCCTTGATCAGATCTGATAACTTCTCGCGGAATCGAGGTGCGATCTTCCTCACTCGTTGGGCGATTGGCTTAGCATCTCCCACATCGATACCACACACCACACCCCTTGCGGCCGGCGGTAGAGCATTTCCCTTTCCGATGAGAAGATGTCGATAGTTCCAAATCTTCTGACGTAATCGTTCGATCTCCGCCGTAGTCTGGATCCCCGGATCTCCAACTTGGAAATCCTCAATCTTCACCTCATCCGTGGTGGGGTTGATCTCTGGAAGGATCGCCATCTCTTGATCCACATCTTCCACATACAGATCATTACCTTCATGGTAATGTACTTCCGGATCCGGCTCTGGATCTGGGGAATTTTTTCGATCCTCTGGGGGCGCCTCCTGTATCGGGGTAGATAACTGTCCGGGTGGATCTCTTTCAGCCGATCTTCCAGTCACTGGATCCAAATCATCTGCTTTTACCTGATCCATATTTTGGTTTGTCACCTCGGTCTCTATCGGTTGGATCAGGGTCGGACCCTGCTGATCTATTCCCGCGGACGTTTGATCTTCGGTCGTCAACACTGGTTTTACCTGTATCTGCGAGATCTCAGGTCGTTTCAGGATACCACGAGGTGCTAGGTAGGAGGGTCGATCCACCATCGGCTCTGTTGATTCCATCAAGATCTCATCATGCTCGGATCTTCCCTCCACCGTAGCTTCCAGAGCCAGATTTTGCCATTCCATATACCGACGTGACCCCACCGAGACAAATCCTGGCATCCGGGGAATATGATCACCTGAAAGCCAGATCCCAACTCTCACATCTTCTTGCAATATGATCGCCTTATCGCTCACATTGGTGATCTGCAGATACCGTCTCTTCCCGAGGCCCTTTACCACCGTGGGTACCCAAAGATCCCCCCGGGTGACCCAGAACTTCTCGTGATCTGACATCCAGAGATGTAGTTGAAGTTCCACTGATTGCCCGATCTCGATCTGGATATGTTCTACTACGGTCACCAGCCTGGCTTTGTCGCTGTAGAGCTGCCGACGCCCACTAAGCTGGATCCGCACCTCATCAGGTAAACTTATAGATCCATAAGCCAGATCCAGTCGGATCCCCGCTGGTACCATGAAATCCATACCCAGGATGGCGTCTTGACCTGCCAGATCTCCAACCCAAATATCGAAAAAGTAAACCAGCGATCCAGCCATAGCGATCTTGATCCGGATTCTTCCTTCTGTCCTGTAAACACTTTCGCCGATCCCAACGCAATCTTGGATCTGGCTCGTATCGAAATAGCACCCAACCTTACGAGCAAAGGCCGTATCCACTATGGACACTTCGGCGCCTGTATCTAAGAGCAAGATCCCCCTCTCATTGTTGACCTTACCAGTGATCTTGGCTTGTCGGAACCATTTCCCCGGGGCATAGTGTTTCCAGTATCCCCGAGATTCTCCTGGCAAGAGATCCATAACTTCGGATCTTCGGATCTCCTTGATCTGACTTGGCTTTTGAATTACTGGTATATCCTCCTGATCTGTGGGCTGGAACCACAGATCTGGATCCCGTTGCTTCCAATAACCCCTTATCTCTCCTGGGTGGAGATCCACCATCATGGTCACTTCGGATCTGGAGTAATCATCCACCTGGCGGACACTGGAGATTGCGACAGCGTGGTTTCCATTCAGATGACATGTATTACCGCGTAGATCTGGGATCTTGTTACCCTGATCTACCGATTTCTTGTTCACAAATGCATAGATGCAATATCTAGAGCGCTCGGCTCGTACCGGATTCCAACCCGGCGAGCGTCCTAGTTTAACATCTTTTCTGCAGATTCTGGAAGCATACCTGCATGTTTGGCTGGGTTGAACCACTGGCGGATCTGGTTATAGAACTCTTCCATAGGACATTTTCCCATATCATGTAGCTCTCCGTACCCCCGGCACGGAAAAAGGCAGTGATCTGCCGGATGCCCTCGCTTGCCACACTTATGGCAAGTGAGGCGTCTCCAGCATCCTAGATCAGAGTGTTTCTTAGATCCACAATGCGAGCAACGGTTCCGATCGGATCGGCCACTCTGGATCCGGGATCTGTGATCTGGTGGGACCTGATCCGTCGACTTGTGGGTGATCGGTACTTGCTCGACCTTCTCCATACCAGATTCCACTTTTGTGGTGACATCCTGCTCAGCTGCCAGGTAGATCCGTCGATGATTGTCTCCGTCCGAGTCAGATCCATCCAATCCGTCGGATCCGGACTCAGATTCAGACTCTACAGTCCGGATCTGCACCGCGCGGACATGTTTTGTAGTAGCTGCAGGTGCTGGATTAGTTGCCTTCTGTCGGTACTTACTGGATCCGAATGCTGCTTTCTTCTGCCTGCTCTTTGCACGTTCACAGGCTCGTAGCACTTCTTCTAGATCATCCGCGTCGGATAGTCGTAGCAGAGTCAGCCTGTCAGCTAGATCCTGATCTTCCAAAGTTTCGATGTAGTGATCTACATGTTCACGTCGATCCTTCGCATTACCATCCTTGATCTTCAACTTTGCGCGTAATCCGACGACATTCAGACGGTAGAGGTAATCGAGGGGAGATTCCTCCGGTCGGCGTCGGACATGGTAATACTGTCTAGCCACTGATACCCCCAATCCGCAGTACTGGATCTGGAAAGCTCGAAGCAAATCCGGCCATTTGTTACGGGTGGATCTGCTTAGTTGTCGATACCAGTTCTTGGCGGATCCAGCCAATAGATCCGCAAAGGTCAAACATTTCTCTTCGTCCGAGGCTTGATCTCGCATGAACGCCGATTTCACTTTGCCGATCCACGCTCTAGCCCGATCTTCGTCTTGATCTTTCCCCGTGAATTCCTTGAGGTCTGAGATCGCGGAAATCCGGCCTCTCTGGATCATGGTTGATCCGGCTGATCCGGTCGTGGCTGTCGCGACCGCCGCTCGAGCAGCCATGGGAAAGTCGATATCGTCTGGATCATACTCCCATCGGGATGTGCTATGTTCGGATTTCACAGATTCCATATCTACATCTTGCGATCCTGGATCTTGTACCTTCGCTGCTTCTGGATCCATGATCGGCCCTCGTTGTTCTGCCAGGAATCTACTCATGGCTGCCTCGAAATATTTCTGTAGGGTGCCTGATGAAGCATCTGACGTTGTGGCTGCTGTGATCCGGCCTTCAGAGGGCAGGAACGTCCTTGAGCGACCGGATCTCGGCTGATTCCGACGTTGGATCTTGGATCGCGCCTCCAGCATTGAAGTACCAGACGGACCCACGAGACATTCGCTTCGGTTCGGACGAGAGAGCTGATTCGTCCTCGGCGGCCGATGCGTAATGTGATGAGGACGTTTGGCGATCCGTAATGCTTGCTGGAGGGGATGGTACCGGATCTGTGATCTGCGGGATCTCGCCGACGAGGATATTGAGCTTGGAGAATAGATCTTCTGGGGCAGTCCGGATCACCTTCAGATCCAGATCAAAGACATCATCCGCATCGAAAGCTCCCGTGGTCATCCCTGCTTCCTTCAACAGCCGTAATAAGTCCTTGACTGCTTCTAATTTGTTCGCGGTCTTGATCGGGGCTGATACGGGTTCTCTTGGATCCCCGACCTGCTTCAGCCTCAGGATCCGCATCACAGGATCTTGATCCAGGAACTCACGAAGTTCTTTGTGGTAGAATAGATTCTCCAGATCTTCGTCTGACCAACCTTGTCCCGATCTAGATCTAGGTTTAGATCCGATTAGATCTTCGTCGTCAATCTCTGGAGCCTTCATCTTCTTCCGCGTTACCTTCTTCTTCGGCTTCTTTTTATCGGATCTGGAGATCAGAGGATCCTTGGGTGGATGTAGTGGAGGCTCGATCGGGGATCCGACCAATCTGTACGGTTCCACTTTCGCCTTCCCTTGTTTTGTTGACGGATCTCGACTTGCGTCGAGATCCGTCGGGGTCCCCATGGGGACCTGTGGAGGTAGAGGTTTTTCTTCAAGATCTGGATCTGGATCCAGATCACCCTCTCTTCCGTCAGCAGAGTTCCTCCTAGCGCTCTGCTGATCCGCGGATCTTGATTCATTCAGCGGCATCATCGTCGATCCGAGGTCCGCTTGTTCCCCTTGTTCAACCTTCACTTGAACATCTTCTTGAGACTCACGGTGAAATCCCGAGTCACCAACAGATCCGGGCACGCGCACCATTGTGGTGTAGCGGGATCAGCAAAATCTGCGAGATCGCTAGATCCAACTTCCCACCAATGCCCGGACACCGACTAACGAAGGGGGTCCTCCGATGATCCGTGATCTGCTGAACTTGCTCACCTTGTGTACCCGTCGGTTGGGCTGGATCTTCCTCTCTTGGTGACTGCTAAGTTACTCGATCGGTGTTAGTTGAACGTCTTGGCGTGACGTTGTGGTCGTAGAGTAGCGTGGGAGTCTTCACACCAATCGCCAGTAGTAGATCCGGGGTCCAAGCGATTAGATCGAGCTTGGATCCGGCCTTGTAGTAGTTCCTTTCTTGTTGATTTCCCTTTATGCGGGGTCCTTTGATTGCTTGGCGCTTCCTATAGCTCGATCTTGATCGTTGCGAAACCGAAGATCTACCGGCTAAGCAATTAATACCGGGATCTTGGATCTGCACTTAGGGTAAGATACTAGGAGGTTGGATCTAGCCAATATATTATCTAGATATTATCAACCACCCTAGATCTATACACCTAAATCGCTATTAATACCGTAGGGCCAATGTAGTTCCCGTTTCCAGGCGCGTAGCGAAGCACTTGTGTCGTACGATGCAAATTCGGTTCTGATTTAATGTTAAGATCTATCCCATCCTGTATCCTATCCTTAACGACACATCGACTGATTACGCTATCCTGATCCTTGCCCTTTCTTGTCCTCACCATCCTGGCAGTCGACATCTTTGCAGATCACCGTGGATCTGAACCATAAGCATCAGATCACTAGTCGCAATATCGTGATCTGGACTTCTCCTTTCTCCAATATCGTAATCATCCACCGTAATGTCCAGATCACACGTCCCCCGAGTCAGATCATGCCTTATTAAGGCTAGATCATGCTGATCCAATTCCAGATCGGCTAGATCTTCTTGATCCCCTTGATCTAGGGTTTTCGTGCATGATCCAATGGCAATACTTCGTGATAATCGTAATCATAACGTATCCGAGCTTATCCCATACTGCTAATCCTCCAATCATCGTTCATCTTTGCCATAATATCCCTAGATCCCGGATCACTCGGATCCGCCTATGGATCTAGGTTCATGAGCCTTGATCCACATTCCCCGAATAGACCCACATATGTGAACCGATCTGGTCTTCACGGATATAGATTATAGCCTAGATCTGGACATCTAGGCTTAGATCACCAGTTTCCACAGATTATATAGACATACTGTTGCAACCCATATTACAATCACGCAAGTCCCACATCATCCATATCCATACGAGATCTTCTCAGCTCTTCGGATCTGGATACATGTATAGATCGTATGCCAATACATCTATCACGTCCCACCCAAGGTATCACTAATCTCCATCAATCTTATCCATCAACTGGATCCACAACCAGATCCACCCACATCAGCTTGTCATCTACTCCAATCACATCATGTCAGGTCCGATCACGTCCAAATCGGATCTTTCCTGGATATTCCAATGCCAAATCTTTCAAATCCACTTCACCACAGAAACGCAGGCTGGTATCCACGCGAGTCATACGAAGGGTATGACGGTATCGAATGGGAAGAGCTCGGGTAAGAGCTATACCCATAAGTCGAGGGGTACGAATACCCCTGCGGCTCATAAGAGGGCATTCGGCCATGCACCTCATGGCTTAGAACGTCTAAGCCTCGACGGAGCTCCTTCAAGCCAGCAGCCGGAGCTCGGCGGTCAACGCACCCATGGAGCTCATGAGTCTCACGACCAAGAGCGTCCAAATCCTGACGAAGGACCTCATGAGCCCCCGGCTTGCCAGCCTGAGAGGCAGCCTGATCACCAGGTCCAAGCCCAAGGGCTATCTCGATCGCATAATCGCGATCTCGAAGCTGACGGACCTCGTCGCTTAACAGGGACCCCACAGAGTCCCGACCCGAAGTTGAGGGTCCAGAAGGATACGGCTGAGAAGGAGCCTCCTTGATCGGAACGGCGAGCTCCACTACCATGTGGAGCGGGTCGTCCAAGAGCGGTGACGCTCTGGGAAGCGCCAGCTGCTTGTGAAGTGGCGGGGTTACCCCTTGTCACAGAACTCGTGGGAGCCAATGGAAGGTTCTGACGTAGGAGAGCCAGGGGCTGCGCGCTTCTTAGCAACAGCAGCACCCTCATCAGCCCGTTTTGGAGAAGCTGCTTTCGCAGGTTGGGCTCGAGCCTTACCTCCGACTAAGGTAAGGCTCTTGGCAGGCGAGCTCGTAGAAGCTGCCTTTGCCTCTGATGATTCAGCATCATCAACAGGAGCGTCCTGTGAAGGAGCATCCTGAGAAGAAGACGGATCCTTAGCGGGTCCAGGAGAGTCCCCGTCGGACTCTGATACCGTGATCATAGGGATGTTAAAATCCGAGGGCTCTGACCCAGGACTGTCGTCCCGATAGACGAACCGAGGGTTCGGCCTATCGTCGGGTGACAGGGAGCGCGAGCGACTGCGTCGCGGACTCCCTCCTTGTTTGGCAGCAGCAGCGGTGCGCTTGCTGGCTGCCTCGGAAGCGGCCTTGCGGACTTCCTTGCGCGGAGCGGCCTTGTCTTTCGACTTGGCCTTAGCAGTCTTCGACCGCGAGGTCTTAGACTTGGAAGGCGCCGAAGCGCCGCGGGTGCTTGCCTTCTTAGGCATCTTGAAGGAGGTTGACGTGGGAACCTCGGGGTGTCTTGCGCACGCGAAAAGGCTGAATGAAAGCCTCAAAGCCACAACGGTGGCTCGTCGATGGGTATCGACAAGGACAGGAAAGAGAGCGGAGCTCTCTTCCTAGCTCCTCATTGGTTGGGGTGTTTCCAACCTAAGAGGGGGAGGATGTAACGGGGTTACATGAAGGGGTACCCTAGAAAGGGTACTGCCTTTAGAAGTAGATATACTTCTGTGGGTATTTGTTTTAATACTCTGTTGGAGTGGTGTGGCCCACACTGTGGTGTGGACCACACTACTGCCACGTAGGTTGATGTGGCTGAGGGCCAACCAATAGTAATTAACCTACCTTTTATATGCATAATTAGGATAAAGTAAAGTTAATTAGGAGTTTGTATTACAGGCCAAATGAACCTAATGAACTATAAATAAATCAGTCTAAAACTTACGCTAAACTGGCTATTAAGTCCCCTCAGACCAGGGACTAGTGAACTGCCGTTCACTTAGAGATTGTATACTCTTAATAGCATGCTTCCTCAAGCAAGGTGCTCGTGTAACCCTGTTACAGGATTCCCGTAATTCAATGAAGATATTGGGACCTTATTGCTGCTAAATGAAGATATGGGACCTTATACTGGGAGGACAGCTTTAGCTGGCTGAACCAGCCTAACCAATCTTATTTCATTGCGCGGGGGCCCCCATTTCTTTAATTCGCAAATGTTGCCTGAGCCGATAGTCCACAGACTAAGGCTACTATTACATAAAAGTGTGTAGATTTGTCGGTCAGAGTGTCGCTTGAAATGTGTCTCCAGTTCAGTCATAGACTTCCACAGCGGTCTATTCCTGCTACTAGTATTAATTTGAGCTCAAAATTAGCCTATGTCAGACTTATTAATGGTGTATTCACAATTTGTCTGAGCTAAATTTTCAAAATTAGTCTTTTGAAAATGGGCCAAAGTGGCGACGTGATTTGGTTTCTTCCTACAATTAGCAGCTGCTGCTGTTAGAGAAGTGAATCAGAAGCAAGGCAAGAGAGATGCCTATTGCGCTGGCAATACTGTGATGCGCTGCAGCTAATCTTTGAATAAAGATGGAGTCTAGTTACAAGTCAACTCTTCACTCATCTACAGAAAATCATCAAACAATATTCTGAGGAATTTGCAGGCAATAGAGAAATTGAAAAATTGGACTACAAGTCCATAGAGAGACAGGCACCAAAATGACTCGAGAGGTAATAACGAAGGCAAGTCGGTACGTTTTTTAGTGATGAATAGTACGGGTGGCAAAAAGGCACTCCTCTAATTTCATTGAATATTAGACTAATTTAGAAGTTCAAAATTAGTCAATGCTCAAAATTAGTCTATGCAATCTGTGCTCAGACTAATCACTGTAGTATCTGTAATTGTAATACAGTGGACTATACCAGTGGTAGCGGCTTCCAACTCGCAGAACATGAGAGGGGTCCGATTAGGAAGTGCCCCGAAACTTTTCGCAATATGAAGTGTTTATAAAACAATGAGCGCTTTACTTCAGCAGATTTGGGTCACAAGAGGGTGTTACGAAGTCTCTCTCGAGGAGCGGCTTTTAGTCAGAACAAACTTAGTGCACTTACTTCCTGCCCTCTTCCTGCTTACTTCGTTTGCACACTCCTGTGCTGAATCGACTCTGAGCTGCTAGCTAGCTTCTTCCTACTACATGTAAACTCCCAGTCCGCAGACATCCCACTCTTCAAGCCCTTTCGCTGCCATCAGCTTCGCTTCTTACCCTGCAGCGTCACGATTGTTTTCTAGCACTTCAACTAGAGCGGATTGACCCACGCTGTAACAGAGGGTATCAGTGATACCGTATCGCCACATTCAGACTCGCAAAACACAAAACAATTACCAAGATTTCAGGCAAACCAGAATCGTGCCTCCTTTAAAGATTAGCATGAATACGCCGTTTGTATGAAGATACTGCTGACCTCGAGCAGCGTGTTGTGTTCGGGCACGACGTATGCAGGACGAGATGAAGTTTGTGGAGTTTGGAGCTTGGTAGTTGTAATGTAGTTATAAACGGTGGTTTATGTGCGAGGAAAATTGAAAAGTGACATTCAGCTTTCAGGCAAAGACTGCGATCACTACTAGACTACTTGATAGCAGATGAGATCTACTATCGAATCTCGTTCCCCATACACTACTGGTAATACATCTAGAACGCCTACAGCGTAGCTCTGAATCTTGAACTTCGGCGGTGGGAGTAATCCCGTGCCTGCAGCATTAGATTCGATGCAAGCCCAACGCGTCTAGCTTCTTCGTTCAGACGAAGGTATTCTGTTCACATTAAAGAGATTCGCTTGCCACCAGCAAGCGGTGAAGACGCAAGTTGTGTGGCGCAATCCTTACATCCTCCCACGACGGTTCTTGCTTTGAGAATCACAAAAGGAACGCAATAGAGAGGACCAATGCCAGACGTGGTGAATGTCCTTCTCTCGCTCCCAGGTGTTCTCACTTGAGCTCAGGCCTTGCCACTTGACCAGATACTCCGTGTTGCGGTTTCGCTGACGCTTTCGTACCAGTGCTTCGATTTCGTGTTTGTCTTCATTAGCGTCACCAGGTAAGAAGTCAACAGTGGATACCTTGGGCAGTGGACGATCAACAAATCGGGCTGGAGACTCAACATGATGTCGTAGAACATCAACGTTGAAGGTGTCGTGCAAACGACTCATGCTGCGTGGTAGGCTCAGTTATGCCAAATTGGTGTTGATCGTCTTGATGATCTTGAAGGGCCCAACAAATTTCGGAGCAAATTTGTCCTTCTCAATGCTAGTTCCGGTGACTGCGTGTGCTGTCGTGTAGGACACGATAGAATTCTCACTTGTCGGGTGAGTTCCCACCAACAACACACGCTTCCCCGTTAAGGTTAGCGATTTGTTGGATCAAACCTGAAGACCAGGAACGATCCCTTACACCGGGTCGGTTGTAAGCGCTTCTGTATACCGAGGTTGTTTTAGGTAACCCTTACCTACACCACTAGCCACGAGCTTAGACTAGGGTGTTATATTGCGCTTTCGCGCGTAACCCTGCAGTCCCTCAGAGGAAAGGGTACCGGCGTGTTAGGCCTTATACAGGGGTGTCGAGGTATAACCTCGACGGGGAGCAAAATATACACTAGGACCTTAATAGACCCTAAGTATACACGTAACGACACTTCACTGTCGCCTCCGATCTCTCGGCCACACCAACTCTTGGCCTGACCAGGATAAACTCTCGGTTCAATGTACCTTGAGTCTACCAACAGGCATCCCACACAACTGAGCGTGTCCTGGCACTTAAATAAGCTAGCTACACTTACCTAAGTCGGACTTGACTCTTGTTAGCTGGGGGGAAGACTGCGTTTTATAAACTGCTTAATGTGAGGCTCAGAGAGCCTCTGTATGTCATCCTATGTTTTGTCCTATGCCTATATACAAATATCAAGTGTAAACAAATCTCTGTAGGAGTCTCCGAGGTCTCAGAATAAGTACGACCGAGGGGTCGACAACTCACCCTTAAGTACGGATTTGGGACTGTACAGACGTGAGACAGGGGGTCTGAGATGGGTACAGAGCCTTATCTCGGCCTAATCCAGGAAGCCTCGGCCAGGTTATATTAGGCCAGCCAAGGCCCCCGGATGTCACTATTCCTTCTCTGTCAATCTGTCGCGGGGAGTATAATCCTCCAATGGGGTGAACCCTCGCTTTTCACCGAAAGGTTCTGTGGCGGTTGCCTCTAGCGACTGGGTCGCTACCTCACCGTTAGAACCCAACACCACAGTGCCCCCGCCTCGACGCGAACCTTCCCAACTGGTGACCGTCGTGGCGCCTCATTCTCCAATTTTCTTCGCCGCACCATGGTCCGTCCGTCCCGAGCTCTGGAGCGGGCCACCGCCACAGCCATGCAGGCTCTCGGGCCTCAAGAACAGGTATGTACAGCCTGTATGTTCGTCCGAAGCTTCGACCCACACCCTAACTCTCTTCTTGCATCTTTAGACGTCTCCTGGTACGCCCTCAGAGGGTCAACATACTCCTGCAGAGGATCGTGGAGCCGCTGAGCAGGCGGCGGAGACTCCTCTGTCACCAATTCCCGCGCTGACAGTGGATTCAGCAACTCGCGGGGTGTCAGACGGGTCTTCGCCGATTTTATCGCCTTGCTCGCCTCCAACATCCCCTCTTCCACTCTCTTCCGAAGCAGACTCTCATCCGACACCAACTCCCGCGCCGGCAGGAGATTCGGCAACTCGCGGGGTGTCTGATGGGAGCTCTGTGGATGTGATCGATGAAGATAGTCCTGCCGGTGATCTCACCGAGCAGTCGACCTTGACCTCATCTAACCTTCAACTTCTGCAGCTTGCCAAGCTCGTTGTTGGTGTTGCTCGCAACCCGCCATGCCGCGTCGACGTTAACTTGGATCGACGTCTGCAGAGCGCGTCAGATCTCGGTGAAGTCTTGGCTGCTGCTATCACTCCCGTCCGGATTCCCCTTCATGAGTCCGAAGAGATGATCTCGCTACGGGACGAAGTTGCTCGATGCCAAGAGCAGGTCAAGGACGCTGAAGACAAACTCGCGACCGAGTTCCAGCTCCGGACGAGGGCTGAGATGTTCTGTACCCAAGCCTCTTGTGACTTCAATGCAGCCGCCAACACTCTACACTCCGTCCGGTTGGAGAACGTGGCTCTTTCTCGGCAGCTCGCCCTGGCCAACGCTGCCATAGCGACTCACGCCGAGTCCATGGCTCAGCTCGGTCTTCGCGTGAAGAACGCCGAGGCTGACTCTGCAGCAGCGATGCGGACGATCCGAAAGGATCGGGAGCGCTTCAAGGCCGGTATGGTGGCGTATACCGAGCAGATGGCCAAGCTTCGGTCCTACCTGCTTCGGAGTGACAGCCGGAATGATGGTACAGTGCCGACACGCATCCAAGCTCTAGCGACCGAGAACGCCGGTTTGCAGAGGGCCAACTCGATCCTCCGTCAGCACTCGGCCAACCACGGCCTAAACACTGATGCTCTTGTTCTCGCTACGGTGGGCATCACGGCCGACAACATTGACTGGAATCTTCTCGGTCTATCTCCTCCGCGCGTGACGGTGGAACCGCCTTCGACTTCGTCTGGTCGTCCAGGTGGTGAATCAAGTGGTAACGAGGCTTCAGATTCGGCGCCGCAAGCCATTTCGGTCCCTCCAAGCACCACACGCAACCAAGGGAGCGACTCCGAGGATTCTCAACCTGTCGGACCACCTCCGAAGCGTCGTCGACTTCGTCGGCACCAAGTCCCTACGGCTAAGCCTGGTTCGTTTGCTTCGACGGCTCCGAAGTCTCCATTGCCACTCAATCGACGACTTGGTCGTCCTTCGGTGAAGCCCAAGCGTCGTTCGTCGGCTCCGACCCCTGTTCCAATGCCGTCTACGGCGGTCTCGTCTCCTACTGCTTCTCTGACTTCTCCGAGCTCTCAGACTCCTAGTGTTCCGACGTCGGCAGCGCCAGCTTCAGCTCCGGCCGCTCCAACTCCACCGACGCCTCCTTTGACTGCGTCGACTGCCTCTATGGAGACTCAGTCTTCATCTGTTCCGTCTCAAGTGTCGTCCGAGGTTGCAGATGAAGGGCTCGAGGATGGTGAAGTGGTTGACGAGCCTCCGGTAGCCTCCGATAGTGGCGCAGAGGATACTGAAGAGCTCCCTGACTCGGACGAGGATGCTCCTACCTCAGATGCTGCAGCTTCCGAGCCCACGCCCGAAGTCGCTGACTTGGCGTCCGGCAATGCTGCTAATGCCGAGGTTTCGAAGCCCGTGGACAGTCCATTCTCGTCTCCGGTGCTCTCATTGCCTCGCAAAGATGGTCGGCCGACCCGTGGTGCATCTGTGGTGTCGGGTCTCCGCTCGATGGAGATGGTGGAGCGAGAGCTTACTGAAGACGATTTTGTCCTCGGTCTTTCTCCGGCTGGGTCCACACCACCGGCTGTGGCACAGGCACCTCCTACTACTGCCTCCGGGGCCAATTATCGCCAAGTCTCTCCAGTCCGACCTCCGAGCTCTCGACCGGTTGTGGCTGCCTCATCTGCCGTTTCTGTTCCGGGGTCCTCGTTGTTCCGCCCTAGGCGGTCTCAGTCAAGCACTCGGAAACCACATGCGGTGGTCACGGCAACGTTATCGACGGCGCCAGGCCCGGGCTCGGTGACTTTCACTCCCATCGGCAGCAGTCTTCAGCTCCCTCTCGGATCGAAGAAGCTCGCCTCTCTCGCGGGTCCTTTCCTGGAGCCTGGTTTTACTGCACCCGGTGCGCAGGAGGCGTGGTGCCAGATCCAGAACCGGAGTCTGTCCGAGCCTCTGCCGAAGGATGGAGTTTCACCTGTGTCTGCTGCGAGTCTCTCAGCTATGATGGACTGGGAAAACCCCGGTCATCCGTGGCAGCAGCTCCGCCGCCGACTGCCCGAGCAGCCGTGCCTCTTTGACTCCAGCGGATTTCCACCAGGGACTAAGATCTCCATCCGAGAGACCGGGCTCGGACGCACCGTTAAGCTGTGGCGGCAGTTCCAAGGTACCTCCACGGACAGGACCGAGAAGGCAGACTTGGGTCTCGCCTTGTGGGAGCGTCGCCACTGGATCCAGGTCTCGGCGGTCGAGAATTACCTCCGCCGTCTCGAGAGAGAGCACGGGCGTAGAGATCCTCTCGTTGTCGCCTTGGTTGCACAGTGGAAGACGTACAACAAGGCTCGGAACCTCCGTGCGGACCGTCTCCGTCAGCAGATGGTGTACCGAGTCTGGGAGTGGAGTATTGAGCGTGACAGCAAGCCTCGGGAGAACCCTGCTGAGCTCCTGCTGGAGCCGTCCTACTTGCAGTACCCGTTTGAAGTGTTGGATTGGGCTCCTTCAACAGATAACTGGGTTCAAGAGCTGGTGGTTCTCGACGCGCAACAGCCATGGCGTAATTGCTGGATGGATGCTCCCGCCGAGCATCCGTACAACACTACCTTCGCTCCCTGCAACCCGGACGTGCCGCTATTTGTTCCTCGGCATCGCTCGTATGCAAGTGTGGCGTCCTCGATTGTGGTAAACCCAGCTCTTGACTCGGCCGCTGTTCGTGCTCCGTGGGCAGCCGAGGCCTCGGATACTCCAAGCTCTGCTCCGGAGGCTCCGGCTTCCGGCATTTTAGGGTCTCCTCCTGCTGACATCCTGAGCGCCGGCTTGGACGTCCTCGTGGACTTGGCTACCGCCACCACCGAGATATAACCTCGGTCGGCATGCTTTCGGTTTTGTTGTCCAAGCTACTCCCGTAGTTCCAAGAGTGCTGTAGTGTAGTTGGTAGCTTGGTTTCTCCGTCGTTCTTTGTCGTAATCTCCAATTCACTGGTTCGTTTACTTTTCATGCAAATATGCAATGTTCGGTACAGTAATCTTCGTCATTCGTCTCTGTGGCTGTACCGACCCCGCAGAGGATTATCATTTCAGTACAGTAACTTCTTTCGTCTGTCACTGCAGGCTGTACTGGCCCTGCAGGCAGGTCAAATTTCGGTGACGTTCCATTTAGTCCTCGTCGGCGACTTGGACCATTTGCAACCTTCGGTCACTGCGTTTCTCTCGCAAGTAGTCATAGAGAAGACCTCCACACGACAAATTGGACGCAGGTTCCCATGTTGGTTCATCATATCCCAACCACTTCACTTTGAACTCTCGGACGGCTCGTTCGGTGCTGGTGGATAACGGGACGCGATCGTCGAGAATAGCTTCGACCTCGTATTCGCCGGCGAGTTGATCAGGCTCCCAGCTATCTTCGGGAAGCAATTCCTCGTCGAAATCTAGTCTCGTTTCCTCTGTCACCTCCGGTGTCAGCCGACTCTTCGGTCGACTTCCGAATTCGTTCACAGCTTTGAGTCGAGATACATGCACCACAGGGTAGAACCTGTATCCGCTTCGGTCGGGTAGTTCCAACTCATACGCGAACTCTTCGACCTTTCTCTTCACTCGGAATGGCCCATGCCATCGGTGTGCTAGCTTCTTCGTCAGTCCTGGTTTCACACGTTCCATGTACAGCCATACACGGTCACCAGGCTCAAACAATGGCCTCGGTGCGGTGACCGGGGTGTCATCTGCTGTCCCTGAGACTGAGTGTGCCTCGTCCGAAGGCTCGGTCGGGCCAGTACTCGGTATAGCCGCTTGCTCTCTTCCACTAAGTGCTTCATTGTGTTTTGGGCTCTCCGAGACTTCTCAGTGGCTTGATACCCTTTAGCCATTTCTAGTGCGATCTCCTGTTGACGGTTCACTTCTCGGCGCCATGCTAATGCGTCAGTTTGCTTTCCAGACCCTCGTTTGAGCGACGACGTCATCGCTCGGAGCGTTGACTGTGCGTCCCACCATGAACAAGGTAGAACGGAGTCTCCTTCCTCGTTGCATCCATCGAGTTGTTGATCGCGAAGATCAACTTCTCGGCGATCTCATCCCAGTCTTGTTGGAGCGGGTCCTCGGCGTACACTCGCACTGATTGCATGACGGTCTTCACCGACCGTTCTTGTTGGCCATTAGCCTGCGGACGGTAACTCAGGGTCGCTCTTGACCTTGATTGCATCATCTCGGCGAAGGCTTGGAACACCTCGCTCATGAAGCGTGGGTCGCGATCATGACGGATCATTGTCGGAGCACCGAATCTTCGGTAGACACACTCTTCGAAAGCTTTTGCCACACAGAGCGCGGTTGTGTCGGCCATTGCCTTTCCCATCACGAAGCCTGTGAACGCGCACTGGAAGAGCAAAAGCGCTGTATTGCCCCTCCGAGACTTCGGTAGTGGTATGACAAAGTCCATGGACACCAGTTGGAACGGTCTCTCGGCGAGTACGTTGCCGGGCGAATACCCTCGGAACTGTGGTCGGCTCTTGCTAGAGCTGCAATCGGGGCAAGACCGTACGTGCCGTTCGACGTCCGCGTAGAGACCGATCCAATAGTAGTCTTGTCTGATCCTGTTGAAGGTTCGGACAATGCCTTGATGGCCACCTTCTAGCGAGTCATGGCAGTTTTGCAATACCTCTTGGACCATCGTTGAGGGCACTACCAGGCGTAGAACAGTCTCCTCTTGTTGTCGGTCGCTCTTCCGACGGCTCGTTCCAAGGTAATATAGGACGTTGTCTTCGCTTAGCGTGAACCGATCCGACATCTTCCATGAATCTCTCGCTGCTCGATAACCGAGCTTCGAGTCTTCACCACGGAGCACTGTCTTGAGGTTAGACCATCTCAACTCTTCGTCCTGGGCGAATGCGATCCGTCTCCGACGCTCTCGTTGGACTGTCAGAGGGTCTATGTCGTTTGCACTCGGGACTGTTGAAGTTGAATCCTCGGTGGTCAGTTGCTCTTCTCGCACGTGGTTTTGAGCTCTGGTAGACGTATCGTTCGCTTTGTCTTGACTGTCCGCTTCTCTTCGGTCGACTACTGAGGTCTCGTTGGCAAATCTGACTCGCTTCTCGTTAACTTTAGCTTGTTGCCGGGTGGTCACTGTTAGTCGTCCGGTCTCAGTGTCGTCTTGTACAAAATCGAAAAAAGTTTTGCGACGGGTAGAGCCTGTTCTCACATGCGTTCGGACCGTGTTGACCGATGGTTTGTCCTCGGTCTCGGCCTTGGCAGTTGGTTCGTAGATGACGTCTTGGATGCGGTTTAGCGCAACCAATTCTGACAGCCTGGTCTCAGTCGACACCACTTTAGACACCTTGCTCTCGAGAGTTTCGCTTGCAAGCGAATCTGCAGCGGCATTGAACTCTCGGACCACGTGCAAGTACTTCACTGACTGGAACTTGGCTGTAAGCTCTCGGTGGCGGTTCAGTTGTGTCAACAGTGACTCCTTACGACATGCGATCACCCCTAGGGACTGCTGGATTGCGAGTCTCGAGTCGCCCACGATGACTAAATCCTCGGTCGTGTGCTCTAATGCAGCTTGTACACCGTTGTTCATTCCTGAATACTCGGCGAGGTTCACCGTGGTCGCCTCGAGGTAAGCACTCGCAGCGGTCACTATAGTCCACTCTGGTAATCTCCACAGTATCCACGCACAACTGCCATAGCCACCGTGCTTTTCGGTCTTAGCCGAACCATCAAATGACAGCACGAAGCCTTGGTAGGACCTCGGTAGCCGTGCGTACAGCAGGTTCGGGTCCATCCTAATGCTCGGTGACCCTTTGGTTGGTGGTGCAACTTGTGCTAGCGAATCATCTAGGTCGACGAAACTCGTCAACCCCGCTTGAAGTAGCTGAGCGAATGCGCAATCTCGTTCCTTTACCCGTTGCACCACTAAGTGCCACGGGGACAGCATAACTGCGAATTGGGTCGTGCGTCCGAATAGTGTCTTGGACTTATGTACCCAGTCGAGCGTCGAAAACCGTGTATAGACGTGAATGGTCCGACCTGCAAGCTGAGTGTAGCACACCTTCAGCAGCAGTAGAAGGGCCAAGACCTCCTTCTCGGCTGGATGATAGTTCATCTCGGCATCCTTGAGAACACGCCCGCAAAACCGAACTGGGTGCAACTTGTCGTCGTGTTCTTGCATGAGAGTGGAGCTCAGCGCCCACTCGTTCGCGAAGAGCATGACGTGCACCGCTTTGTCTCGGTCGAAGTGCCGCAATATCGGGGCGTCCATCACCTTCTGTTGAAGTGCTGTGAAGCTTCGTTTAGCCACCGTGAGGTCACCCCCAGGTGCGAAATCTGCGTCCTTCAGCTGGTACAACGCGGCGCCGTACACTGCAAAGTCCTGGATGAACCGACTGTAGTAGTTGAGCGCACCCAGGAACGACTGCATACCTTTCTTTGACGTTGGGAAAGGGACTTCCGTCACTGCCTTGATCTTCTTCGGATCGGCTCGAATGCCCTCGGACGAGACTTCATGGGACAGGAAGTCCACCTTGGACTGCACGAATATACTCTTCGTGAAGCTGACGCTGATCCGGCACTCTGTGAAACGTTGGAGCAGTCGGTCCAGCGTCGCTAAACACCCGTCGAACGTCTCGTTACCGAAGCATATGTCGTCGACGAAGGATCGTCGGTCGAACACCGGAACCAGTGAGGACTCGTCCGACTCACCGTTCGCAAACATGTCACCCGTGGGACTATTCACCAACAGGGACACCGCGTCCATGACAGTAGAAGACTCTCGGTCGGCCTCGAACTTGGTTCGAGCCCTCGGTGGAGCCTCTGAGTGCTGGTTGCAATCCTCGGTAGCAACTGTCCGGGCATCTTTGGTCTGTTCTTCGGCTTCACGCATTGTTGTCGCGAACTGCGACCATCCGCCCTTCGGCTGGACAAATCCCCAAAGAGCATTGTCGATCATCCGCTGGTAAATCATCGGTGCATTCTTGAGACCAAATGGCATCCGTAGCCACTCAAAATGCCCCAGTGCGCAGACAAATGCAGAGATCTTCCGAGCTCTCTGTGTCATCATTATGGCCCAAAATCCACTCGCCGCATCTAACGAGCAGAACCATAGGTAGGACTCCATGTCAGTCAAAAGATCGTCAACGAGCGGCATGGCGTACTCCATGATCGCTGTGACTGCATTCACCATCTTGTAATCAATGCACAGACGGATATCGACACCGTTCTTTTTCAGAACAATCACAATCGGGGACGCCCACGGGCTGTCCGAGAAAGTAATCAGTCCGGCTCGTAGCAATCCCTTCAGAAGCTCGTACAGCTTCCCGAGAAATCGCAACGGCGTCCTCCGAGCCCTCTGTTTGATGGGCGCGTGCCCTTGCACGTCAATATCACACACCACACCGTATGCCGGTGGTGGTAGCGCATTACCACTTGAGATCATGATCTTCTCGTGACGCTTCAACACATCAACAAGCTTCTGTTGTTGATCCACATCCAGGTCCTTGTTCTGAACGTTCGGACCGGTGTAATCTAAAGCCGTAACCGTAATCTCGGTCAGGTCAGGCAGGAATGCCAATTCTTGTGCGTAGTCGGTGAGCTCGATGTCGTTCGCCAAGTGCTCGGACACATCGTTTTCTTCGGCGTCACGTCCCGACACAACTCCTGCTGCAATCTCACGCATCGCGGACACGTAGGTAGCATTCAATACACTCCGGATCTTCAGTAGGACACGGGGTATGTACGGCTCGGTCGTCCGGCTCATCCAGAACCTGGACCGAGGCGCCGATATTCTCGAACATCACCCCATTTGAAGACTCGGTGCACAGTGCATCGTCTGTAGCATGGGTCGAGGACCGCCTCTGAGCTTGTTCCAACACTTGATCGCCACTCTCTGGCACTGGTATCGTGCGTTCCAGCTCCTCGGTCGGTGTCCTCTCGACCACCGCTACGCCGTCTGATGCATCCACAACGGTCCTGAAGGTAAGCGAGTCGTCGCGTCGACCACATTCCCTGTCGGTCGTGTCTGTGATCCGTGTCGTATCCTCGGTGCAGTAGACTTGGGACTCGTCGTCTGGACCTGAATCCTCGGTGTCTCTAGTGAGAATATTTTGCGGCGTCGGATACTCTCTACGCTCGACCGCGGGCGGTTGTTCTGCTAGCCAGCACTCGTAGAGCTCGCGTTCTCGTTCAAACAGCGTCTCGTCACGGCTCTCCGCGTAGGCAAGGATCTGCCACTCCTTATACTTGTTCGACCGCAGGCGTACGTACCCAGGCTCGCGCGGAAGTTCGCCTATCGGTACCCATAGCATTACGGAGTCATGTTTTGAACAATTAGCGACCTTCGGTGTCACATTCGTCAGTCGAATCCACGTCGGGTGCCCCCGTCTAAACTTCGTTACCGTCGGGACGAGTCTCTCCGTCCTTCGGATCCAAACTTCGTGAGTGTCCCGAGAGGGTCGTTTGCACTTAAACCGAAACTCTCGCCACTCGTGACCGGGAATATACAAGTCCTCGGTCGGTCCACCAACCACTTGAGTGCCGTAGGGTTCATCATCCGCGGCGCTTAGCGACTTAATTAGTGGCACCATTACTTCGTCCGGCAGTCTGGCTGTCCCGTGGAACAGGTCCAGCCGGACACCCGCCGGAATCATGAAGTCCGTTCCGAGGACCACATCGACTCCTGCACTGTGGTTCATGATCCACATCTCAAACTCGTACACTCGCTCCCACCCCAGGGTGATCTTCACGAGTGCTCGTCGACGAGTCTCTAACACTCCGGGGTTAATGCCCCGTACTTCCAAGCTTCGGCCGTGGTCCGGGACTTCACGCAACCGTAACCTCTTGGCGTAATTCGCCGAGATCACGCTGACGTTGGCTCCAGTGTCCAACAGAATCCTCGTTCGCACATCATTCACCGCGCCCTTGACCAAAGCTCTCATTCTCTTCCTCTTGTCGTACCGTTGGGACGACCACCACCCCAGTCTCTCGCCTGGGAGTAACTTCGTCCTTGGGACGAGACTTCGGGGCGATTGTTCAACTCGGGACATACTTGCAATCGAACCCTCGGTCTTGCGGCCACTAGGTTCGCCAACATTCCACTCCTTCGTTCCACACTCACTGAGGTATACACCTCTCTCCTTTTCATTTTCCATCGTTGTCACACTCGTAATCTCTCGGTCTTCGGGCCAATTCACTTCTCCTGCGAATGCGAACATATAGTCGGCATCTATTGCAGGTTCGGTTAACTGTGGCAGCCCGATTGGGACCAACCCAGTTTCAGTTGGCGGGCTGCCTAGTTTAAATGATTCCCGAACACTAAGCTTTGCAGCTCAGGCGTGAGATCTTTCTTCTCGACCTTCGATCGTAGGAGGTTGGTGAGCTCGTTGAGGGCGTCACACTTCCCAGCGTCGTGCACTTGCTTGCACAACTTGCATCGCCTGTAGCAATAGTGCACAGAGTGCGACATACTGCCACAGGCTGCACAAGGGCCGTACTGGCGCTGCCGGTTGTCTCGTCCGTAACCTCGGTCTTTGTTGAAGTGACCATTACCGTTCCTGGTGTGTCGGTGGTCGGACCGGGCAAAAGTACCTTCTGCAGCGGCCCGGCGTTCGCTGTCGTTGGCGGCTGCAACATGACCGTATTCACCGTCGGGACTAGAATCGCTGTCGGAGCTCTCACTGGAACATCGGCTGCCGTCCCGGCGCCGTTCGTCTTCGCTAGATGTCTCGGTGCTGTCATAACCATGATGGCGCGTCTCTGGGCGGTTCGATCGGGACCTGGTAGCGTCGTTCACATTCAATGCAGCGACGAGGTCGGTTAGCGCGTTCGCTACCGTGATTCTCGGGCGTGAATCGTCGCGACGGCGTTCTCGGTCATGTCGATCACGGCGATAGCTGTCCCGCGAGCCCTCGGTGCGCCTGCCATCATGGCGGCGGCTGTCTTCTTGGTTCTTAGGACGGCGTCCTGACGACTCTCGGGATGTTTTACGCTCCCGACGACGGAGGATGTCGTTGACCATATCTTCGAGGTCATGAATGTCCTTAACTCGGACGTGGCACAGACGCTCTTCTAGACCTCGGTCATCGCACGTATCCAAAAAGTGTTCCACATGATCCTTGGCGTCGCGTCCACCGTTCTCAAACTGCACTCCGGCATTGCGGGCGTAGCCGTTAAGCCTATTGAGGTAGTCACACACGTGCTCTTTATCCTCTCGTTTCGCTGAATAATACCGAGCCTTCGCAGACTGAGTAAACCGTGAGCAGTAGTACTTGATAAATGCGTCGCTCAACAACTTCCACGTACGACGAGTCTTGCGTGGGAGTTGTCGGTACCAATGTAGAGCTCCATCTTGGAGACTGAGTTCGAACGCCATGCACCATTCGTTCGGTGGCGTGTGCGTTCCCTTCATCTCGTAGATAAAGGTTCGGAGCCATTGCATGGACTTCTCGCTCTTGTTCCGGAGTCCAAAATAAGGCTTGATGTTGCCGAGTGGAAGGTGGGTTGCGAGCTCGAGCCTCGGTGTGGAGCTTTTCGTCTCTGCTTTGCTCAGCTCGCGGATTTGGCGCGCCCACTCTTCGGTGAGGTCTCCGTCGAGATAATCAAGGTCCCCTGAGTCGCTGTCACTGTCCGACGAATCCTCTGGGCTATCATAGTTCCTGGCGGGGCGTCGACCAGTCTCTTGACGAGTGTTCGGAGTGGGGCGTAGACTTTCCGTCTCCTCAGCTAGCCGCTCTGAACGACTTGCAGACCTCGGTGTTACCATGTGCGAGTCTTGCATGTACGGTGAAGCCTCGGCTGTCGCCGTAAAGATACCAAAATCGGAACCCTCGTTAACACGCTTCTTGGGAGTTTGAGGAAGCGGGACCTTTGATGGATCCGCCGCTTCCGGTGCGCGTCGGGCTATAGGTTGACGGCCTGCCCCAATCTCGGACACCCCGAAAGACGTCCGCAACTTCTTCTTCCACTTTCGCAACGCTGTGCCGGCATCGGTCGGCGTCCAATCCTTGAGTGCGGCGTCAGATGGAAACCTCTGAGGCTCGCACCCCATAGCACGGAGGAGTAGCACAGTATCCTGGGCCACTTGTCGGGTGCTCGTTGAGTCAATGGGCACCGCTAGCTCACCCCCAAGGTCCATCCAGACAGCCTGGCGGACCAGCTTCGGGCCAAACAGTTGCATCCAATTGCTCCTAGTCTTCATGAGTTCCAGGCAGCGACCTAGAACCTTGTTGGCAGCCGGCGTATCACCATTGACTGGTGGCCGGTTGCCTGTCGACCGGGAAGTTGCCTTCCCGGTCATCGCCGACGGCTTCAAACCATCGGACCCTTCATCACTGTCCTCGGTGGCTGGTTCGGGACCAGCTACGTCGTCCAGCTCTTCGGTGAGGTTACGCGCGAGCGACCTCACCCCTCCGCCGCGGCCTACAGATACCACAGCGGCTTCCAAAGGTCAGGCATTGCTGCCTTCTCTTCCAGGTACTCATCATCATCATCTTCCTTGGCGTCGGAGTAGCCAACCGACTCGTCGAAACTTCCTGAATGTTCGGCAATCGTCACCAGACGAGATGTCGGTGGTGTCGACAATGAACTCCCAGGATGCACCGTAGGCTCGGTGCGTGTTCCACTTGACTTCATCGGTGTTGCTGGTACCACTGACTTGCCTCCTTTCGCCATTTTCTCTCTTCTTCTCTCTCTCGAATGCTCGTTAGGGTAGAACCTAACACAACCACAACACACAGAAGGTCACACCAATCCCGGGTCGCGGCACCAGTTGTCGTGTAGGACACGATAGAATTCTCACTTGTCGGGTGAGTTCCCACCAACAACACACGCTTCCCCGTTAAGGTTAGCGATTTGTTGGATCAAACCTGAAGACCAGGAACGATCCCTTACACCGGGTCGGTTGTAAGCGCTTCTGTATACCGAGGTTGTTTTAGGTAACCCTTACCTACACCACTAGCCACGAGCTTAGACTAGGGTGTTATATTGCGCTTTCGCGCGTAACCCTGCAGTCCCTCAGAGGAAAGGGTACCGGCGTGTTAGGCCTTATACAGGGGTGTCGAGGTATAACCTCGACGGGGAGCAAAATATACACTAGGACCTTAATAGACCCTAAGTATACACGTAACGACACTTCACTGTCGCCTCCGATCTCTCGGCCACACCAACTCTTGGCCTGACCAGGATAAACTCTCGGTTCAATGTACCTTGAGTCTACCAACAGGCATCCCACACAACTGAGCGTGTCCTGGCACCTAAATAAGCTAGCTACACTTACCTAAGTCGGACTTGACTCTTGTTAGCTGGGGGGAAGACTGCGTTTTATAAACTGCTTAATGTGAGGCTCAGAGAGCCTCTGTATGTCATCCTATGTTTTGTCCTATGCCTATATACAAATATCAAGTGTAAACAAATCTCTGTAGGAGTCTCCGAGGTCTCAGAATAAGTACGACCGAGGGGTCGACAACTCACCCTTAAGTACGGATTTGGGACTGTACAGACGTGAGACAGGGGGTCTGAGATGGGTACAGAGCCTTATCTCGGCCTAATCCAGGAAGCCTCGGCCAGGTTATATTAGGCCAGCCGAGGCCCCCGGATGTCACTATTCCTTCTCTGTCACTCTGTCGCGGGGAGTATAATCCTCCAATGGGGTGAACCCTCGCTTTTCACCGAAAGGTTCTGTGGCGGTTGCCTCTAGCGACTGGGTCGCTACCTCACCGTTAGAACCCAACACCACAGTGCCAACGGTAAGTTTTTGGTTGCCAGGTACACAAAGTCACCCTTGGTGAATACCGTATTTGCTCGTTTTTTGTTGTATTGAGCCCGCTGTCGAGCTTGAGCGTCTGCCAGGTTTTGCTGAGCTTGAGCGACAATGCGACGGGGGTCATCCGCAAAATTTTTCGCGTAGGCATTGCGTGTTGTAGCTGCTCCGATGGGCGATCGCGCGACACGCCCTGTATCAATCTCGAAAGGCAACATCTTTGTCGAAGAGCTCACAAGTGTCGAGTGTGCAAATTCGACCGTGCCTAGAACATCGACCTAATCGGTGCCGTGCAGCGATACCATGCACCTCAGCGCATCTTCTAGTACCCGATTTTGTCGCTCTACCTGGCCGTCCGGTTGCGCTCGGTAGGAAGTCGTCATACGAAGCTGGACACCCATGATGTTCATAAGCTCGATCCACAAGGAGCTTGTGAACTTCGGATCACGGTCGCTGACGATTCCCTGCGGCAGGCCATGATTTCTGACGACCGAATCAAAGAAGAGGATGGCTGTGGTTGCTCCTGTGGCCGTCGTGTGCGTTGGCACGTACTTTGGCCGCTTACTCAGGAGATCCACGATGACGAGGATAGCGTCAAAACCCCTTGAAACGGGTAGCCCAGTCACGAAATCCAACCCCACAATCTCCCATCATTCACTTGGAACTGGTAGTGGTATCAGCATACCATTTTTGCGCAAGCTGCTAGACTTAAACCGAATACAAGTTGAGCAGCTTTGCACATATTCCTTCACGTCCACAGCGAGGCTTGGCCAAAAATACCAAAGCATTAACTTTTGCTGTGTGCGACGAATCCCTGCATGGGCCGCCACAGGTCCATCATGAGCTTCGGCAATTAGTGCAATTCGCAGCGCGTGACCAATTGGCACGCAAAGACGCACCACACGTTCTTCTGGGAGAGCAATGTGACGAGGCGGGTGAACGCCTGAATCGTCCAGGTGTATAGTACGCGTTCCAGATGGGAACTCCGTTTGGGGTATTCCAACTAGAACAACCTCGGCTAAATTACTTCAACCGAGGTGGCGTGTGTCCTTGTGTCAATCCCTATAGGTTCGTTTGTCTTCGTAACCAGGGAAATGCACCGCAGGTGAGTTGTCTTCTAGATGTAGGTCTTGGTCGCAGGGCCGAACGTAACTTCTTAATACGTAGCCTCCACAGCAGTTAACCAGATATAAACAATAAACAACTAATCAGAGTTATATACAATATGCAGCCTTTCCTTATTCTTTCGGACCGTGGAAAGGTCGGTCACTTCACTAGTCGACTGGTCGCGATTCCGGGATACTAGTCAATCCCGGCCAACCTTCTTCTAAACGCGCACCACTCCCAATATAGGAGAAATTAACGTAAGCAATACAATCCCTTCACTCAACAGTACTTTCGTTCAAACTCTTACGTTGAGACTGATACAACAACGCAAAAGGTAATCGGTTGAGAATATGAAATGCGGGACCCCTTTCGGAGAGACAACCGCAACTAAGATATGGAATGGGCGGTTCACTCCGAATGTGTGGTTAGCCACACCCGGTCCCCAACCCAATGTGGCCTAGAATACTTACGAGAGCTCCACGTTGGATGCCTTGCCACACGCGCCTTCACACCACACCTAACCGGGCCTCCTGGTATACTTCTTCAGGCAGGCTTGTCCGGGTCGCTTGTGGGTTTCTCGGTAAAACGAACTCTGATTATATGTTATCTGTCCTATCTTTGGTCTAGCTGTAATGCATGCATGCACACTTTAGACTTACTTTCAGTATACCTTCGCTTGCGTCATTATTGATGAGTGTTTTCACATTCAGTGTGTCTTCGTCTGCGTCATCATTGATGTGTGGTTGCTTGATCTTGGGATCTGTTGACTCTTGGTTCTGGTTGACTGATGGTTCTTCTTCGACTGTTCTTCAATACTTCCTTGCACAGAAAGCAGATCTTCGTCGGCTGACTTGGTGTAGCTATGATGAGTCTCTTCATCTAGACTTGGTACGTCCAGACACCTTCGTTCAGACTTCATCTCTCTCTTGGACCATCTTGGCCTTACGCTTGGTGACAGTAGTGTTTGATGATCTTCAATGGGGACTCATTGTCTTCATGTACTCGTATGAGTGTGAGGCCATGTCAAGACTAGGTGGCTCGATCAACTATGCTTAGTTGAGAGCTCTTCCGCGCCTTTTGAGCATAACCTGTCGTCGGGAACTTGGTACCATCCAGACTCCTTCGTCTGGGTTCTCATACGTTTGGGATACCTGGGCCCTCCATGGCCTTCCCACACTCCAATCACTTTCCACAACCCATTTGTCATCCACTTGTCACACGAAACTGGCCTTCTGATCCACCAATCAGGACCCGTTTGGGCGGGACTCGGAAAAATCCAGAGTCACATCGTGTCAACCGCCCCTCTGGTCTTGATCCATCATTGAGTCATTCACCGAACTGGTTGATCATGAACAGACAGCACGCCAAACGCAGGTCCGGCCGGAGAGTTAAATTCACCGTGGATCCCGCTGGGACTCTGCCCACTCTGGCGTCACTTCTCTGCACCCTTTCACAGCCAACTCACTTTCCATCAGTCTCTCGGTTAGATCCGAGGTCAAGAACCTTTCGCCCACAGCAACTTCCTCATTCGAGAACAAGCATCATGGCGTCTACGTCGTCCAGTAACCCGTCGCTAATCCCAGCACAACTCCCGCCTGCGAACACCTCAGTGGAGGACACCGGGGCGGGTGCGGGTAACAGCGGCGGCCTACCACCTGACAACGACGTCCCCACACACGAAGACCGCGACTCCAACGTCGACGGCAACGACAACAACGCTGGCAACTTGGGGAAAGATGCTGGGGTCGACAACTCGGAGGTTGCCGGTGATACGTCCCGTGACATCCAAGAATCCTCAGAGCAACCTTCCGGGGACAGTCCGTCGAAAGGGAACGACGTTCCTTCGGCTCAAGACACTTCTGGGACTTCGTCGGGGACGGATCGACCTATCGGCGGGCTGATTACGTTGGACCAGTCACTCAAGCTTGCCATGACTGGCATTTTGCCCAAAGACGGAAACAGCACTGCTGATGGTGGTGAGAAGACACCTTCCCGCTATGTGCTACCCACTACGCGAGGTTTGGATGAAAATACTTTCCTGGTCGGCGTTCCTGCTCACCCAGCTGCATATCGGGCAGGGGCCTATGTCCAAGACGGGTATGGTGGCACCGAAGCGATGATGGTCTTTGATGGATTAACTAATCAAGACCTGGATGATCTCGGTCGGATGCTTGGCAATCACGTGGAAGTCCGCGAGATGACACTCCGTCCATACATAGAACGTGAACCCCGTCAGTAGTCAACTTGGAGATCACTCTCAATTCGCTTTCTATGCGTCGGGAGATGGCATCAATCTTGACGCAGTTTCCCTTCGGACGCTTTGCGGAGCGGTTGTTTTATACTGTCTCCCTTTTACACCGCGTCCTCGAGTACCATCGGAGTCAAGTTTCAACCCAGAGTTCAGGTGGTGTCACCATCCAAGACACTGCTCTAAGATCCAAGTATGACAGCTTGTGCCGCGACTTCGGCTTCTTGGAGAAGTATCGGGAGCAGGAGGCAGCGGCTGTCCGGACTGAAATGGAGACCATCAAGACCAATCTGGAAAGTGATTTCGGCAGCATGGCCGAGGAACGTGCTGCGTTGGAGTCACGACTGAATGACCGCATCCAAAAGCTAGAAGGTCAATTGGAAGATGCCAACAGGACCATTGGCCGGCTGAAACAAGAAAATCGAAGCGCCCTGGACGCCGATAGATTGATGACGTTCCTGAATGATCACGGTAATAATATTCGTGGTCGTTGGCCTCGTCTTCGGCATCTCCTTCGACACTTCCAGAAGGGAACGACTCCTCCGGCTTCCTGGAGGACTTGGGTCACAGTGGAGGCCGTGGATAAACCTTTCCGAATGTTTCCTCCGTACCCAGGACTACTTCGTTCGGATAGTGAGGCAAGTGAAGATGAGGGGGCTCCAAGTGGAGACACCCTCGAGCAAGAGGAGAAGTCCGAAGATCGCCCTCCACCGTCTGGAAGTTCACCAGCGTCTGATGCCAAGGGCACTCCATCCAAGCCGGAGTCAAAGTCCCAATCTAAGTCACAATCTCCAACCAAGCAACCGGCAAAGGGTCCAGTCAAGCAATCGCATCCGACGTCTCAACTGATGCGTTTGACATCCATGAAGTCTCAGGATGGGGACATCGAAGTGCAGACGCGTCCGTCCACTCACCCGGAATCGGACAAGCGGGCTCTCCCTCATGACGGGCATCTCAAGAACAGTACCCAAGACATCGCTGGGCGTCTTCCAGACTTCGTCGCTTGGAGTGATCTCCGCAAGGATGTACTCCTTACTATGCAGATGAGCTTCGGGTATGCCCTCTCTGTCGAGATGATGGGTGAAGACAAGATGGCTCATCACCGGTTCCCGGAAGCATCGCTGGTAGAGATGCTCATCCAGATGATGTATCACCGTTGTCTGGACGAGACCAAGTGGACGAAGTACGTCCCGGAGTATTACTACACGTTGGCCGAAGTGATATTGAGGGATCGATTGGCTCGTGGCGTGTACCCCGGAATGGCCAGAGCTCTGTGATGTCATGAAAGACTCGCTGAATGCTCACGAGACCATCGAGATTGAAGACTCGGATGAGAAAGATGATCCAGATGATGAAGACTACGCGGACGACGATAGTGATACACTGAGCAAGACATCGGCTACGGGCAGGAAGCTGTTGTCATCCTTCGGGTCTTCCGACGAGGACGACGAAACTCCCAAGCCTAAGACCAAGTCTTCATCCAAACGGGCTCGACCTTTGTCCACTAGCTCTTCTGACGCCAGCACGGACTACAGCAGCAAGCCTCCACGTACTCCTTCCAAACGTCAGCGTTCCTCCCAGTCCGGGAGTTCTGCCAAGTCCAAACGGTCTCGCTCTGGTGCCGAAAGGACCAAGTCCCCTCTGGCTATGAAACGGTATCGAGAGTTGACTAAGTCTGAGCTGGCAGAGATCGAGATTCCTGCTCGCGGTGTCGTCTCTTGGCGTCGTCGTGGCATCCTCACTCGATTCTCTCCGGTCAAGGATGTCGCTGAGAAGCAGACCCCTGGGTTTCCCGATTACGCTCCTCAGATGACTGAGATCGTGCACCTGAAAGATAGATGGATGCCGATGGAGAAATCGTATCGGAAGCTGATGGCTACGAAACCTTGGAAGGACATGTACTCCAATCGGGTGAAGACTCTGTACTTCCATGAGCGTAAGAAGTTGACTCCAGTCGCCATCCGTCTTCTGGATGAGCACGTAGCGTACATGCGCAAGCATGCTCGTGCCTTCTACGAGATCCTGCACTGGTTCACCATGAAAACCAAACCTGGGAGGGATGAGGATGGTGATGACGCTTCGCTTTACGATAAGTCCGCGACACTCCATCTGGAACGGTCCAAGCGTCACGAGGCGGTCGGCCGTCCCTTCGAGTCTCGCATCGCAAAGTTGATCGAGCGTGGTCTTCCAGCAACGATGGTCTGGGAGCCAGGTTTCTGGCTCTACCCAACCAAGGTTTGCCACCTGTACTTAATGGATCCTTCTACCAGGAATGACCAAGGGAAGAGGTACACTCTGGAAGAGCAGATCGAATTGGCGGAGCGCGAAGAACCCAGCCGAACTCAATGGACTGCGTACTGCACTGACGTCGATCGGCTAGCGCATGTTCCGATTGAGATTCGCAATATGGCCATCCCAGTCGAACAACGTTCGGCAAATCCCATCTCTACGCCTCGCGCTACTATCCTCTAAGTCTTTAGGGTGCGCCCCTTACTTGGCTTGGCGCCTCGCTTCACGTATTGCATGTCTAACACCACTCAATGCACTTCCTTCATTTTCTTCTGCCTTCATTGTCATTGTCTAACTCCATCAACCCCACCTTTCTCGTTTCAGATTCCGAACGAAAAGTCAATCCACCAATTCCATAGTCACGTACATCTTCTCTCATCCAAAATCACACTTCGAAACATCACCATCCCATGCCTGTTCGCCCCAGTCGTTGCCGACCGAGGTTGCTACAGTCTCGGGTGGTCTTCCCCAGCTTGCATAGCCTGAAAACGAGCGTGAGCCTTTGCGCCTTGGTTGAATTCATAAAGCAATGCGCCACAACTCAACTGTGATACTGGGAGCCACTCTGGTTCATCGTAGCCTTTCCACTTGATGAGATATTCACGGACGCGTTTAGATGTGCGAGTCCGCTTGGACCAACGGAGGTCTAGAATTTTCTCTACCTCGTACTCGTTGTTCTGGTTGTCGGCTTCCCAACTATCTTCCGGGAGTAAAGCGGCATCGAAATCATCATTTTCATCGACTTCAACTTGCAGAGTCGGTCGTCGTGGGAACAGGGCTCGCGGCTTCAGACGACTAATGTGGACCCATGGGTTAACGCGGTAACCTGTGTCTTCCACCTTAAGCTTTACCCTGAAGTCATCTCGCACCTCGACGATCCTGAACGGACCATGCCAAGATGTGCCAATTTGCGGCTTAGCCCTGGCTGGACTTTCGGAATATATAGCCACACAGCGTCTCCGACGGCGTAACCTGCTTTAACTCGTTCGGATAGTTCTTTCCACTTCTGAGTCTGAATCGCGGCTCTCTCTCGTTTGGCTTTCCGTTGCAGATCTTCGGCACAAGCTTGGGCATATCCGTAATCTCGTTGAATCTTCCTACGCCACTCGTACGCCGTTCGCTCTGGAACGCTGGATGGTTTGGGTCCCAGCATAGCTAGGATCGTACTTCGAGCGTCCCAGCCGTGGACTAAATAGAAAGGCGTATCCAAACGAGTCGCATCGAAAGAAGTATTCAACGCAAACATCAAGCGTTCCGCATGGTCATCCCAATTGATTGGTCTGCTTCTGCGACGTACGCCCGGACACTTCGTATAACCGTCTGACTGAGCGCTCCTGTTGGCCGTTGGCTTGTGGCCGGTATCCCAAAGTAGCGCGTTGTTTGCTCCCAAGCAAGTCTCGAAAACACTTGAAACCTCGCTCATGAATCTGGGATCCTGATCGTGGCGAATCATGGAGCTTGCACCGAACCTCTGGAAGACTCGTTCTTCGTATGCCTCAGCGACATCCTGAGCAGTCGTTGAACACATCGGTTTGCACATGACATATCCAGAAAACATGTCTTGAAAGAGGAGTAGAAATGTGTTTCCTCTTCGGACTCTGGAAGGTGTGTGACGAAATCCATGATACGACTTCGAACGGTCTTGTCGGCTCGATGTTTCCTGGGGAGGGCCCTGTTTGGGTGGCCGACCTTTGCCACTAGCACAATCAGTGCACTCTTTCACGTAAGCTTCAACGTCGGCGTACATCCCTTGCCAATAAAAATCGGAGCAGAGCTTCTGGTGGGTACGCGTGATACCCTGGTGGCCCCCTTGAAAATCCTCATGGGCGTATGGAGCATATCGGAGCGGAGAGATTGGGGTACTACCAACTCAACTCATCCGTGTGACTCCTTGCCTTCCTCGGGCGAATCGCCTCAGGCGGTAATAATACGCCTCGGACATCCAGTACAAACAATTCTGCCCTCCTTCGAGATCCGGCGGATCTGAGGACGAGAGAAGTCTTCTAAGTCACCTCTCAAGAACTTCTTAAGATTCATCAGATGACTGTCTCCGTCTTGCTGAGCTTTGATACGTCTCCATC